>RJWH01000585.1:161435-683485 GCA_004363575.1 Solenodon paradoxus
TTCTTCCCTTCCTTCCTTCTTCCCTTCCTTCCTTCCTTCTTTCCTTCCTTCCTTCTTCCCTTCCTTCCTTCCTCCCTCCCTTCCTTCCTTCCTTCTTTCCTTCCCTTCCTTCCTTCCTTCCTTCTTTCCTTCCTTCCTTCCTTCCTTCCCTTCCCTCTTTCCTTGCTCCATCTCTTGCTTATTCAATGAATGTTTAATGACCAGTGACTGTGAAGCCAATACCCAGCACCACAGATAAACAGCAATTACCCCCAATCCCTTCCTTGATGGCGCCATACAGTTGTGTGCCTGGGGACAACCCAACAAAATATGTATGAAACAAACAGAAATATTATGCCAAATAGTGCTAAGTATGATGAAGACGTAATAAAGATTGAGAGCAGAGGAAGTTTCTTTAAATGGGGTGGTCGGAAATCACCTCTTTGATGAAGTGGCATTTGAGCTGAGACCTAAATGAAAGCAAACCCTGCGTTGATCTAAGGAGGAAGAGCTGTAGGTAGAGGGAGCAGGTGGTGCAAAGACCCGAGATAAGAGTGAGCTTGTGCTGGTGAACAAACAGGCCGGCGGCTGTGGGGTGGTGAGGGTGGAAGAGAAGAGGGACCTGAGAAGGGGCTGGTGTAACAGGTGGCTGAGAGATCCAAGGTCTCCACTGCTCATGGGACAGGTATGGCTTCACCCATTTTCTGCAGAACTCCCCTGACCTTGGCACCTACTTCATCAAACTAAAATGTTGTCTTGCATTATTATTGTCTATTTCCCTTTCCTACTAGCCTGTAAACTCCAAAATAATATGCAGAATGTGCTTAGAGATGCATTCATTTGAAGACGTAATAAATAATGCAACTTTTCGGTGATGTGACCCCACTGGCAGTCACTCAGCTATTACACTGAAAAGTCAGTGAAGAGCTAATTTACTGACTGCCAGACTGAAAGCCCCGTGAAGGTGCATGTCCTTCGATCAGTACGCAGCAGCAGCGCGTGAATATAGGCTCCGTGTTTGTCCGTCTCTTCCTCCACTGGAAGTGCCCAGCTGTCCCTTAGCTGCTGGCAAGCTGGCTGCTGCAGAATATTCAATGGATTTTCTTACCACCAATTCGTCTTACTGTATCTATTGTCCATACCCTAGGTAGTAACTCCATTACTCCTAGAGAACCTCAGGTATTGCAACATCAGCTCTTTCCAATCTGAGTTCTTCTATCATGAGTTCCAGTGTTAGTTCTCTCTCTCCCTCCTTCTCTCTCTCTCTCTCTCTCTCTCTCTCTCTCTCTCTCTCTCTCTCTCTCACACACACACACACACACACACACACACACACACGTACATATGCATACATAAAAACACATGTGAGTGTGCATTGCTAGGTTTTAGAGCTTGACCCATGAGACCTGTAATCTGGTTAATCCACTGATCTACAACTTCGTGCCCCAGAGTGAGTTAGATAGCATTTCTGAATCCGAATGGTCTCTTATGTAAAATGAAAGAATGGAAGTTAAATGATAATAACTGTTCTTTGATTTTGGTGTGCAGAACACATCAGAATTTTTCAAAAATGTTTATTCTAGCATCACACAATGGGCAAAATTAGTTATGAGTCGCCCCCTTTTCTCCTGCTTAGATTTGCCTATGTTTCTAGCCTTAGGAATCTCCCCTTTGCACCTGCCTGGAGGCCCATTGATGCTGTTCTATTGTGCTGGCTTCATTCCCCCAAAGTCACACTTCCCACCTCACTTTTTCTTTATGTGTGTGAACACTGGACACTAGGGCAAGCATGCATGCTCTGAATCTGACCTAGAAGTCACAGGTCAAAAAAATTCAGTTATCAGTTGAATACCACATCTGAAAAATCAAAATACTCAAATTCTGGGATTCATTTTTTCAGAGGCATCTTCAAAATTCCTCTTGCTCTATAACACATCACTCTAAGAAAACTGACATCTCTGTCAATGGGTAGGTAGTGTGGCCAGTTCCAAGTCTGTGTTGGGTACTAGGTCTCATGAGAAAGCAACTGACCAGATAGTCAATCCTCCAACTAGGTTGGGAAGAAGATGATATTTTCTTGCTCAAATTGCTTTGATCAACATTGCATACTGCCTAATTGTTGCAAACCAAAACACAGGCTTACTGAAGTCAGAGGACACTCAAAATATTGTATAAGAAAATGCATAGATTTAGAAATAATAATTGAATCTCCCTACTCCATAATCCCCCAAACACTGTTCTTTCTTTTTTCTCTTCTACATACTTTCAGTTTAACTGAGAAAAAAAAATCAGCTTTGTTGACCTTGGCAAGTTAAGTGACTATACAGTTTAAATCTTTGGATTTCAAAGGAACACTGATGCTGGAATTACTCTTACTTAAAATGCCAATTCCTTATTTACTTAAAATCACTGAATAGTCAAGAATCTTCAATAAAATTTGAGAACAATAATTTAAGTTTATCCATTAACTGAAGATTCATTGTGCTAAAATATAAATTCTGGTTAAGGGAAGACAAATTTCCTATCAAACATTTTCTCTGAAGAAAATTCTTACTCTTTTACTAGGAGAATGGAGAAAAATAGGAAGGAAGGAAGGAAGGAAAGAATGAAGGAAGGAATGAAGGAATGAAGGAAGGAAAGAAGAAAGGAAGGGAAAGAGGGAGGAAGGGCCAATATAATGGTCTAATTTACTTTGTTTTTTTAAAAGTGGATGAATGAAAATGTATATAAAATAAGATACATTCCAAAAACCAGAATGCTACTCTATATAAATCAACTGACCTTTTCCGAATTATTTAACCTGTATGGATACAGTCAAATAAAATTGCATCTTTTCCATTGTCATCTCCTTTTCCTCTTCTGCTCCCCACACTTGGATACACTTTACCCACATCAGACACTAGGAGCTATTAATCATGCATCTAACCTTCACAGGGGCAGTTCTGTTACAGACTTGTGTTTTCCAACTCATGTGTGAATCAAAATGTTCTTTCTCAGGAGCATTAAAGCATTGGCAATTTATGCTCAAAATATCTTTTTCTTTTTAACACAAATTAATGAGAGTTTTGGAAAGGAGAAAAAAATTGATAATGGTTGTCATTCAGATCCTTAATTGGCACAACTAGTTACAGTAAGGAACTGCTTCAAATAAGGCTCGGTGCTAACTCGTTATCTCTAGACTGTGAAGTACTGGTGTCATTTGTTTGCAATTTGATTATTAACTAGAGTTTCTCCCTTATCTCTAGGCAAAGCCTTCTTTTACATGATTTTCAGCTATTCTTCTAGGCCCTTGATGCTCAGAGCACTGCTGGTGATCAACCTCCCACACACAGGAGCTTGTTTGGAATGGAGAATGCGAGCCCCCACCAGACCTCAAAGTCAGCCCCTGTATTTCAACAACATCTTTGCATTATCCATGTAATCATTAATGTCTAAACCTGCCTTCCTCCAGCGTGATCTCTGTGAAATACAGATCTGGTTACTAAATTCCCCCACCCACAAATGTCAAGTCCATTTCATAACCCAACCTCCAATGCCCTCCATCACCAAGTACCTGACCTCCTTTCTCATCACATCCACACACTTCTGCTTTATGGTTTCTACTATAGTCGCTCCACACACTCTTGAGGACTTGAAATGTGATTACCTTCCATTGGGAGGTGTTCTAAGTGGGAAGTATACACCAATTTCCAAAGCTTGCTATAGGGAAAAAAGAGTAAATTTTTCACACTACTGACCTGTTGACATCATGCTATTTTAGGTATATATCACAGTAAAATATAGTATGAAAAAGAATCCCTCCTCTTGCTTTGACATTTTTAAATACGGCTACTAGAAAGTTTTGAATTTCATCTGCTTCTATGGAACAGTACTGCTCTCTGGCCAAATATTTCAGCTTCTGATCTGCTTGGCCATTTCTCTGCAGTTTGGGATATTCTTCCTTACTCTCTCTACCTGGCACATGACTTCCCCATTCAAATACCTCCTCTGCTTTCCCTGACACTCCCTTCCAGAATAAACAAGGAAGCCTTTAGCACTTCAGCAGTAACTAACCGGAGGTTTATAAAATTATATCATAATCATCTGTTCAGAGTGTGGCCTCTCTTTGATTAATCTGAATTAAAAGAGCAAGACTCACACATTCGAGGGTCTGCTATGTCAAGTGGACAAGCCATTATACACACTGTCATGTTTCATTCTGTCCTCACAAACAGGCCAAGTGGGGTGAGGCTCACAGAGTTTAACAGCTGCTATGTGACTGGATCAGGATTCAAATCCAAAGTCCTTGGGCTTCAAACTCTGAGCCATTTCCACCTTCTCTCTCTTTTCATCTCCAGGACTGACTAGGAGTCTGGCATTTTGTTGGTGCACAGTAAACCATTTTGGGGTGTATTTCTAGTTCACATGAAATCACACTCTTATTCAAATTAGCAAACTGCCTTGGGTTAGATTTGGAGGTATCTCTGAGAAATGATACTGATTACATGTGAAATTTGATGACTCATTAAAGAAGTTAGAAATGTGATTGTATCTCAGAAAAAATGATTTATACCACATGTCTTCCCTTTGCCTTTGGAAAATAGAATGTCAGGGTCTAATCACCACAGGGTTGGAAATCACAAAGCCTGAATTCTGATGTGGTTTTTACCATCAAATTAACTTTCAAAAAACCATTTTAAATTTTTAGGTTCAGTTTCTTAAACAATACAAACAGTTGAAGCCCTAGGTGTCTTCCAACTCAAATGCTCATACAACTTTTATTTTCTCTGTGATTTTTGTGCTTTTTTCATATTTTGAAGCATAAACAATGATATTGCATTAAATTTGCCTTATGCTCACTTGACACACAAAAAGGCTGGAGAAAAAGACACAAGACCTGAAATCTTGCAATAGCTCATTCAGCTCAACCTTTTCGTTTGCCAAGTAGTTTTCTCCTATAAATGCCAATCATGGGAAAACAACAAATCTGAATAAATAAAAAGTATATACAAAGGTTTGCAAATACAAGACTTTCTAACTCAACAAAACTCTAGTGTACTGGTGAAGGTGGTTGCCAGCTCTCACATAAGGGAATGCTTGATGTACGCTCAACTTTGACTCGGAAGCGCTCGTGAATTACATGAGAGCACTTGAGAAAATAGTGCAGCAGAGATACCTAATGTGAATGATTCCTGCTCATTTCTTCCTTTTGCTTATTTAACATTGGGGTAAGAGTTGATAATGACCTCAAGGATAAAATTATAGCATGGCTGGTAAAATTAAAATGACAATTTCACCAGCTTGACTGGGAGAAAGAAAAATTTAAAATCTTAGCAGTGCCTTTGACTAGGAGGGAGTTTTTGCCAAAAATAGCAAATAGTAGGTGTTGTGGAGATAAAGAAGTTTCAGAATTCTTTTGATGACTACTTGAAAAGATCCTTTATTTAAAGTACAAATATCAAGTGGGAATATCAGGCTTCAGCTTGTATAGCTCTGTTTAGTATCTCTAAATCATAAATTTCATTCTCATGGAGTCTAAAAAGCCTCAAAGTCCAAGAGAATTAGAGGCCAAGACAAAATTTTGGGATTCTGAACAGAAATGGGAAAAACATGATCACAACAGACAAAACACTGACAGTTTCACAGTGACAAGAGATCTTGAAATACATGAGCCTGGATGTCGTGAACATTGCATTTGAATTGCATTTGCATTTGAATTTTCTCAGCAATAAGCTTTTTCTGTTTTAATTTTGAGAACACATTAGAGCTTTTCATTCTCTTTTTTTCCAACCATAACCTATGATACAAATTCATATATGCATAAGTGTATATATGTAAATATGCATACTTACATATTTGCCTCTGTCTACTTTTATAGATAAGCACCGCACATTAGCACCTCTTCTGAGTCTGTTCACATGTTACATTACCAGAGGGGCCTTCCTTGACCACCCTTTACTAAAAATTGCCTGTCTCTACACCCCTATCCCTTTTGTTTATGCTACTTATGACCACCTGCATATTATTATGGCATATTTGCTGTCTGCTTACCCTACGACGGTGTGCCTCTTGGGAGATCACTTTCTTTTTCTGACTTGATCATGGTTACACTGGGAACAGAAGCTCCAAATTAAGGGATCAGCAAACACTCTTGGAAAGAATGAGCATTTACCAGCTACTTATTTTGTGTCAGGCACTGTGCTCGTGGTTATCTGCGTGGTAACTCAGGATCTCATTTAATAAGAGAATGGTGGCTAGGATTTTAGGGCATTATTATCTCGTTTTAGAAGTGAATCTCAGAGAGGTGAGGAAACTCTCCAAACGGGAGGCTTCAAGTCCTGCCCGGCAGCGTCTTTAGCCAGGAGGTACTGTTGTCTGTTTCCTAAGGTGACTGGCTGTGGAGCTCATTTTGCCAAAGACCTGGTCTCCTCCCCTCTCCCCAAGGAGGTCATGCTCACCTTTCACGACCAAGCTTGGATCAGGCCACTTCTTTTGTAGAATAAGTGAGACTGGTGACAAGGTCCTAGAGTTTTACTTATTTCTGGATATTTGGCCTGATTTCTCAAAAACATTCTTTTGCGCCAGGAAGAGAACAAGAGAAAGTACCTCAAATTGCAATAAATGTGGCTCCAATTAAGTATTACTTTGACAACTGCAAGGAGAGGGCTGAGAGGTAGGACGGCTGAGGGCCTCTGTAATGAATCATCTCCAGGTTCTTCAAACACTTTCACCTATTTCTCCTCAGCAGGAAAAATCAGGCACTTGTATTTCAATGTTCCCAAAGAGTTCACAGTTCAGCCCACGTATGGTGCATAATCACTGACATGACTTCCCCTCGCTACACCCGACTCTGTGCAGCCCAGCATGTGGCACAGAGCGAGTGCTCAGTCCGTGTTGGCTGAATGACTGCTGAATAGGTTATCTATTGTGTTTGCTTGGTCATTATACACTTTTCCACTTATTTTTAAAATAGCAGCACAATTATTTAAAAAATGAGAAATTAGTCTTCCCCTTTTGATCCAGTCTTGATAGACCTGTCCATTATGTCGCCCTACCTGCCCCTGGCCACTAGCTAAGCAGGTAATGACCAACCTAGGCCAGTCCGGAGCTCTCTCCTGCAATTCCAGCCTGGATCCAAGGAGAGCTCATGCTTCAGTCTGATTGTGGGGACCTGAGGAGATGGGCTCCTGTCTTTCACAAAGCCTGCTTCGCCACTTGTCTCAGCTGCTTTGACTCATCTCATATACTTCCAGTACTATCCTCTTTCCGTAAGTTATAGCCATAGTCCATTTCTGTTCATTCACTCAGTAAATAACAACTGAGTACTATGTAGTCTTTATAACTGAACAAAACATGCAAGAATCATTAGACTTAGGGACTTTGCATTTTATTAGGAGTGACATGAACTTTCATTCTAAAAGCTTGCTCTAGCTTATTTCATGAAAGTATATCTTTTATGGCAAAGAGTAAAACTAGGTATTTATCTGGAGGCTATTATAATAAATCAGCCTAGATATGATGGCGTCACAAATCAAGGTGGTAGCAGAGGAATTGACAAGATGTGGTCAAATGCTGGAAATAATTTTAAGTAAGCATCAATAGAATTTCCACATGTAGGTGATGAGAAAAAGAAAAATACCAAGATTGACTCCAAGGTTTATCCCAAGGGACTGGGAAGATGAAGTGACAGCTGGGTTGGAAGGACTGAGGATAGAAGAAACTGGCAGAAAGGGATGAGGAGTTTAGTTTTAGATATTTCAGTAGAAATGTCAAAAGGTAGGTAGGTTCGTGAACACAGAGTGTGGTAGAGTGGTCTGAACTCACAACATAAGTCTGGAAGTTATACAAATGGTTGGAGACTTGGTGTCAAAAATCATGAGAGCAGGTGACATTGTCAAGGGGTTGAGTGAAGATGCAGAAGGGAGAACTGGTGTTAGAAGATCAGAAGCAGGACGAGACTGACAGGAGGACGGGGAAAGTCATCAAGGCCAGCAGGAGTGCGCTTTCCTGAAAGCCAGACACATGAGGAAATTTACCAACAGTGTGTATACAAGGAAAGTCGTGTGTTCTAGGTGCCACATGATGCTGACAGGCCTGGAAAGGTGACATATGAAAACTGACCTTTACATTTAAATCGATGAAAGGTGTTTGTGGTTCAGTGAAAACGATATTGGGCAAGTATAAAGGCAAAAAACACGAAACTAGCTGATTTAAGAGAAAATGAGAACAGAGACACTGAGGACACCATCAGAACAAGGAAATGGTAGTTCGTATTATCCAAAGAACCTCGGTAGTAGAAAAGCAATATAGCTACTGGGTTCTTAAGTGACTGCTTTCTTTTTCCTCCAAGCACTCTGGCTTCTTCAGTCCCTATCTTGCTTTCGCCTTCAACTCATGTCGCCGAAGTGACCTGAAGTGTGTGCTTTGGTCTTTACTCCCTGCTCCCTTATCATTTAACCCAGCTCCGCCTCACACCGTCATTGCTCTCTCCTCTTAGACATTGCAGCTTTCCCCAAGTGATTAGCTCCTAGAAGGCGGGGACGATCTTTTATATTCTTTTGTTTTTTCTTATGAGTACACAAAGGGCATCCAGAACGGCCTTGGAGATTGTGCTCTGCTGATTAATTTATATTCTCAATAACTGAATTCTTCACCTTTTAATATTTAGATGGGCAAGAATTTAATTGTAGTATCATGTGCTACCTAAACATCAGAGTACTGTATCTACATGAAATATAGTTTTATGAACAACAAGAGCCCAACATGCAGTGTCTGCATGGACCCCTCTCACGTGTTATATTACTTCCTCAAGTTCCTCATTAAACATGTGTGGATTTGTGCATCAGTGCTAGGTCATTCTAAGTGCCTAGAAATAACTGTGACGAGGTAATAGTCCTCTCTTGTCTGTGATCTCGGGATTTTCATTTCAGCAGATTAGAGACGAGGCTTAGTTTCTGCAAAATCTGAAGCTTGCTAAATGGTACAACTTGACAATATCACGACTAGCTATGCTGATGTAGTGGAGGAAGTTCAGCTTCTCTCATTTGCCTGAATCCACTGATAACAGACTCGAATATCTTCTTGAATCCCTAGGCTGGGACCAGGCCAGAGGCTGCAGCCCGTCTCTACAGTTTGCTCCCTCCTCGTCTTGAGTGACACTGGCTTCAGGCTAGGAAGGTCACTGTGGGCAGAGAGGTGCAATTATACAGTCCCTGCACCTGGGAGGGTCAACACACCAGCAGTACTCATGCCGGCATCTCTCCAGGGGCAGCACAGTCATTTAGCATCTGACCCCAGACAGACAGAATTGATTCTGACCTGTATCTGCCGGCTGTGCAGGAAAGCTGGATGATACAGGGGAACCAGAGTGAACTTTTTCTCACTGCCTCCTTGAACTTGCTGTAAAGTCCAGTAGAGCAAACGTGCATTTGCTCAAGATGGCTATATCAGAAAATTTCTGATCATGTATTTGAATCTATAAAGATTTTCCCCATGAAAGTCTTCACCTCTCATATTCAAGGCAAGGCAGGGTACAGTTTTTTTCCTTCAAAGAAAATATTTTCTATAGATAAAATCTATGTAAATTTTAATAAAAATTCAAAATTCTCTGCTTTTAAACTCACACCAACTTAGCTCTAACCTTTAATGATAGGAATGCTGAGATCTAATTTAAAAAGACTGTTAATAGTAAAATGAAAGTGACAAGTTCTTCTAGCCTTGCCTCAAAGGCTGGCCTCAGCCTTGAATTCAGTGTCAGGCTTTCTTCCATCATAATTTCTCAACTATAATCAGAGTGACCCCCAAGATCCCTACTATTCTAATATTTTTAAAAATGTCCCATCAAATAATCTCTTTTTCAATCAAATTGAAAGCACTCCTCATTTTTCAAGCACCTCACTAATTTCCTTGCTAATGA
Organism: Solenodon paradoxus; assembly: GCA_004363575.1. Lineage (NCBI taxonomy): Eukaryota > Metazoa > Chordata > Mammalia > Eulipotyphla > Solenodontidae > Solenodon > Solenodon paradoxus. The sequence goes on from RJWH01000585.1 coordinate 171,310, forward strand.
TTTGCTCAGGCCTTGCAGCTTCTTTCCTAAGCACTCTGAATTTATATAACAGTTATTAATTTTCCTTCAGTTGTAAAATTTGGGGCATGATTTCTGTCTCAATCTTTGTGTTCCAAAACTCACTACTAGAAGGTGATTTAATTTGAGAGTGGAAAAACATTTAATTTAACAGAGGGAATATCTTTTACATGTTCATATTTTCAAGTATGCCTTTTTCTGTCCCTGGAGCATGGCTTAGTGTTTCTGAAGTAGGAGAAGAGACAAACACCATGACTAATTCTATCAAGCCTCATGACCACGGGCGTTGAAGAAGCGGGCTCTCCTCCTCCGGAAACAGCTGTCATTTTGAACTCAAACTCACAACGGCAATTTGCAGACCTCCAGCTTCTTTGGCACTTTAATACTCTGCAAACGATGTGGCCACGGGAATGTGTTCGTTAACACTGATTCTCAGCAAATGTGAAGCACAGTTCACAGCCATTAACCTTGACACTTCGCAGTAACATGGAGATCAGTTTGTTCCCCTTCCACTCCCCTCCCCTGAGGGCGGGTTTCTGAACCTTAGACCTAATCTCATAACAGAATCACACTCTGCACTATGTCAATCCCTACATTTGACACTTGGAAATTTATTATTAATATGTCAGAATTTGTATGAATAATCATTTGCCTATTTCAAAGTTACCTTCAGAAGCTATGAATCTATTATGTTTGCACTGTCAACACATACACACACTCACACATACACTCACAGACATGCACACAAACACTCACATACACACTCACACACTCATCACACACATCCACAGACACACACATCCACAGACACACTCACAGAATGCACACTCACACATACACACTCACAGACATGCACATACTACACACTCACACACTTATACACACACACAACACACACTCACAGACATTCAGACACACATACTCACACACTCAGACATACTCACGAATACACACATACACACACTCACAGACATGCACACACACATTCACATATACTCACACTATACATATACACTCACATTCAGACACACATACAGACACACACATTCACAGACACACTCACAGACATGCACACTCACACACTACACACTAATACACACTCACACACAATCACACACTCATAACACTCACAGATATTCAGACACAAACTCACACTCAGACATACTCACACACATACACACACTCAGACATGCATACACACTCATCACACACTAACAGACACACTCACAGACATGCACACTCACACTCTCACACACTACACACACACTCATTTTCAGACACACATACACTCAGACATACACACACATTCAGACACACTCACACATATACACATTCACACATACACTCACAGACATTCAGACACACATACTCACACACTCACATTCACACACATTAAGACACACTCACACATGCACACATTCAGACACTCACTCACACACATTCAGACGCACATACACACTCAGACATATATTCACATACACTCACACACATTCAGACACACTCACACACACTCACATACTCACTCACACACACTCACACATGCACACACACCCTCTACTCTGGTTCTGGAGTACTATCATTTTATGAGGAGAACAAGAAAACCAGAAGCACTCCTTTATAAACAAACCTGTATTAAGACATGAAAGACTGCAGCCAGAGGATCAGACAAAGTCCTCTTCCTGGGGAAGACTATGCACGCTCTCTTATCAACATATTGTTATTTTTGAGTGTTCTAAAGCAGAGAGAGAAATTGCATTAGGAAGCAAAAAGTTTTATTTCCTCTTTGATGAGTGACATTAACATCTCAAAACTGTTATGAGGTTAAGCGCAGAATATGACCTGGGACCTTTGAAAGTCCATCTTGACAGGAAATAATTCCCTGTAAGGATGTTAGACATTATCAAGAGTGAGTAAAATCAGTAAATGTTTATTGCTTTGCAGAACGTAGATACTCAATAAATATCTGTTGAAAGAATAGTGTTATCATGATGAATGATTAAAGAAAAATTACATATGAAAACAGCATAGAAAATATAGTCTATAAATGCACACATAAACATATGAATGAATAAAATGATGCTTTAAAAAGGAAAGAAAAATTATTATAAGGTGTGTTTGAGAGACAGGAGAACACTTAGGAGAGCACACTTGGAGGATGTGTTCTCTGTGCTTTCTGATCCTTGGAAATGTCTCTGTTTGCTAGGCCAGAGTCTTGACTCAGCACATTGTGAAGATGCTGCTGCTTCAACCCAGGGGAGAAACCTGAGTCTTTGGCCTGTTTTCTCTGCTGTTTTTCAGCGACAAGCCTGCCAGGTCTGCAGTGATTAGTCAGCCCGTCTACTACTCCCGCATACTGGTTTGAGGAGCCAGGCGTAAGACGTAACTGCTGCTTGAGGTTTCCTTCCTGAGCAAAACAAGAAAAAGCCCTTTCTACGTCAAAGTGATGTGTGCACTGACATGCACTAGCCAGCACAGACGCACCGTGTGGCAGAGAATATCACAGGAGGCAAAGGGAAGGCGGACACCCCAGCATCGTCTGTCTGATGGCAGGTCACGCAGCTGCAGTTGGAGAGGTGCAGTATTTATGCGTCAGCTCTGATGAAAAGCGTTTTTTCCATGGATGTAGCTCATATTTCTTCATAGACTATAAACTCATTAAAATTTATTTATTTTTACTTTCTCTCTATATGCATAGCCATATTATATATATCATATATATGCTATGTATACGCACATATACGATACACACATGTATTGTGTTTATGCATTCTGGTGCTGTCTCCTATAAAGGGGGCTATCAAGTAAGTACAGAGCTACCTCTTATCTTTTCTTTCTCTGAATTTATAGAGAAATTGCTCATGTAACTATAATTCATTATTTCACCATTTTAGCTTACATGGTACAGTGAAAGTGTGGATTCAAATTCAGACAGAATGTATTCGAACCTTTTATCTAGTTACATGAGCCTACCACTTAACCCTGCTGACCATTAATTTCTTCCTTTATGAAAATCAGATAATAATTTATAGTATTTTGTATAGTCATTAAAATAAATCTGAAGAATATAACATGCAGGACATGTTCATTGCTCTGGTACTTGAGATAGTTAAGATGGACTTTCTCCACAATTTGATCTAAAGTTCCTTGGGGCTGAAAATGCCATTTTGGAATCTACCATGAATTTATGTATCTAAGCATCAAGTGCATGATGGCATTCTGTAAGTATATGTCCTTTGCGTTGAAAAATACCTGTGGTTTTAACTATAGAAAAATAAATTTTAAGATGAAGTAAAAAGTGATCTCACTGTCATAAAAGCATAGGTAAGGCATGCACATTTTTTATGTCTCTGCCCCATAACCATGGGACCTCAGCCTGTCATTGCACCCCCAATATTTCTGAGCAGAGAAAGAACAAGAAAAATGTGTTTTTAAATAAGCACATTAATAAATGAATGTTATTAAATATACTTCTTATATTTTGAAGCAACTCAACTCCAAGGCGAATCTGATTTGTGTAAAGGGAGTCACAGGACCTTGAAGGGGATCGTGTGTTGCCTGTTACCTGCTAGGATGAGAGTGGTGCCTCTGTGCAGCCCCAGGAGTGGGTGCGGGGACAAGACAGCAGGATGACTTGAAACCAGGGTTCCTGACTTTAAACAAGCATCACAGGCAGGGAAACAGGGTGTTGATGATTTTACTTTTTAGTCGAGAGCTCAGACCCTCTAACAATGCATGCAAACTGAGACTTGCAGTCATCACACCTAAATCATGCCTAAACTTCATATAGGGGCCATAGTTCATAAAGCAAATTCATAACTGAACATTGTAAGTTTTCGAGTCCAAAAGTGATACAGGCTGAGTGCAAATATTAACTTTGTTGCCTCACTCTATCTCCCAGCTGAGTCCCAGCTCACTGTATATTTCATAACAAAATAGGCAGTGAGCTAGTTACTACATCAATTGAATAGTTCTTTTTGATAGCTACATGGCCCCTTATTTCCTGTCATCAGGGGGCCACCCAGAATCATTATTTATTGTTTCCATGTATTGCTGCATCTAATTAATTAACAGCTCATTTTTTAAAAAAAATTCTACTGCTGGCCTTATCTAAGACCCTCCAAAGGATAAACACATTTCCTTGTAAATTGTTGTAAACTGTTATTACTGCTTTTCCTATAATTATCCCTTGTGTCACAATCCAAGCACATGAAAGAAAAAAAATTGCTAGATTTTAAGAATCAGATGGAGATTTTTCAATTCGTATGTAGTACACTTATGAATAATGAAGATAAGCTACATTTATAGCCTATTAATTGCTTGGCTGTGAACCAGAGGTGAATACAGAGTAGTGATAATATTTCTGAATGTCATTAAACTGTTTTTCTGTCATCTCTTAAGAAATAAGGACTTAGGTGGAAGCACTTTATGTTTTTCAGTTTACAATTTTATGAAAACCTTACCTATATCGTCAATATTTTAAGTTTACATGCAAGAAAAAAAGCTTCAAAAACTGGGTTGAAAACACCAGCTTGTCATTTTTGTCCCTGTAGATACAGTCTTCTGACTTTGTGGCCTGATGACACCAGAGGGCCAGCATGGCCTTTGCCAGCTGACGTGCTCTGAGAACAATGGCTTTGTCTGCATGCCCTAGAGAAAGCGGCCGTAGGCAGGACCTGTTCAGGCTCTTACACAGGTTCTAGGCCATGTTTTAAACCTCCATAGTCAATAAATTAGACTCCGAGATATCAGACACACAACTCTTACATTGAACAGAAACCTATGAGATGGCTTGGCAAAGACATTTGGCCTCTGTTGAGTCAATATTCAATTGTTAGACACATTCTTTCACTGGGAATTGTGAAAGGAATTTTCTGAATCAGTATCAGTGGGTAACAGGAGAATAAGCAATAGAGATTGGTCAGGAGCAGAGACCCCACGCAAAGACTCAGCAGCACTCCAGCTGTTGAAGTGGTAGTAAGAAGGGAGAGAATTTCTGGGTTCGCTGGGAGCTCCCCCGGAGGAGGAACAGTGATGGGACTCACTGCCTTGAAACGCCTGCCTCTGTGTAGCTACCTTTCATCACCGTAATCCTCCATTGTGACCAACTCAGGCTCTCTGTTCCTTCCGATGAAAAGCCTAACAGTGGACATACTTGATAAAAATCTTCCTGGATCAAGACAATCCTAGAACTGTTTGGAGATAGTTTACCAAAACATTTGAAGACAGAGACACTTCCTTATTAGCATGAGCATTGATTTGAATATGGTTTTGTCACTAACAGCTCATGTGCATGGTGGAACAAATATTTGGTAATGCAAAACAAGTCTAGACTTTACCATCAACAGCAGGTGTACAGAGCTCTGGATTTTCCACCCTGAAGTTGCAGATCAGTGGACTCAGAAGGAAGCCGAGCTGTTCTAGACAAAGGATGTGAGAGAACAGGAGAGGAAGATTCCATGCCACTAGGGCATGTATGGTACATAGTGAGAACTGTAAACTATTTGAAGGAATCAATGCTCTTTATTCTTAAAGTTCCCCAGTCCTCCACAGAAGAGTGACACAGAATGGGTGGTCTCTCAATTTCTAGCTGGAATAAAGAATTTCAGTTTTCCACTAGTGATCTTCAGCAATTCGCCAAGAATAGTGCACACTCCAAATTGTGCTAAAGGTCCTTGCAGCCACCTGTAGCTGAAGAGGAAGGAACTAGAGCAGAAGTCATGTCTCACCTGACCCTTCTCGGGAACCATCTATCACCTGGAGGATACCAGAGATAGAACATGGAGCCAGCTTGCATGCTGGTATTTCAGAAATCATTCATTTAAGATTTTCATGCATTTTTTTCACTTTTAGCCATCAAACTTTTGCTTAGATGTGCTTAACTGACCTTTAAGCAGCTTGAATGAATATGTGAAACACCAGGAAGGCAGCTTATTACCTGCGGTGAACATGCAGATGTTTATTTGCCCCAGAGGAAGAGAGTCTGCATGCAAATAGAGGCATTAGGGATATACTTAAGGCTTTGCCTTTAGATAAAAAGTAGCGCTACTGCTCTATTCCTTTTGCAGGGATCTGGCAAAGATGTGCTCTGTGATAAATGACCATAATCCACTAAGTAAAATTGCCTCTGCATAATTCTGCTGGGTACAAAGCTTAGAGAAGAGAGGATTTACTATTTAAGCTCACAATCGCATAACAGCAATTGTCTATTTCTGTATATCAGGTCCTGATGCTCAATGATAAAGCTGACACCATAAGATTCTTAGGTTTGTGCACATGGAGTGACTTCGGTCACACGAACACACTTGTTGGAATGTGTCTAGATTTTTGTTAAACACATACCTGTCAAATATTTTAAATATTTAAGCAGTAAAAGCAGTCACACTAAAATTCATTCAGGTTCTTGAGAACCTAAAACCTTCCAAATTTCTTGATTTTCACTTTCAGGGGTCTCCTCAAGAGTTCCTTGCAAACAGGTTCTTGGTAAGTTTCTTCCTTCTCTCCTTCTCTCTGGTCTAAATGGAGTGGGAGTGGGAACGGGAAACACAAGTGGTCTTTCTCAAAGGCTTACGTATTGAAAAACAACCTGTAAACATCATGCCAAGCTCAGTGAGTAGTATTCCCAGATAACAGCATTACATGTATTTCTATGATGTTGTCTTATCTGAGTTGTTCTTGCTAAAAGATAACAACAAAATTTCTTTCTATGCTTATCACAAGGTAAGGAGATAGTCTTTCAATAAATAAAACTGATCAAGGTGTACTGGAACTTGAAATCAAAGTTTAAGTATTTGGTCCATTATATCAAATGGAAAAAAATGAGCAGAATGCAACAAAATTCAGGGAGATAAGTGCAAATGGAAACAATGGGTTGGAGATGTCTTTATTTAGATGAGGTCACTTAGAGTAATTTTCCAAGAGAAACTGCATGCTGTATGTCCTGTACATTTGTTTAGTTGACTGAAAGAAATACGACTTTTCAAAGAGACATAGTTTAGTGACTTTAGTCCATTTGAGAGTCAAGATTTCTTTCCTGGGAAAATGAAATGATGGAGAGGAAACTTGCTTCTCAATTTCTTCGTATACCAGGTCTGCCCTGTACCGTGGGCAGACTGTCATTCACAGAAGCACTGAGCCAGGAGCAAGTCATGCAGGACCTGCCTGGCCCCAGAGATGTGGCTTCAAGAGGACCAGCTCAGGGCTGTGTCTGCCGGATGGTTACCCTTTCCTAACTTGGATAAAGAACAATATGGGTAAGTAGTGAACCTGCAATAGACTATTTAGAAAAAAAACTGTGCATGCAGATGCTTTATAAAGTGACATTGAATTTCACAACTTTGTGCATTATTATAGGGACAACAGCTTCACAAAGAACAGGTCAAGAATAGGTTGAACTCTTTTAGGGCACTGATTACAGTTGTCAGTGGGTATCCAGAGTGGAGGTTGAGGAGTGTTGGATATATTTTAGAGAGTATTCAGATTCTCACCAAGAATTGATTTGATTTGATTTGTTTCATCCAATAATAATCTAAAACTTTGATACAACCTCTTTTTCAATACCAACAAATAATACTAATTAGGACTAAAACATGAGTTTAATAAGTAAATCATTTTTTGGTACCAAGCATTTCCAAAGAAGAAATGAAAATGTTACTATGTTCTCCCAGAAAAATATAACCAGGTGCTTGAAATATACAGGCATGCTGAAGACCAGCAAGTTATAGCAGTCAGTACCATATTCACATTTCCAGTGGCAATTTAATTTGAGCCAAATAGCATGTTTTGCCATATTAAATTAATTTGTTAATTTTAATTTATTTTGCAGCCTGTATTTGATTGCTGATTTGCTTGATTTTATGGTTGTAGAAGGACTCTGAATCAAACAAGTTTATATCCAGGTTTGTGCATTTACAGTTTTAGCATATGTATTATGTGGCATATATATGTAGCAAAATAAGTGAAGTCTATTCCAGAGATGCAGCACAACTTTTAAAACAAGGATCCATATGTAGCTCAACCTTGAGAAATCGCTCGTCTTCTGTACTACGTCCAAGCCTTTTCAAGTGGAAGATCGATCACCTATCCATGTACACAGACCAGTTCGTAGTTTGAATAAATTTCAAGCACATCTGTCCATGACATTGTTCTTCTGATTTACGCAGTATTGCTAATTTGATTGAAGCACAAACATTTCTGAGTACTGCTCAATTCTTTATCATTTGCATTGACCAACACTTATTAAACACAAGTGATATGTGCAAGCCATGCACATCTTTGGGGGAGTGTGGTTGAAAATGTCTGGCATCAAAAAATGAGCACTTTTTTCTGAGTATTTAACCAAAAAAACCACAAAAACATTAATTTGCAGAGTCATGTTCACTCCCACATTTGGAAACTACCTAAGTGTTTATTGTCAGATAGACGAATGGATAGATACTACGCAGCTCTAAAAAAAATGGAATCCTATCATCTGTATCAATCTGAATTGAACTAGAGGGGACTATGCGGTGTGAAATATGTCAGAGAGACAGATACTGATGTTCTCACTCATTTTTGGACTATAAAGAAAAAAAGCAAATAGATAAAAGACAAGCAGCCTTGGACTCTGACCAGGGCACTGAGGCTACCAGCAGGGAAGGGGATGGAAGCGATGGTGTGGGTCCAGTGGACAGAGTGGAGGACTTTTGGTAATTTTAAGGCAAACAGAGTGTGTTATCACATTATTTGATAAATGGGGAACTTGCACATCTAAACAAATATTTTGTAAATCAAAGTTGCGTCAATAAAAAAAATAAGTGAGGGGTTTTACTGAAAAATAAATGAACATTTCTATTCTGGGAAACTCTTGGCTATTTTGTGGAAAAAACATGGGTCATAGCTTCTTATTTTCTTTGCATTAGAGATAATAGTTAATAAGAGATATCACGTGAAAGACTACCTAATTTTCTTCCTTTTGAAGAATCGAAGCACCTTCAGTATTTTTCTACAGTCAAACATCTTATTTCCTTAATCTACGTGTGAGCAGCAAGAAAAAAGTAAGGACCAATTAGGTCACATAACTTGTACTTGAGGTTTCTATGTCTTTAAGTTAGGGAAGACAGCATGAGTGATTCATGAAAGTAGAAACAAGCTTAAAATACTATTTGTGCCTTGTTTGAATTATTCCACTTGGCAGTTGGATGGGATTTTACTCTGATATGTGAAACCAGAGCAATAATGTTAATTGATGGTGATATACAGAAGGCATTTCTGACTTTCCCTGCAACCTGTGTAGCTCTGCTCAGGCTGAGAGGAGGCGCTAGCGATGGCATTTGTGGATCCCAAGAAGGGCGTGTCGGTGGGTGGACTGACCCAGACACTGCTCAAGGCTCTGATTCAGGCTTTACAGAGCCAGCATTTTCAGCAGAACTGAAAAGATTGTTTTCTTATTTTGGATTAACTTAAATTTGCAAATGGTAATGATGACTGTGCTAAAACAAGAGAAGAAATTCTCACTTTTCTTCAACTCTGAGTAAACAGGAAAGAAAATAAGTGTTGGCCACCTAACCAATACTTTCTTCTGTGCATGTGGTTGTGTATAGTTAAAAAACAAGAAATACTTACAGTAAAAACACGTACAAAAGCAAAGACAATCCCTTGTGTCTGTTTTGTTAAAAACTACATGTGAATGAAAAAAGATCTTTAGAAATCAGTTTTTCTTGTATTTGTCAAACATCCTTTGAGAGTTCAGTCTTCAGGCGACCTTTGAAAAGGTAAGATTCGCCAGAACAGGGGAAATGACTTTAGTATCATCACTGTCTTTCCACCACCTAGAGTAAACATTTAATAAATAGCTGCTAAATGAAGGAGCCATTTTAAATTATTTAGTTCTAATTGATTTTAGCATAAATAATCAAAGAATGTTTTCTGGCCCCAAGAATCTCTGAAAATGGTTGAGAATCTCTTGTGTTCTATCAGATCGGGACTCAGGTAAGCCTTTGGCACATACATTAGAGTACGTTCTAGTCAACACGATTGGCAGGAAATGCTCTTGAAATCTGAGAACTCCCAAGTGCCAAGTTTCTGAAACAATTTACTGGAGTTAGAGCAAAGCAAGCACCTGCCCCCAGGTTCCCGTATGTACGAATTGTTCTTCATCCCATTCTGCATCTCGAATGAATCTGTATGTTTTCTCTACCACAATGTATCTAAAAACATAAAGCTCATAACACTAGGTTTTATTTTAATTTGTCATTTGGCAATCGAATATAAATGCAGTATCCCAGAATTTGTTTTCACCACCATGACACATGTAAAATGTGAGTGGTGCTGTGCCTTTAGGGCGCAGGATTAATGAGTTCTGTGGAAGGGAAAAAGACTGATGTCCTCACACTGTATTTTCTAGATTACTAGTTAACTCTAAGATCCAATTTCCTCTGAATATTTTAAAATTAAGGTATTTATTCTAACTTTTTAAAAATAGAAGGTATCATTTCATTAGTGTTCTGGGAGAGCAAAGCATTGATTTATCATAGGGTGACAATTATCAAGAAACTTATTTGAAAAATTGAATAAAATGTCATGGAGGGTGAAAATGTCAAGAAGATGAAGAGAAACTAGGGCAGTGCTGGAGAGATGAGGCAAAGGGCTCCTGGACACTTCCTTTGCTCATTTCGGAGGCTGCCCGGGCTGGCCAGGCAGCTGCGCTCTGCCCCAGGGTGGCTTCTTGGACACCGTAGAAAGCCGTGGGCCATCAGCTCTGGACAGGCTCTCACAAGGGCTCAGGAAGTCCTCAGCAAATCATCTCCACTTTCGTTAGAAGTGAATTTACCTTTTGGCAACTTAACTGGATCTGATGCTAAGGCCCAAATCTGTTTCTTAAAGCCTTTCCTGACACGTGACTCCCAGCTGTCATGCATCTGTGCATATGGATGTGATATTACATTTAAATATCCCACAGATATCTAACAGCTCAGAGAATGCCTGTCTTTAATATCCTCAAATCTCCCTGAACTGTCAGGGGAATATAATCATGCCTCTGGCTCTCAAGGACGGTAACTTGCAGTTGAGAAGAGAAGATCTGAGAGCACCTTGAGAAGTGCACTTGCGGGTGGGAGGGGAGGACATTCCGGGAAACTCCATCACGAATATTACGTACAGAGATAGATAAAAATACCCATAACATGTATAAGGTGAAACTTAGATTGTTGGTAATGATCCCGGTTGTCAAAGGTACTGTAGTATGCCTGACACCTATCAGTGTTATGTTTAAAAAAATACATAAAAATAAAGTACAAAGTACCTATCTGTCTACCTGGAAGAAATATTATCGGCACGTATTTTGAATATTACTATCTCTTTTACCCTCCAGTTGAACATTTTTCTTCTTTGCCCACCATGCTTTCTCTTGTTCCTTACTTATATTTCTTTCTTTTCCCAGAGTAAAAGTCGTAGGCAGAAAATTCAAAGAGAAAAATAGGTTTTGTGTTTAGCATGCGTTTTCTGGGTAGTGAATTTGATTACCCAATCAATTAACCAATTAGCACAAAATGGGTGACAAGCCTAGACATGGAAAATGAGGTCTCTCTCAGACATGAAACAAAAAAGATAAATTCGCCAAACAAAAAGAGATTTCTGACTTTAGGATGTGATAAAATTAGATGCTTTAGATGAAGTTTGATATTTTTAAGCATTATACGCCAAGTAGATATTCTGGCAAAGTGAAATGTCCATGTGGTTTTAAAGATTTTTCTTAAATGCCAAGTTGATGCCTAAAGCAAATATTCACAGCTCAGATATTATGAGATCTGTGAAATCTGATGTTTTATATTAGAACTGAGACATAACTAACTGACAGCCTTCTGGTTCCATGGTACATGGTTTTTAAGGCTAGTTTGAAACATGGTGTTTTTCAAGTAGCTGATTTAAAACAAAGTAACAGAATTAATAAAATTGCATTTCCCATTCTTCTAGGAGGTAATACATTGGGTAATCTGAGAAACACTAGTGAGTTTGAGGATGTTACATGCTGTAAGTAAGAGTGGCTGGAGGTCAGTTGGTGAAAACAGATCCATTTATCAGAATATTTTTTAAAATATTGAGCTGGTGCAAAGTATTTTCATATCGTGTCCACACAAAGGCAATCCCAAATGTGAAACTTCAGCTATTACGCAGCATCAAAAGAAACATTAATATGAAATGGAATTTACTAGAGATGACAAGTCCGTTTACTTAGAGATCTATACATCTTTCAATGTCTTCCCCATTTTGATAAAAAAAAAAAAAAAGCCATCAGACACCAATGTGCATGAATCATTCCACACACTTCTACTGAAAGAGGTTTCTGCTATCTGTTCAATCAGTTCACCAGGCTGTTTTATTCTTTTAATTATTTTGAAGGACATATTTTCTTATTAAAGACCTCTTTCTTATTGCATCCACATTCTGTCCTTATATAAATGTCTAGAAATCATTGGATTGAGTGCAAGCTTAAATTAAAAATAGAGGTTGAAAACAGAGTCTGCCTGCTATGATCTACACTCAGTTCTCACACTTTGAGCTTACATGGCACATTATAGTGCAAAGAAAAATCTGGAATCATGTTTTCTGAGAATCTTCGACCCATATAGACCAAAATATATCTTTCATTTTAAGAGTCACGGCAGAGTGGTATTTTTATCAACATATTATTGCCCAAGAAGAGTTGATTTCATGTTTAGTATCAATTAGAATATCTGCTTGGTATTTGAGAATAACGAGGCTCACCCTTAGGCAACATTTATTCCACCAAAAAGTAAAACATCTGTGCAAAGGGAACATGTGGTCCAGGTTCTATGGTAGAGAAAATGTTACTTAACAGATGATAGTAGGAGAAAGGCCAGTGTGCAGAGAAATGTGGACATAAAATACTGTGTTGTGTGTTAAGTCCAGATAAAAGAAAAGCTCCAGATAAAGAAGATAATTGTCTATTGAATTACTATGCTTTCAACACATTTATTACTGCTAGATAAATTCGTAAAACATTCTTTCTCCCCTTATGAAATATCTCTGCATGTATTTGTAAATACATTAGAAAATTGCATCTGAAATTAGTGCACACACAATGCTGTTTATAAATCTGTGACAGAAAAAATAGGTGAACCTTAATCTGCCTGAATTAGCATGGACTACGCCCACCACTGTGGAAAACACAGGTGCTTCTGGGAGAGCTTATACCCTAACCAGGGAAATAAGATTAGCCACAACTCTGTGCATAACTGAAAAACAAAACAAAATCTCTTGACATTTGTCTCATTCTAGCTAGGGTGTCTGTTCTTGGTTTTCATTTAGCTGATGCCCTTGAGTAAGAAGTCAACATTTGTGCTTCCATTTTTTTTTTCTGTTAAAGGAATGAAAGTGAGTAGGCAGGCAAGTAGAAAGAGAAAGGAGGAGAAAGCACTTTATTTATTTTATTTAGTTGCGCGACTTGGTTGTTTTCTCCGGCCCTGGGACGTGCAGCTTGGATGCGTGTGAACTGTGTCGGCCAGAGGCAGTGGATCAAACTGCTAAACTCACAGTGTGAGCTGTGTTTCCATTGTTTTTAACCTCTATTCCCTCTTCTACTATCTTGATTGGCTTATACCAGTTAATAAATAAGCTTTGCTAAGTACAGTAAATAAAACACCATGGTTTAGTTCTCCTTGTGTCTCCCTGCTGCATATGAGCCTGCTGGCCAATCTGTTTCCCTGCAAAAGCCTTTTGTCCTTGGTTTGCTTTCTCCACACTCTGTCTATGCTCCTAAGAAGCTGCAGGTACCTCTTTTCCACACCCTTCTGCAACAGATGCCTGGTGGTGGTGGGGAGGGTCTCTTTCCAATTCCTTTCTTTCTCTCCATGGTGTCTCTAGAATACGGCTTCCTAACAGCCAGGTCAGAGGAAATGTAGAAAAAGATGGTGATGAATGTTATTTATTATTTGTCCTGGAAATCTTTATTTTTTCATCATATCTGAATGATGATTTTGCAGAGTAGAGTATGTATTATGGTAATCATTTTGCTATATGTATATTTCATATCATTATGTTTGTATCTAAACTGATGCATGCCTTATGGCAATTATTTTTAGATGAAAGGGGCAATATTTTTAAGGCACATAGGTAAAAAGGATGAGTGATAACTTTGAGTGTCTGGAGGCCACTGATCCAGGAGCTGGTGTATTTGGCCAAACACATTCTGTGTAGGCTGTTTCTTCTTATTAAACTGTTTCTCAATCCTGAAACCTTTCCCCTTCATCCCTCCACACATGGAAAAAGTCCTACTCACCCTCTGAGGATCAGCCCAAGAGCTCTCCTCAGCAAAGACTCCCCAACTCTCCTGAGGAGGGTTGGTTTCTTCATGGTGTCCATTGTCTGTGCCTTCTGTTCCACCATTTTGCACTGAAATCATCTGCTTACACTCCCTGAACCCAAGCAGACTGAGGGGCTCCTAAGCAAAAAGGGCAGTCTACTTGTCTTTGTATCCAAGTGCCTAGCTCAGGGTCTGGGTGTAGGGGGTGATTAGCAGAGATGTGGTATAAAGCAGCTTCATTGATACTTACAACTGTACCATCACTCTTCTGGGATATTTGTGAAGGCTGTGGAGTGCCCAGATTGAGAGAACAAAACACCAAAGAGGCTTTCCAAATGAAAGGGTAAGAGGACCAAAGTCTCACTGACTCACACCTTGCTTCTCATGCCTCATGGCAATTCAAATTGCATAATCATCTCAAGCAGTTAGAATTATATATGACTAAACACTGGTGTAATCATGTATTTTACCTGCTTACTGAGTTAAATGCTTTACCCCACACCTCGAGCTATCTAAGAGACTGGAATCTTGAATTTGCTTAGTCACAACCTGGGTGGATGTCGTGCGACAGGTTTCTTCAACCAAGGTTGGACCTGGGCAGGTTTAAGAGGATTTTTTCTGAGTTGCTAAGCAGATCTGCGCAGAGAAGAGAACAAAGCAAAACATGAACTCTCAGAGGGACTTCAAAGCTGAGCCAGCTGGCTCTGTTCACTGGGTATTTCTACAGTCCTCCTCCCAGCAGGTGCTGAGTCTCTAAAGCCTATTAGCACCTGCTAATAATGCTAGCAAACATTTGCTGACAGTTCACTATGTATCAAAAACTCTTCTAAGAATTTTGTATACATTGTTTTATCTAATCCTAACAACTCTAAAAGAGATGCAATTATATTTTTGAGAAAGGAAGACATAGGGGAATTCAGCAACTAACTCAAGGACCCAGACTTAATGAGGGTTCAAAGTGGAATAAAAACCTAGAGGAAGAGATTCCATATACCATTCTCTAACTCAGAGACACCAACCCAAATCAAGATTGGAGCACATGACCTTCTCAAAAGACCCAAGTGAAAAGATTTTATGATACTTAATACTAATTCATCCTACCAAGGCCAACCTCTTCTTGGGATCTTTTGCTCAAAAGGTACTTGACAGGGATAATTGTTATTCCTAAGATCTTTTCCCTAAAAAAGATTTGATAACATTCTAAGAAATTGTCCTTATAGAAGGAGACACACTACTGTAACCTTGTCACATCAAACTTGTCAAAAATCAGGAAATTCTAGTTCCCAACTGGCAAAACTATTATTCCAATGGGTCAGTTCTCACTTTCTACATCAAAGAAAACAGCCAATAATATTTAGGTCAGGTACACTAACATTTTCTGCTTGATTCATGTATTCAATTAGAGCATTTTAATGTAATTCAAACAGGATTCATTAATGCCTTTTTAGTTTCTCTTGTCATTCTTCCTGGAATTTCCCATCTCAGGGCCATTTTCTTAATTAATGACCCTTCATTCTGAAACCCTTTATATGTTTGCTTCCAGTTGTCAGAACGCCCAGAAATGACCCAGGGAGCTTTAAAACAAACCATGAGAGCTATATTCTTATTTATTACTCTATACACTCTTATCCATAAATTAAAATTTCTAATTTGATTTCTTAGTGCATTCACATGTACTCCTATAGTATTGTCCAATGTCACATTTGAAAGAGAAAGAAGAGTATAAAGAAGCTTGTTCGAGGTCCCTGCAATAAGTCAGTGTTCCTCTGGAGCCCTCATTTCATGTACAGCTGCATTTACTATCATTTAACAACTATTCAGGAAAACACTCTCACACACACACAAAACCCTCTTTCTCTCCATTGTTTGAAAAATGCAAGTGTCCTACAGAATAAAAATGCAATTTAAAAAGATTCTCGTGGAAGGCCTCTGTATGATGAGTTTTGAAAATTTTATTCTGATGGAATTAAGCAATCATGCTAAATATAGACAGACTAAGGGGATTCTAAATAGCTGTTGACTTATTCAAGATGCAACTTTACAGTTGGTAAGGCCAACTGGTATGAGGACATTGAAACTGATTCATGATTTATTTAATTGAAATTGGATTCCATACAGAGTTAATGCATCACAGTGGCATTAACTGGGAAATGTGGAAATACTTCATAGAAAGCTGGAACACTGACCAGTTTGATCTTATTGACTAGATTGCAAGAATAAATCCATTTTCATTTTAATTATGAAATTACAATGTAAAATGTCAAGATATTTTCTATAAAATTGTTTAAATTATGTCATTCATATTTATTCTAAGGATGAAACCAAACTTTCAATAAACCTGCACATATGCATATAATTCTTCATTTTAGGCATGTTGATTCTTCCACTGTAAAATAATAATAAAGGAATTTTACTTATCAATATAGTCCTAGATCCTTTGAAAAAAATAAACATTTGAATGGTAAGTTGTCAAATCGGTTGAGCATAACCTTTCTAATACTTTTCCTTCAAAAATTTTAGCATCTAAGAACACATGTCTAAATCCTAACTATATACTTAAACGATGCTTAGTGTATGTCCATCAAATAATCGGGCTTAACAAGGAGTACTGAGTGGTGGTGCACTGGTAAAAGTTTAACAACCATCTTTCGAGAAGGAACCAGCAGGTTCACTCCTCATCAGATATATGATATCACATCATACCTAGCAACAGGCTTCTAACTCTCTACCACTGTGAACTGACTGTGAACTGTGAACTGACCCCCACATTCTTTGTTCCCACCCATAGCCTGTTGCACTCTGGGAACCTGAGTTCTGTTGTCATTGTCCCAGGGTTAATTTTGGTTTTGTCTGGTCCATTGCTTGATATTCCACATATAAGTGAGATCATCTGGTATTTGCCTTTCTCCTCCTGACTTACCATATTTTGCTGTGCATAATGTGCACATTTTTTGCCCAAATTTGTGCGGGAAAAATGAGGATGCACATTATATATGGGTAGTAGTATCTGTTAGGTTGGCTCAGAAAGACAGGACGACGGCCATGCCCGGCAGCCATGCTCGGGAAAAAGGTGGCTGATGTCAGAATAAGGGATGGAACCCCCACACCTGGATTCACAAGGCCAATCCCCAATCGCGACGTATGAAGCCCGCGAAATTCCTTTGCTTAAACAGCGCGCTCCCCTTTGTTCAAGCGCGACTTCCCCGTGCCTCGTTCTGCGGACTTGGGAACTTCGCATGGGTGTGCAAACCCCAATAAAGCCCTGGCTATTTGACTTTTTGTCTAATTGACTTTTTCTCCTCGCGAAACTCAGAAAAACCTTTCAGTAACTCCATATCTATATAAATGTCTTTGATTCTTTTGTTTATGCTTATAAGTTAAAGTGTAACTCTCAAGATCAGCAACAATATCCATATGGAATATAGAACCCTGGAATAAGAGACTCAGTTTTGTTGAGCTTACAAGGAACTTGCAACAAAAGCAACTTTGGCCAGCAATTCCATGAAATGAAATGCAGAGCAAATGTGTTGCTCACAGAGCAGGTGACTCTGACCTGATAAGACAGGTGATGCCGACCTTATTACCACAGGGTGAAGAACACGGCATTTCTCTTTGTACACTTCAGGAGGAGGCTAGCGATGTAGCTGATATTTTTACAAAAATAGAGACGTTGCAAGCTTCAAGCTAGCAGTTATTAAATATGCTAAAGAGCCTGGCAACAGAGATGCCGAGAAACACTATGGATCTCCTCCCACAGAGAGTGGCATCAGACTGGAGGCCACAGGAAGACAAACTGGCTATCTGTTCTTGTGTTTTGCAATGATTTGTTACATAAAATTTCTTGTGCCATGATATGTTTAAAATATATGCCAAAATTTCTTTATAATACAAAAAACAAGTACCTAAATATAAACAAAATTTTGAATTAAAAAATTGAAAGACTTTTCATGAACATTTAGGCCAAAACTGTGGGTGTACATTATACATGGGGGCAAAATACACAGCAAATTGCAGTATTTCACTGAGCATAATACCCTAAAGTTCCATCTATGTTGTTGCAGTGACAGGATTTCATTTTTATAGCTGAGTAGTATTCTATTATGCATACTGCCACATCTTCTTTATCTAATCATCTGTCAATGGGCAATAGGTTATTTCCTTTTTTTTTTTTTTGGCAATGGCAAATGTCAAGATACAGATGTAATGCCACTGAACACAGAACTAGGAAGAGATGTGTCAGTTCCTGGAAGTTAAATGAGCTTGCTCCATTACGTCACTGCACCTAAGTTACTTTTAAGTATCTACAATCTGGAGAATATCCCTTTTTTCTCTTCCCAAGGACCACAGAGTTCTCTAGGATACAATGTTTTTATTTTCCAGATGTGCTAGTTGGAATAGAGAATCACTAAGTCATCTTTAAACTCATTCTTTAAGTACCAAGGAAGAGCTTGGTACTTGGTACTTGGTACTTAAGAGCTTGGAAGGCTAACTGAATAACTTAAATCTATATAATGTTGTGTTACTTTAATAAAAAATTTTAAATGAACTGGTTAACCCATGGCAATCAACATAGAACTTACTGTTTTCTAATGTTTTTATTATAAATGATAAACTTGAAAAAAATTGAAAATTTTCCTACTCTGACTATTAAGACAAACTGATGCCAGAATTTTAAGAATTCTGTTGGGTCCAAGTTTATACTCTAAAGATTTAGAGATGAAGAATGACTCTCAATAAAGAGCATGCTATTCTTATTTCAGTAAAGCTTGTTTTCTAAAACTTAAGCATAGCTCTCAGAAATTGAATAAAATGGGAGACTCCCTTGATCTTGCCACAATGATGTCATTTCCTATGATTCAGTTCTAAAGAAAAAAAAAAGCTTATCAATGAGGAGAAGCTACTATGGTTGGATTTATCTGCTTCATTTCTACTTCTGCATTTTCAAAATGAGCAAAATCAAAGGCACACCTATTTCTGATGCCTTGGGGGAGTAACTGCTAGACTTCTTTGCAAGAGAAGTGCACTTCAAACATTTCTTCAAGTCTAGAGAATCACTTGGGAGATCTTGAACTGAATGTTGATATGAAAAAGTTGATGGTTCCATTGTGAGTGCTCTTGCAAGTATAATTTAACAGGGGTAAAATCAACATAATCCTTCATTTCCATATTAGACCTTTCCCCATAAGAGAACAAGGCTGAAGAGTTAGGTATAGAAATGCTGAGAGACTTGACTGACTTGTAGATACCTCTGAGTGGATACCTTTGTCCTCTCCCTCTATAGATGTTTGTAGAAAATGGCAGGAGGAAGTAACTAAAGATGATACTGAAAAATGAAGAGACTAATCTCATTCGTTGCTGGTGGGAATGCAATGATACTATCACTTTGGAATGTATTATCACACAAAAACCTGTACACAGAGGTTTATAGCAAATTTACTCATAATTCAAAACTCGGGACAATAAGAGCCTCCTTCAGTAGGTGTGTGGATAAGTAACTTGATGTATATCCCGATGACAGAACATTTTTATTATTACTTAGTGTTAAAGAGATGAGCTATCAAGACATAAAAAGATATAGAACAAATATAAGATTGCGGGGTACTAAGTAAAATAAGTCAATATGAAAAAATTGTATACTATATGACTCCAATTATATGATATACTGGAAAAGGTAAAAATATAATGACAGCATAAATACCCATGGTTACCAGGGACTGGGCAGAGGGAAAGAGATGAATGGTGAATCACAGAGGCTTTTCAGGGCAGTGAAAATACTCTCTATGATACTGCAATGAGGGATGCTTACACATCTGTGCAAACCTACAGCATGTTCTAATCTGGAGTGAACTCTAAGGTCACTGATGAACTTCAGTTGATAATGATGTATCAATGTGTGTTCATCAGTCATAACAACTATTCCACTCTCTTGGGGGAGGTGAGTAACAGGGGGGAGGTTATGTCTATGTATAGATAGGGACTATATATGGGACATTTCTGCAGCTCCTCTCAATTTTGCTGTGAACCCCAAACTGCTCCTAAAAATAAAGTCCTTTCATTGATACACTGTACACCTTAAACTTACACAGTCATGTATCAGGCATATTTCAAAAAACACAAAATTGCAAAAAAATGTTCTTTTCAAGAAGAAAACGAAGAAGAAATTTAAAGAGTTTGGTGTAAAGACAGTCTGATAGAGCAAATTGGTCATTGCTCTGATATATTTATTTACTCAAGTACTTTTTAAGCACCTCTATGGGCTGTGCCTTGTTAGGAACAGTGAATTTGGGGGTGAATAAGGCAGACAAGAACTTTACCCTTGACTTCCCTAGAGTCAAGTGGATGTTAGCATTTATACTCAAGTATTTGCTTGCTGCTGAAACTGTTAAATCCATAGGGAGCATATAGCAGACCTTTGAAGAAGTCCGTTATGTTGATATTTAATGAAATAAATCGCAATAAGCAATAACAAGTCATTTCTTTTTTCTTTTGCTAATAATTTGTACAGGTTTATATGGGAGGTTAATAATCTAATAAAATTATTATCTTTGGGATACAACATCCTGATTCTATATAATAAACTAAATTGAGCATGTTTCTTGCTTAAAATTTTTGAAAGGTGTTTATTGAGCACCTACTATGCTCAGTACTTTGCTTTATATGCTCTCTCTTATTTGAGTCTCACAATAACTTTGAGAAATGAGTGTTCCTATTTTACAGGTAAGAAAATGAAGTTCATAAAGCTGATAAATTTGCCCTGAAATTGCCCAGCAGAGTCAGAACTCATATTTAGATCAGTAAGACACAGGTCCATGCTCACCCCTCTGTATGCAATGCTTCAAGATGAATCAGAGGGTCATTCCACCTTTACCCGATTAGAATTCCTCCCACATGCACCACTGATCCCTTAACACTTTTCTCTTAAGTATGATGATATGATATATCATTGGGTTCTCCAGGTGATTTGTTCTTCAAAAGATTGAAGTTTTACTTTTACCTGCCACCCTTTTTTATCTGCTCCCAACTGCGGTGCATCTAGACTTTTGTTCACAATAATGTGTATTTTCTAACACTCGGGAAGCCAAGGAATGCAATCTGATGGGAGAAATTACGTGGACTGGAAAATTCACATAAAGCTGGAAATTTTTATCCCACTCAGGGGAAGATAATAACTGAAGTTCAACAACAGATGAATGGAAATTGAGGGCGGATGGGGGGAAAAGTCAATGGTTTCATGAACCCACATAAAATAAACAATTGCTTTTTCTTAGGTTATAGCAAAACGTAAACATGAGACATAAAACCAGCTAAAATTTAGAAAAGACACTATATGCCCTCAAGATTCATTGTGGTTATTGGACTGTTTTTGCGGTTTCCAGAGGCTGACCAAGAGTAAAATCCTCTGAGAGCCTGCAAGTGGAAAGAAAATGACGAATGTCTTGAAGACACACCCGTGCTGTTGGATGCTGCAGAAAATGAACTATTTGAACCAACACACTGGCAGTCATAACACGCTGCCTGTTTTCCTCTACTTCTGAATGATGAAACTTTATTTCAGAATAGTTTTCATTTGAACATTAATCCCTACACTTTTAGACCTTATTATTATGACATCTGTGATTTCCTTTCAAAACCAGTATTACCATTTCAGCTCTGTGTGGAATAACAATTTAGTATGAATACTTTCTGATCTGACCTTGGTATACAGTTAAAAAGGTTCATATCTCCCACAATTAAACCCCTCTCAATAATATATTTTCATCAATTATTCATTAATTGCATGCTTCATTAATTGTAATTTTATTTTCCTCTCTGCCACTTGCCATTTGGTTATCAAATACACTGTGACAAATTAATGAACTTAATAATAATGAAGATTTTAAATTAAAAATGAATAACAAATCTAAATTAGATAGCTAACTAATATTTTTGAAAGAATCAAGCAGAGTTTCATACAAAAAACTCAGTGGCATATTGAAAATATATTCATATTTTGATATAAAGAGCTTGCAGATAAATTCATAATTGGTGTACTAAGGGCCTGCCTATAGGTTTCCTTTGGATAAATCATCTATAATAAATGAAGTTGGCCTCATAGTAATAAGACAGAACAAAAGTTAAGCCTGAGTGTGATTACACTAGCCTTTTCTGTGTTGACTATATTCAATCACTGTTTCTGCCTCAATATTTCCACTTAACTACCTTTAATAAGTGGAACCAAGGAAGAAATAAAATGTAGATCCTCGCAGCAATAACTCTGCTGAACAGTTCTTACAACTGGGTTTATGAGGGAACTCTGTAGATGATACATTATTTAATGAGGTAGATTTACAGCAGAAATTGTTCATATTGATCATATGATGTGAACCATATTTGGGAGGCCAGTGAAGTGGGATTATGGCTGGTCATACCTTATTTTCGGTAGCCTGGGTTATTATTTTTATGGATGGTTCTAGCTGACCTAAGAATCTACACATGCTTCCATTTGTGTGATTGTCATTCTGTGAGACAAGTGGTGACATGTTTTGACTCAGATCTTGGTGGACAAAATAAAAGCAAGTATTTTGTTTCTATAAATAGAAACGTTCATAGTATTATTACCTAAAAAGTTGTACCTGAATTATAGATGCATACATAGGAATTGACTTTGGAAAGCAAAGAAAAATTTTCAGGTCATTGAAACAGTGAACCAAACATCCTTTGTAGGGTCTGGTTGCTTCATGAAACCGGGATTTCTGTGGTGAGGATTGAGTGGTGCACACAGCAGAGCGAAGAACTTTGGCTAAAAGTCAGAAGCTGCACTAATGATTTATCGTTGCATATTTAAAACTTATTCCATGAAAAGATAAAGTGAATCTACGTCAGGCATTTTACAGTTTGAAAAAAGATACCATCATTGTGAAGTTTGCAAAACTGTAATAATATAGCAAGTATCTAATTTGCTTAAAGTCCATCAACCAAATACCTTTTTATTTCAGAAAGCTGTAAAATACCCTGATGAAAATCATGCGGGATCATAAATCTATGTGGGAATCTATGATTAGCTCTAATTCGGCATGGTCTGCATTACCCATCATAGCTCCAGACCTGGAATCGGTTGAAATGTTGCTTTTATGTGAATAAAATTCATAGTCCAGGAGGAGTCTCCAAAGTGTACATTCCAAGACAAAAATAAAAATAAAACGCAGTCACTCATAATTGTTGTTTCTCCCTGTTGTATTTCAGTTGAACACAGAGAAATAGTTTCTAGAAGCGAGGATGATGTCAGCAGGGCTGAGGCTGATGCCAAAGCTGCTGGTAGAAGTCCCTCTTCTCACTCAAGGAGTTGCTTCTGAGCTACTGCTGCAGAATCATGACCAGATGCAGCAAGGCTGTTGCTGGAGGGCAGCCCGTGCTGGGTCTGGGAGACCTCGGGGCAGCTGTCTCTGCAGCCGTACAAACTATATTCTGTGTTCTAAGTGGGAGGCAACGAGCAGCCCTGGACTTCTGCAGACACGTGGGTCACGTTTCAGCCCCCCCTCAGAACTGAAGAGTTTGTTGAAACCTCTGGATGTGTGCTCTGAAAATGAAATCATTGGTGCATTCCATTGGGGGGAATAGGAAGAAGGTAAAGAGAAGGGGAGAGGCCCTTGTAAAGAAGGGTGCACCTGGTTATCGGGCTAAGCGTTTTATTCCTGAGCCTTGTTTGTGCGGGACGCAGATCCTTATTTGTGCAGTCCACCTGATCCAGACCACATCTGTTTCTGGCCTTTGCACAGCACTTCTGTCAGCAAAGCATTTTCAGGCTTGGTTCTCAAAGACGAAAAGTGGGTGAAGCGTGCTCCCTCTCTTTCTCCCTCCCTTTTTGCCTCCCTCATGTCTTTTCCCTAAATATCTTTCTCTGCTTTTTCTCTGTCTGTTTCCCTCTTTCCCACAAAATGACTCATCCAAGTTCAGAAGATCTTTGGTAAGTCCAATAGGTGCTTCCTTTCTGTGTAGCCATTTGCAAAAGGTAATTCCACTCAACTCTAGTCAGAGGGCAGACTATTTTTAATGTTAGTTTTCTTAATTTTCAGAGTCTGAGACTGACTTCCTTTTTTGTTTGGGGCTAGTTATTTTCATTCTGCCATCTAAGCAAGAAAGATTGAATAGAGATAAAAGTTCTTAAGAAATTTCATTCCTGAGGTGAGGTTCTCTGTATTTGTAGCTCATTTGGTGATTTTGTGAGATGCAGTAACTGGAATGGCATCCTTTCTTCTTTGTTTCCTTTTTAAGCGTCTTAGAACAACAAAACGAAGGTGAGGCAGAACACAGTAACTTAGCAGAGCTCAGTCTCTACTTTGTGCGATGGATACTTAACATGTTCCAGGCAAATCTATGGCTTTCAAGTTTTATATATTATTTGTTCTTCAGAAAAAACCTCCAAGAGGG
This sequence comes from Solenodon paradoxus, assembly GCA_004363575.1. NCBI lineage: Eukaryota > Metazoa > Chordata > Mammalia > Eulipotyphla > Solenodontidae > Solenodon > Solenodon paradoxus. Next base: position 196,034 of record RJWH01000585.1, read on the forward strand.
TCACCTTATTGGTTCCATTTTACATGTGAGAATCCTGAAGCAGAGAGAGCTTGAAAGTTTACTCAGGTCACACAGCTGGCAAGTGACAAAGTGGAGATTCAGACCCTAAGAGGCTGCTCCAGAGTATATCCTCACAACCACCAAGCTACCTTGGAGAAGAAATAATTCTTTCCCACTGCCTCTCTTTCCATGCTTTGCAGGACTGCAATTTTACTTCTGGAGGAAGTAAAGGGACTTCTGCTTTTGTACCACAAAAGTTATAAAAATTAACATTTTATGATTGTGTTTCTATAAAGACAGATGCAAGCCAGCCTGAATTATATCCGTTTTTATTCCAACTTTAAAGAAAGTTAAGACACTTTCATTGCCTCTAGCAGTGAGTCTGGACTCTGTACCTACTGTGTGCAGTTGGTCCTGATTCCCAGTTTTGATCACTCCCTTTGATTCATGTCCAGAAAAGAGAGTGAATTTGCCAACTCTGTTGGGAATATAAGATATACTAATGTGCAGTTTCCTTCCAAATTCTTTTTCTGAGTTCAGCAGTAGGTCCTAAGAAACTGCCAGTTATTCAATGATTTTTAAACTGGATTTTAATATACTTTGGATGGTTCAGATTTAGCATTTTTGTAACTAAAATGTTAGAATGTAATCGAGTTAAAAGGGATGAAATAAGAAAATATAGGAAACAGTATATTTGAACCATATAAAAGTATTTTGAGGAATATTTTATTTCAATATGTATGTGTGCTGTGTGAGGTGATCTAAAACACATTTCTTACAGTGAGTCCTAACCAAGTATTTTTTTTTTTAATATTAAGTTAAAATGCATATCTATTTTCATCTTTCTTTCCCTTAGCCACGTTCTGTTTGTAATGTGACCTCCTGGCAAAGCTGATAATATAAGCTCGCCCTCTTGTAATAAATTATAGCCATTAATAATATAGGTTTTGAAGTCTTCTAAAACAAGACCCAAATTACAAGTCTTCCTCTTATTCCTTTTGTTAGTTATATTACCTTCACTGTTATTTAGCTTCTATGTGACTTTGCTTCTATGTGGATAAAAAAAGATAGTGAAAATAAAAACTCATCTCAGAGGGACATTAAGAAAAATAACCGAGCAAGTACTTATAAAGCCCACATCCACAGTAGATGTTAGTAAATGCCGTCTATGCTGACAGCCCAAATATTTATTACGGGACCATACCTCACGTTCAGCCTCAGACTTGAACTGCTGTGGAGTCTGTTGACCACTTGGTGATGTAGTAGAGATCTCACATTTAAAATGGCAGTGTGTGACCTCCCAGATATTGTTCTGTGCCCCCAAATGTCCCTTCCTGTCTTTCCATTTGCTTAGGCTGAACCTTTGAGGTGCCACTTGCTCCTTGTTCTCTCACAACCTGTGTTCAATCCTTTATAACTGCCTATTGGTTGTACCTTCAAATGCCTCCTGAGTCTGATGAGCTCTCAGGGATTCTGCAGTGCCATACTGAGACAACACGATTCTCCAGATAACACAAGAGCCTCCAAATCGGTGCCCTTGCTTCCTCATTGCCCACTATCATCTATCTTTAACATAACAAACCAGCTGTCCTTTCAAAATGTATCTCAGAGCCTGGAACATTTATGCTCAAAATCCACCATTGCTCAACTTTTGCGAAGAGCAAACTCCAAGTCTTGTCACGTCCACCAGACCCCACCCTCTTGTGAAGCTCCCTTCCCATCACTCTCCTTTCTAATCACTACTCTCTAGACACCGAACCTCTGTCAGGTCATGGACATACTGAGGACACGTTAGAGCCTCTGCACTTGCCTTCCTTCAGCTCTCTCCCACCCTGTCTTCCACCCCATGTTGGTATTTTTCATTCCCTCACCTGTTTTGAAGAACTTTGCTTAAATCCCCTCTTTTCAATGTTGTCTCTCCTTGCGATCCACCCCCTATTTTGCCCCCCTATGTCTTACACTCTTAGTTCGCTTTATTTATTTTTGTCTTGACACTTAACTTATAAAATATATAATGTACTTATATATTAAATTGTCTATAACTCACTCTTACAAGTTAAAATTTATAAGAGGTCATTAATTTTGGTCCATAATCTATCTCAAGTGTCTAAAAAGTTATTTAATGCATATTTAACTTCTTAGTCAGTATTCATTGAATATTAAAATATTATTTCTTCTCACCTTCATCCATCTCCCAAAACAAGGTCTGTATGAAATAAGGGAGAAACTCAAGCATAAAAACGTTCTTTCTGTACTTTTGATTAAACCATGACTGGACAATAAACTAACTTATTGCCATTTGATTGGTAAAGACCCAGAAATAATGAGCTGTTTATGCATATAAATCACAAATAATCATACTGATAAAATTGAGTACAGTTTCAAAATCAATATACATATTAACTACTCATGTACAGTTGTTACAGGCCAAGTAGTTGCTAGTCAAAGAGTCTCTTGATGAATTGTTGGATTAGCAAATACACACAAAGCAGAAAAGACTGACAGGAAACCTACAGGCTTTTACACAACACTGCTCGAGTAAGATTATTTCAATTGCCTTTCAATAACCTGCGTAGAAAGTCATGCAAATCCATCATCATTCAATAAGGCCATAAAATTGATTTTGTCTTTAACTACCCATTATGTAAAAGAAGTATAAATTAAAGCGATTAAAATGTCACCATGGTCCACATTCCCCCCCTACCACCAAAATCATTTATATTCACTTTATCACCTACCAAAGTGGGCAGGGAAAGTGATCAAACAAAATATGAAAATGATGGCATTTCTCTTGTACTATATACAATGAGGAAACATTATACCAATGATTTCTTTCAAGACCTCTTTTGTTTACACACATATACCAATGATAATGTATGTTCCTTTTTTTATCTTATTGAGTCAAGGAGAAAAATAGTTAGCTTTGCAATATCTTCTGTTTCCAGTTGAGTTTTAATTCTTTTACTTCTATAATACATAATGACCCTAATTGAATTTTCATATGTTAAAGTACTACTCACTAAATAACTTTAATGTTTTTGCTCAGTTATATAATATTTGCATGAAAATGCATTAATGTTTTGCTTCACTTTTTCTGACTAATAGTTTATTTGCTCCTGTCAGCTTATATGCCTGTGAAGAACAAGGAAAAAAAGTACTTTGTAGTTCATTGCCAAGTGTCTTGAAGTTAGAAGTGTTTTACCTCTAAATTCCAAAGGGGTACATGGTAGTTCGGTTGAACCTTGCCATTAGCTTGTCTGCAAACATATTTATATTCCCTGGCAATTAACAAGGATAAAGTGAGCTATAGATGTGATATATGCATTTCATTTGCATTATAAAAGAGAAAGGATAATAGGTTTAATGTACTAATTGTCAAATAGATTTATATTTAGTATCCTCACTCTCTATTTACTGCTGAGATTTCAACAATACTTTATTCAATCATATAAAATATTTAGAAGTCATCAACTGTGCTAGAGATTCTAATTCCCGAATATTCAAATTAATGTCATTATTTACAAGACAACTCAAATACAAAATTTGTGTTGCTAAATTTTCTTAGGATCTTTGGTCTGGGCATTATTAAAAATTTAAAAACATCTTAATTTTTAACTTTCAAATATCTTAATTTTAAACATTTTAATTACTATTGTGTACATAATCATGCCTATACTTTTAAAATTCAGCCTGTTTTCATAAGTTAATTGTGATCAATTATTTTAAGTCTTATAATTGTGCTTTTATATATGTTACACCATAAATAAGACTATTTAATATCAGAAGTATAGTATATATCCAATTATATGGCTAAAGTTAGAAATACCTATTACTCATACTGACTTTTCAGATTGGATGTGACCTTAGAGATTTTTAAATCCAAATCCCTCACTTTAGACCCAAGTAAATCAAACACAGAAAGCTTAAGTAAATTGCCCGCTGTCTCAGAATCAAATTCTTCTGATTCCTGCCTCATATTTTTCCTATAAAACACAACTCCATGGTCTTTTCTGAAACTGAATTACATGGTTAACACTAACAAGTAATTTATCTTTTAATCATAAGATAATAGTAAATATAGTTCTTAGATATCCTTGAAACATTGAATAATTCCCAGAGGAAGGATCCTAAGAATATACAGCAACTCAACACAGATCTTGTGTTTGAATTGTCTTATAAATGTATAAATTGATGTTGAAATAATGACATGGTGTGTAGTCAAGCTATCTATTTATGGCAAAGGGATTCCCATTTCCTCATAGTGTTAATTATTTACTTCGTATACCTTGTTTATATCATCTGGAGTGGTCTTCATTCACACTACCTTTAATGCATGCCATGCATGCATGTTAGTTATTTTTAACAATGGCACAGAAGGACGTCAGTCTTTCAGAAAGCCCCCAGACTCTAGCCACTGAATGTAAGAAACAAAACCTAAAAGGCGAGTTTGGGCCTACCAAACAGATATATAGACATTATCTGGTTTAAATTTCAAAAAATATTGCGAGGAATACATTGACATCCTTCAGTGAAAGAATGAAGGAGAATGCTTGCCAACACCTTTAGATTGGTGAAACAATCTTGGTTCAGCCTGACAATATTTGCAATATTGATTAGAGAGAGTTCTCATTGCTAAGTGATGATAGCACCCTCTGGAATGTTGCTTCTGTTATGATGGGGCTTTCATAACTTGGTTAAGGGTTAAAGGCCTTTCTCCTCAAGAAAGGTAGGGAAGAAATCTCCTGAGACCTATTTTATAACAATCTAGCTGGCTCATCTAGTCATACAGATAACCAAAGCAAGCCAATTTTGATTTAAACTTCGGACCTGAAAGAATGGAAGCAACCAATAGAAGTCAGAAATACCTATCAATGGGTGACATCAGGAATTAAAACAGATATCTGCTTCCCAAAGAGGGTAAATGTGCTGGGGTTCACTGTGCTGTTAGCTTAAAATCTCTTCCATACGAAACATTCTGAAATGTCAAGAAAGGTTAAACCTCCATATGATTAGAAAAGTATTTGCTCTTCTCAACAGTGACCAATATTGACTTTGTGTTTTAAACAATTCTAAATCATCATAATAACTACCTTTCCTTCTTTTGACATCTTAAGAAAGAAATTTTAGGTGGGCTTAAATCTTATACTTGCCATAATACCCTCATTCTAGGGTGTAATTACCGTTTCAGTACCTGCTATATATCAAACATTATTCTATGTACTATCACTATAAAGAAATAAAACATACTCTAAACCATAGGAAAATACCTGCCAGATTAGCTTCAGCTCCTTACTGCTCTTCAAGGCAGTGCATGAATGATCTCAAAAGGCAGGGAGAGTTCTTGCAAGCTAAATGTCAGTGATGCTCATTACTAAGTGAGAACACAATTAGAAACACTTGCTACTAACAGTGTGAACATATTCTTCTGTTACACAATGTCCTTTTAACACATTTGAATTTCTCAGGATAGAAACCTCTTCTAATGCTTTCAATGAAGTCTAATAGGTCTGGGTAAACTTCAACAAATACATTTAATTTTCTCCAACATTTATGCTATGTTCAATAAACGTTATGGATAAATGCTTACCTAATTTAATACATGCTAAAGAAGCAAAAACAAAACCTACAGAAAGGACTACCTTTTATAAAAACAATGGTTCCAAAAATTCCTGTTCCCCACTTTCTCATTTTAGACTGAAACATGAAACTAAGCACCCTCATAAAGTGATGAAATACCCATATTTTGGTGCTATTCTTTGGTTGACTTGGGACTCTAGGGGGAAGGCATGTGTCCTTCACCCAAGCTGTAGAGCTGTTCCTGAAGTATTAAGTATCATCAGGGACAGGGTGTAGTTGGAGGAATGCTTAAGTGGTTGATTAGTATTCAGCATACCCAGTCTACTTTATTTGATAACTGTACACATAAGTTTAAGAGAGGTGCTACCAAAAACGAACACTGTGGTGAAGTCAGATGAACAGATGTATATTTACTTCCTTCAATAATTACTAAACTACTAAAATATTAAACAAGGATTAATGCAGGAGTGGGTGTGAGAAAGAAAATATGATATTTAAGTAGTTTAAACCAGTAAAGAATTCCTCGGAAAGAATAAGCAGCAAGTGACCAGGGGTAGGAGAGGAGTGGGAAGAAAGGGCATATAGAAACGTCCTGTTTAATTGTTTATAAATTGTTAAGAAACAACATTTTCTCGGTGCCCAAGTGATGTAATTTATCCAGAGTGAGCAGACTCCTCTGTTCAGCAACTCTGATAACCAGACTAATAGTTTAATTACAACTTTCTGCTCAAGGAGAAAAACAAGGCTGCTTGATTTTTAAACAAGGGGTTACAATTACTTTAAACGCGGGGGAAAGGCACATCTGCGAGCAGATCTTACTGTGTCAGGAAAGCAAACCAGAAACCAGCTGGAGAATAAACAAAGCCCTTGGAATGCGCAACCAGCGCAAAATCAGACCCAAAGCGCCGGATTTGAACAGTGGAGCAGTAGGCGTGAGGCATAGTAAACAGGCTGCAAATGTAGGTGGGCAGGGATTGAAAAGTTATCGGTGTCCAGATTTTCCGTGTTTTCCCCGAGATTCCATTCCCCGCTACCCTGCCCGCCTCCACTGTCCTGGTGCCCGTCACAGCTCGGTCACACGGTCCTTCGCTTCAGCACCACGGAGAGAGGACAGCTCCCCTAACCACAAAACAGCCCTTGGAGCGCTCTCCCCCTCACTACCAACATCATCTCAGCTGCATTTGTCTTTCTTGCTGGTATCTTTCTAGACACTTTGCATTTAGGGGTATTCTAAGGACATATGGAAGGGATGGAGAGCTTACTCAGCTTGTTTATTTCCAAGTGAAAAGGAGACAAGTCTAGTCTGAAAAGCTCAGTCTTAAAATTGACCTCCAGAGCAGTTTAGCGAGAATAAAAGATTGCAAGTCACTGGGTTTAATCTTAATGGTAATTAAAACTTGAAATTTGTTTTCTAGGTGCTTACTTTATTGTTTTGCTAATAAAAGACTATTAGAAGGTAAACAGCATTTACTAACAGCCACTTGAGCCCTTTTCCTCTAGTGTTAAGTCAAGGGCCTATGGAAATATACCTGAGTTTGATAGCAGCCACTGGAATAATTCTGAATATCACTGGGTATTGGTCCTAAACGAAGTTCACATACATTCTTTTCAAGGTCATTCACAAACAGATCCTGACTCTGGAACATAGACGCAGCTCTGTTCTCAAACGAGAGCAAAGACATGCCACAAAGATCACCAAAGACAGCCAGATCGTCCCCACTAACGCCCTCTTTTCTCAGCCCTAAGTCGAGGCAAACATTTCAGGAGTGATATGGAATCATATGATCAAAAACCCCATATCATCAGAATGGGAATATTACACTGTAAGGAACTTGCTTTTTCTGACATAGTCGTTATTCTTGCAGTCACATGGGTGCTCAACCATGCATCTTGCTTCTCTACACAGAGTTCTTTCATTTGTCCAAACTTCTCAATAGTGTATAGAATACATAACATTTGAAGGTTCTTTTTGCTTCAGCACGCAGAGACACATGTGCACGCACACACACACACTTTGTTTAATTCAGTTCCATTTTCAAGATAGAGCTTCCTAAGCAAAAATGTTTTTAAACTTATTTTAAAGGTGAATCTTCAGAAGAAGACTCGCCCTCTTTGATTTGGAGTTGCTAGGCTACTAGAGGACTTCAGAAAGGAAGAATCAAGACACAAGCTAGGGTGGCAGCTTAGGAGTCATTCAGAAAAGGTAGCACTGTCAGCTCGGTGGCGAGGAAGTCCATTCCAGGGTTGGTGACTACCTAGTAATGGGCGGGGGGCTGAGGTCTTCCTGTGACCCTGGGCAGCAGCAAGGGGAGAGCAGATCCTGGACCTGCTTTCAGCTGAAGCACTTTTGACTGGGATTCCCTCATTTCTAGCTGCTCCCTCTCACTCTTCCTTTCTCCTTCCTTCTTTCCTCCCCCTTCCCTCCTTTCCTTCCTCCTGCTCCACCATCCTCTCTTCGAATATGTCTTCTTCCCTCTTTCTCCCTCCCTTCCTTCCTCTCTACCTGTCTTCTTGCTTCCCTGCTTCACTCCTCTACCTCAGTCACTGTTTCACTTAATTCTGTCTGAGCCAGCTCAGGTTCCAACATCAAATCTCCTAATATGTATCCTCTAGACTATGCTTTATCATTATCATCACCGGGGTTGCTTGCAAACTGCTTTTTGCAGAAAAGATTCTGTTCTTGATGCTCAGCCAGAACCCTGTCCCTCACCCCACTCTCTGCACTCCAGCATCTCAGCAGTGGCATCAGCCCATCCAGCCACCGAGCCTGACTGTCACCAACAAGTTCCACCCTGTAGCAACCTGCCTGCGACGGGAGAACCTTCCCAGCAGAGCCTTGCCAGTCCCTCCACCCACAGCCAGCTCACTGGCAGCCAAACCCAGCTCTGGGTCCTTCCTCCCATCATTATCAGTGACAACACCATCTTCCCTTCAAGGGAGGGGAAAGCCCGCCAGTGACTCCAGGGTGAGCGTCTGGCTCTAGGCACTACCCTCCCCCACGTCCGCAACCACATGCACAAACAGCTCCTAACACCAGCGGCGACACAAAGAGCGACAGAGCGTAGCCCTGAGCCCGGCAGGGCCGGGAGGGACCGGGGAGAGGGCGCTTCAGGGAGGGGACCCAGGGAGGGCGGGGCCGAGCCCGCCTGGACAGGGGCTGAGCCTGCCTGGACCAGAGGCCAAGCCTGCATGGACAGGGGCTGAGCCTGCCTGGACCAGAGGACAAGCCAGCATGGACAGGGACAGAGCCCGCCTGGACCAGAGGCCAAGCCTGCATGGACAGGGGCAGAGCCCGCCTGGACAGGGCAGGAGGGGAGCCAGGCGGGGACGCGGCGCAGGGATGCTCACCTGCCCCCAGGTTGAAGGAGATCCTGGCCTCGGCGAGGTACGGCGTGTCGCTCTTGGAGCGCACTCTTCGGATGGGCCGCCGGTCTATGTCCTCCTCCGACGATGCCGCCATTAAGGTGGGAGGCAGGAGCAGGGTGGCCCGGCGAGCTGGAGGGACCAGGACGAGAGGGAGGGAACGGGGAGGGGAGAGGAAGAGGCTCGGCGGGGAGGGGGTGGGGAGGAGGGAGAGGGGCCCGGGGAGGGAGGGGAAAGAGAGGGAAAGGAAAAGAGAGGGAGAGAGAAAGAGAGCAAAGGAGAGAAAAGGGTGAAGGGAGAGAAAGAAAATCCGTTAAGGACTTGTGGACTGGAGCAGGGATCAGGCTCTCCCTGGCTTGTGTCCAGGGCTCCCCCTAACTCCTCTCCAGTCACAGGGCCCTGGGTCGGTGCTCTGGACTGACACCGGCCTCTTGCCTGCAGCCCCAGTTTTCAGCTTTTGGCACAACACACATAGCCTGATGCGAAAGGAAAGGCTCCCAAGCAAAGATGCCCAGTCAGCGCTGTGGCCTCTCCCGCCAAAGGCACGTATTGTGCTCTTCAAGAGCAGGCTGGGGTCTTCTTCACCCACTCGGCTCTCCAGTCTGCGGAGGCCAGATCCTGAAGCTCAGTTTCAGCTCTCCTTGCCTGCACCATTACTGCTGGGGTGCGAGTCCTGGCAAGCTGGTCTTGGAGGAGGGTCATGGTGCCCGCGGTCCCTCTGCTCCTGCCCCGATTTGGAGCTCGAGCAGAGATGGACCCAGAGCTGAAACCCTCATAGGCTTTCTTACAGTCTCCTTGAGCCCTGGAAGTGGAGAGTAGAGGAACAGCATATACAAGCTTGGGAGCAGTTTGGAAGCAGATTTTCTGGAGTTGATGCTTTGAATGTGGACGAGGCAGGCGTATCACAGGACAGCGTGACCTTATTTTACAACCACTAACTTCTGGGAGGTGTTTATCTCTGCATAAATGCCCATTTCGTTTTTAACCTTCAACTTTCTCTAACGCAAGTAACGACTTTTACATGGGACCTGTGTTCTCTATAACCCTGCAGCGTTATTTCTGAAAGGGAGGTGAAGATCAAGAGTGGTTGTGTTTCTTTGAATGTTGGAACGACAGCCTCCCCCTGTTACATGGGAGAAGAAAGCAGAAAGGCTTCTGGAGTGTGAGTCAGAACTGTTTGATGCTCCTACGGAACCTATTGATGGGATAAGTCTTTTATGTTTATCTTTCTGCAGCTAGAGTCACTTGGTGTTTTTCTGACCCGATGAGGCCACTCTTTCTTCTAAGAGCCGAGTCCAGACTACAGAGAAAAATGCCTGGTTGATTCCCTCCCTCCTACAATGGAAATCCTGGTGTCAAGTCATACACTTCATCCTCAGAGAAGTTCTGCTCCAGCTCTGCAGGATGCCCTCTTTATCAGCTGTCAGTTCTCTCATTGATTCTCCACACTAGAAGCTTTAGACTCTCTATCTTGGTCTCTTACTAAGAGGACAAGTGGTAGCGTTTCATCTCAGGCAGAATACATCTGCCCTTGGCCTTGCTGTCTCCTCAGTGCCCACCACACTTTTTCCTTCCCCTTTCATTAAAACTATCTTTGCTTGGTCCCACAATCTCCATTTTTGTTCACTTTGAATCCTCTCCTTTTCATTGCCATCACTGGCCTCTATCCTGGTCACTCAGCCCAAGTTATTTTTAAAAGTCATCAAAATTCTTCTAATAGTTAGACCATTTCCTTCTTGGCTTCTCAGAAGTATATAGTAATCTGTACTGGAAATAATCCTCTTCTTTAGCCCTCCTGCACTAGACCACCTCCCTGACCACTTGATTTCCAAGTATTAGCCAGTTCTCGGCATATTAATTAGAAATTTCTTATCCTGACCTTTAGGACCCTTCAGTAGCTGATTTCAGGTTGCCTTTCCATGCATTTCCCAGTATTTACTTCCCCATCTGCTTAGAGTTGTCCTAGTAGGTCTGGCTCCTTTTTGCAGCTGCACCTTTGCTTGTGTTGTAAACAACAAATTTCTTCCCTATAAACTTTGTTAGTTCTTTCAGAAATGTGAGGTAACTGACTGGTCCACTAGAATATAGCATGAACCCAGGATGTAGTGAATGGTTAATAGACGTTTTCGAGAAAAGGAAGGGAGGAGAGGGAGAAAAAGAGGGATGGGAAAAGCAAAGAAGAGGAAAGGAAGTGAAGGAGGGTACACAACTTAGGAGTAGCTGATCTAGGTATCAAATCCCTGTCTGCTTGATGTCAAATCCTGTATCCTTGACAAGTCTGTTGTTAAGATATACATATGTGTGTGCATATAATACACATGACACTCGTCTCATTGCTATGTCCAATTTATCTCTGTTAAACAGAGATTAAAAGTGGATGTCTTCTAAGAGACACAACAGGGGCATTTGATTTATCAAATGAATCATGAAAGCTAGTGCTTTTAGATGATGAATCAGACTGCAAACCAATATCATAATTATAGCATTATGTTTGGGTCTTAAGGAAGTGAAAAAAGCAAGAAAATAAACAATTCTAAATGCTGAATTCATAACTCCCTCTGATTTAACAGTGGTATTTGATTAAAATATTTGAGATCCCTACTCTTGTATTTTCATTCACTTAATGTAGTATCTACATATGTTAATTTACAATGATGTACACTTTAAACCTATCTAAGGTATGATGCAGTATTCCTTCAGTCAAATTAATTTTAAAATAAAACAAAATGAAACCATCATGAAATAAACAAATACACAAAAACCCTGAGAAAGTCCTTTGAAGGAATACCTAGCTTTAGTTTCTCCTGTGTTTTCTCGATTGCATGTGTTTCTTTGATTTAGTGATTGATGGTTGCTATAGAGAAGTGAATCTTTGAATTTCTTGTTCTTATTTATACGACATTTCAGAAGATTAGTGTCAATATTGCTGTGATTTTAGGTGAACCTCTTTTTCAAAGGAGTTTAAATGCACCTTCCTATTATTTTATTGTGGACACTTTTATTGTTGCTATAATTCTAGGTGTCTTTCTGACAAGCATGACATAAAATGTAGCAACTATCTTCATGTTCTTGAATCATCTTAAAAGTTCAAAATGAAAATATTGTATCTTCTATTTTTTGGCTTCCCTAAAATAATTCCCTCTTTGTCTCATCTAGTTATTTTCTATTCTCTCATCACCTTCTCCTTTCTCAAATCTTTCTTTTTTCCTTCAAACAGTCCCATTTCAAAGTTAACCGTATTTCATATGTTCACTACTTATCCAATATGAAGGAATTACTTTGTAGGTTTATCCCAATATGTCCATATTCTTTATCTTCTGGAAATTCTTTCATTTAAATAGTCTCTTATCCTAAAACATATGGCTGAGTGACATCAGGGAAAGAGCTGTGAGTTGGGAATCAGGGATAATGGGTATTGTTCTCAGTGCAATCCCTCCTTCACCAAGCAACACCTGGCAAGTCACATATTCTACCGGAATGGGTCTCAGTCATGAATCAATAGAAATGCAAATGTCAGAAAACAAGATTTTAAGGCCTTGCTTTGTTATATGCTCTATGAATATTTGCAGCTATTCTTGAATCTCTCTTCCATAAATATCCATGGCATATTTTGCTTCTTAATCTAAGAAAATAAATAGTCTTCTTGATGTGTAGCAATCATATTTAGAAAGCTGCATGGTATCCAAACTCGTATATTATATACACTTATACTACATATATACTGCAGTTTTACATTGCTAATTTTATTTTGCATAATTCTGCAAATGTTTTTCCCCTCATACTATGCCCACCATATGGCAACACACATGATTATTTGGGTGTGTATGTGGGTGTGCGTGTGGGTGTGTGGGTGTGTGTATAGGGAGATTTGAACTCAACAGTGTCTTCAACAAACTCTAAATGTTAGTTATTATTTTTTAAAGATTTTTTTTCTTTTGTAATCTGATTTCTGACTCAGGAAGAGGGTTGTATTTTTTTTTGTTTCGCTTTCCTTGCTTTTCTTTTTAAAGCCAGTCATACTTAAACAACGACGACCCTTACGTGTATATTGTGCCCAGAGCTAGAAGAAGAAAGAGAAGAACAGCACATGACATGTTCTGCATCGCAGGTATGGAAGAGGATGAAGGGAGAAGAGGAGGAGGAAAGAAGAATGCAATACTCCATGCTAACCAAGGAAATGATTCTGGTGAATGGAACTCATCCTTTAAAATTGTTACTCAGATATGTTTCTAATATGCCCCAACCTCAATGCTGCTTGAAGTCGTTGTTAAAATGCATATTTCTCCAGATCCCCATACCAGACCTCCTAAATCACAGTTTGAGGGGATAAATATTGAGAACCTAGATTTTCGAGTTTCCCAGCTATGTTCACTCTAGCCATTTGTAGTTAACATTATACTAGATGTTTTGGTCAATACAACAAAAGAAAGTGAAAGAAACTCAAAATGTGCAATGACTGGAAAATAAAGACAGAGTTCTGATTGGTGGTATTGTAGCTATGTACATGCAGAATCCATAAGATTCCAGGCTAATAAAATAAGTAATATATGTCATGACTGGATACAATGTCAATTTGTTTCCATGTGCTAGCAATATTAGAAAATGCTAATTTTAAAAGTGCTATTTAAGATAGCATCAAAATCACCAAAAATCTATGAATATATATGACAAAGATGAGAAAGCCCTCCACATGCAAAACTATAAACATTCCTGAAATACAGCACAAAGACTTAAATAAGTGGAAATAGAGTAAAAACATCATGATCATGATTAAAGACAAAATTCTAAAAACCTTTAGTCATCAAATTGACCTGTATACTCAATACATTTCAAAGTATCAGATTTTTAAAAAAATTTGGCAAGCTGATTCTAAACTTTATCTGAAAAGTAACAGGACTAACCATGATGATTTTTAAAAATAAGAATGAAAGTGGAAGGTTTACAGTCAAAGATGTCAAAAATTAATAAAGATATAAAATTCAAAGGTAAATTAAGATAAATAGGCCAATGGAAGAGGATAGAGAATTTATAAATAGGCCTATATATATGAATATGCAAGAGTCCCATTACAGTAATGTGGAGAAAAGATGGATTTTTCAAAAAAAAATTCAATCTCTTGGTATAGAAAAAGTGGAAGAAAATAAATGATGAGCCCTACCTCATACCATCCACAAAATTCAATTCCAAATGAAATATAGACCTAAATACAAATATCACTCAATAAAGTTTGTAGAAGGAAGCTATTTTCATAGAAGAATATTTTATGACCTTAACAAAAGCTTAAAACAGAATATAAATAGCACTAAACATAAAAGGATAAGCATGTTGAAGCCATTAAAGTAAGAATTTCTACACATTATTAGTCACCATTAAAATGCAACGTACCCAAAATGCATGTACTGCAGCTGAGATAGTGCTTATTGGAATATTTATGAAGAGAAATGCTTACACTAGATAAAATATCTCATTCTAAGTTCCCACCTCATAATGTAAAAAAAGAAGGGAAAAATGAATCCCAAGCAAGCAGAGGAAGAAATTAATAAAGATAAAGGCATAATTCAAAGAAATTGAAAACAGGAAAGCAACAGAAATAGAAAAGAAAGTACATTTTAGCAATACTAACAAAGAAAAATAGAGAATATATAAATTATCGATATCAGAGGTTATCACAGTATATCATAGCACCATAGAGCCACTAAAACAAATACTTTTATTTGCTTAAAAATAATTCTTACTGAAATAATATTGCATTAAAACGCTCTGTGTGTTTCAGGTGTGCATCGTTGTGAATTGATCTCTGTATAAATTTCATTAAGATCAATACTAAAAGTTCAGTTCTATCCTTCACCATATTAACTCCTTTCCTCATTTTTCCTACTGCCTTTTTCCCCATTCCCTTAAGATAAACACTAATTTCATTTTATAAACTCAAATTTTTGTTTTATTTATCTTATCTATTTGTTCGATTTCCCTATGCACCATCTAGCAGTGAAATCATGGTGTATGTCTTTCTCTGTCTGAATTATTTCATTAAACATAATGCTCTTTAAGTCTCTCCGTGTCGCTGCATACAGCAGTATTTATCCTTTTCATAAGTGAGTAGTATTGCAATGTATATATACATTTTTCCATATCTTCTTTATTCATTCATCTATCAAGAGGAACTTAGGTTGCTTCCAGATCTTAACTATCATAAACGGTACAGAAACCTGGGGTGTATATATCTCTTCAAGTCAGTATTTTTGTATATTCAGGTAAATATCCAGATGGTATATCTGGTTCATATGACATTTTTACTTTTCATTTTCTGAGTAATTTCATTACTGATTTCCAAAATGGTGTGCCAGTTTCCATTCCCACCAATTGTGTACAAGTTATCACCACTTTCTGTCTGAAAGCATTGTTTTTTGACTTTGGGATAATAACCATTCTCACAGGTGTAAGGTGACACCTTCTTGTCCTTTTACTTGCATTTTCCTGATAATAAGAGATGGTGAACACATTTCAGCCTGCCTGGCGGCCATCCGCATGTTTTCTTTGGAGAAGTGACGATTCAGGTATTTTTGCCCATTTTTAAAATTGGGTTGTTTATTATTGTTGAGTTTTAAGAGTTCTTTCTTATTTTGTATAGCATCCATTTTCAGACACCTGAGGTGCAAACATCTCCCAGTCAGTGAATGTCTTTTCACTTTGATAATAGTTTATTTCCTTGTGCAGAGCCTTTTAATCTGATATAGTCCCATTTGCATATTTTTTAAGGCAAAGTGCAGGCAAAAGTGAATGCAAGCAGGCAAGCAGGCAGTAAGGAAGGGAGAAGAGATTGAAGAACCTGACTTATTTTATTTAGTTGTTCATCTTGGTTGCTCCCCACAAGTCATAGGTTTTGAACCCAGGTCCCTGGGATGTCTGCGGACAACACCAGCTGGAGGTCACAGATTTAAACACTAAGGCACCAGGACACACCCTTTCATTTTTGTTTTTGTGTGCACCATTCTAATACCATATACTACTAAAATTAAATTTTAAAAGACTTCCAGCTTATTATGGTGTAAAGAGAAGTTTCAGAATTATGCATTTATGTATCAAATATCTACACTATTAATAATAATTAGTTTAATATGACTAATAAAAGCAATTTAAATAACTTGAAACAGCCTTGTGAATATTAATATTCCACTATGTCAAAACCTTGTGGTTTTTAATCTCAATCTTATTTTTAGGCTTTCATCATATGTATCTCTAATCACCATGACATTTCACATGTTCTCCCAACATTCTGTGCTGCATTTTAAAAATAACAACAATAACAAAACAACAAATTACCTGATTGGAACTACGTATAAGGAATAAAGAAAAATTAATTATAGTGGTTTTCTTGCTTTGCCAGACTCAAGATTGTAGTTTCAAGACAAAAGACCATAAATAGCCAAAGCAATGATAAGAAAAAAGAATGAATCTGAAAGGATTTCACTCCCAGATATTGAAGTGCACTACAGAGCAGTAGTGATCAAACGGTATGGTGCTGCGGTCATAACAGAGGCATGGATCAGTGGGATAGAACTGAAGCATCAGAAACTGACCCATTCACATACAGTCAGCTAATCTATGACAAAAGAACAAAAAGCATACGACGGAGAAAAGAAAGTCTCTTCAATAAATGGTGCTGGGAAAACTGAGCAGACACAATCAAAAAAATGAAGTTTGACTCCTCTCTGACACCATTCACAAAAATTAACTCAAATTAGACTAGAGACTTGGACATAAGAGCAGGAAGCCTGAGCTTCTTGGAAGACTACGTAGCAAAGACATTCTATGATGTCAGCCTTAGAGGGGTCATTGAGGACACCACTCCAGACTCAAGGGAAACTTAACCAAAAATAGACAACTGGGACTACGTCAAACTAAAAAGTTTCTTCACAGTGAAAGACAATATCACAAAAACAAAAAGACAACCTACTAATTGGGAGAAGATATTTGTGTTCCATATTTCTGACAAGGGTTTAATACCCAAAGCATACAAAGAACTCATAAAAATTCAGTGACAGAAAAACAGGCAAGCCAATCAAAAATAGGAAGAGGAATTGAAGAGAGAGTTTTGAAATACAGATGTCCAACAGGCACATGAAAAGATGTTCCTACTTGTTGGCTCTCAGGGAAATGCAAATCAAAACCACAGTGAGATATCACCTTATACCTGAAAGACTGGCTATTATCCAAAAGTCTGGAAACAACAAATGTTGGTGAGGATGTAGAGAAAAAGGAACGCTTTTGCTTATTGATGGGAGTGCAAATTGGTGCAACCCCTATGGGAAGCAATAAGGAGATTCCTCAATAAGTTGAAGATGGAAATCCCATCTGATACCCCCACCCCATCTCTGGGTGTTAACCCAAAAGATACAGAAATAGTAAATCACAGAGATTTATGCACCCCCTATTCACAAGAGCTAAGAACTGGAAACTAATCTAAGTGCCCAGTGTCAGAAGAATGGATAAGGAAGATGTAGTACATATAAACAATGAAATACTACACAGACTTTAGAAGAAATAAAATTCTGTCATTTGAATCAACATGGATGGATCTAGAGGGGATGATGCTAAGTGAAGTAAGCCAAAAGAAGAAAGAGACCAGATGACCTCACTCATAGGTGGAATGTGAGTAGACAAAACAAAGGAACAGATGAAACAAAACCAACCCTTGGGCACTTCCAATAGAACGGAGGTGACCAACAGGGAATGGGATTAGGGTGGTGGGACATGTGGGGGCCTGCAGGATGATGGTGATGAACACTTGGTGATGTGGTGGATGGCAGGGTGTATTAACATATATCTGAGGAATGGGGAAACTTCACATATGGGGAACACCGACACATGAGTTTATTTTAAAGTGTAAAGTCAAAGTTACTGCAATAAAAAACTAAAAAAAGTTTTTTTTTAAAAAGAGCTAAAGGTGTATTAACATAATAAAGATGAAATCCTGCTAGTTGCAGCAACATGGATGGACCTAGAGGGAATTTAAAAACAAAACAGAACAATATTCTCTAAAATATCACAAGAATGCAGGGATCAGCTCAAAGCGGGTATTCTTTGGCTAAATCTGGAACAATTTGAACACCAGAGCAATCAAGTCCACTAAAGAATAATATACCATTAAAACAATTTTCATAAGTACAGATAATAAATGGATGAAAGCTAATAATAAATGGATGCATAACTTGGTAAAGGCAGGGCACTGCTTATAATCAATAGTGGAGAGCTTGCATGCCAATGTGGAGGAGGTTGGAGTTAAAAATCATTATTTTGTAACCAGTGTAATACCAATCATATAAGAAGCATTAATAAATGCTAAATCAAGGGGAAATTTTGGTGATGATCAGGATATTTTCATAATCTTAAAGTTTCTCCCCACAGATTTTAGATTCAAGGGAGAAACTGACCAACACCTTGACTGGGCAATCAAATTTATCATCACTGATGTGGGCAGAGGCACATGAAACACCCCTGAATGTGATAACTAGAGAAGCACATCACTTGTGGAATATCCTAGCGTAGAATATAAAACCTAAGGTGTACCTGAAAAAGATTTCAGATGACTATTAAGAGGGTCAGGGAATTTGCATTTCTTTTTAAATGACAATGCTCTGAAAGGTAAATGAAGGCTATGGAAAATTCCAATTAAAGAGAGGCAAAAAGATATCTGACCTTATACTTGACTCCAGACTGGACCCTGACCTTAGAATGAACAGACTCTATAGAGGATCCTGTCCTGGGAGGAAAAAGTGCTATAAAGGATGTTTTTGGGTCAGCTGACAAAATTAAAGTTCAAAGAACATAATAAAGTATCCATGTTAAATTCATTGCAATTGGCAGTTGAGCTATAGTTTTGAAAGAGACTGTCTTATCTCTAATGAAATGCACAGTAAAATATTAGGAATTAGGGTCATGATGGTTCAAAAATTATACATACACATAAACACAGGTACAATCATATATATTCTCTTCCCCTCCCTCTCCTGATCCTGTCTGCCTCACTCTCTATCCCTTCTTTATACAGGAGGAGAGGGAGTGGGAGCGGGGAAGGGAGAGGGGGAAGGAGACAGGGAGAGCAAATGGTAGGTAAATAGGGCAGAATGCTATCAGTAGGTGAATATGAATAAAGGGTGCATAAGTATTCTTTGTATTATTTTATTCTTGCAACTTTTCTATAAAATTTAAATTATTTCCAACGAAAGTTGAAAATTACTAGTAAAAACATGTTTCTTCCTTTCTGTTTAGGAGTTTCCAAGAGTTAGAGATAATGTCTCATAGTTAAATCTATCTGAAAAATCATTGTCAGTTATCCCCACGGGCTGTGGTTAAATATAATATTGATCCAAAGGGCAATCTGTCCTGAATTTATGCTAGTTGTCTCTGAATTTTTGTTAAAAATTTATTTTGGCAGAGTCCAGCAGGTTAGTATGGGCTGCATGGATGAGCCCACTATTTTTCACTATTTCATACAAATAAGATGAGTTAGAAATATCAGAACATTGACATCATTAAACCCAGTATGATGTCTCTAGTTATGGTGATGTTATTGAAAATCATTCATGTAGAAAATATAAAATGTAAATGATGAGGGCGAATGTAAATCTAACAAGATTGCAGTGCTAACTTTCATGTGCTAAACAGATTTAACAAAAATATGCTAAAATGTTTCTGGACTTTGATCACAAAAATTATTACAGTTGCTGAGACTTTTTTGCTTTTCTATACAAATATGAACTTGGCTTGAGAACCAAGAATCTGAGGAATTGTTATTGGAACATCTTAGTTTTCCACTTAGACTTGTCATTAAAGGAGCTGTCCAATTACGTAAAAGTTCTGAAATCGATTCCCCTTTCTATTGGACTAGTTTTTTGAGTCCTCAAAGGAGAGGCAGTTTCTTTCTTGCTTTTACAATTAAAGACCAGCATTCAACTCTAGTGTTTCCATTGGTCCCAATTCAGGTGTTTCCACATTGCACAACTCTAGGGGGCATCATTCTCATTACAGTTATGTGAATAAAATTATGGAATTTTTAAGTCCACAGTTGTGTAGTCATGCCACGAAGGTAGGACCTACAGAGAGGCTTCATATCTGGATATCCAGACCAGCACTATTTCCTATAGCAATATGGGTCTAATACTGACTTTGTTTTGACTTTTCCTTTAAGGCTTGACTACTTTAACTTTCTTTAAATGGGATGCCTGGATACAGACGGATGCAAGACTGTTTAATAGTTACCCTATTATCGACATAGTGACTTCTCCGCCAGAGTTACCACATTTTGGTTTATGTGAAATTGTGCCCCATGTAAGAACTACTTCAAGATTTGAGACATATTAACAAAAACTGTTCAAGTATAGGAGTCATGTTATCTGTATCTTTTAAATTTTCCTGCTCCCATAAAAACTTGTGTGGTAGTCAGCCTCCACAAGGCCATCTGATGATCCCCAATTCTTGATAATCATGTTCTTGTATAGTTCTCTCTCACACTGATCCAGGTTGATCTCAGTGACCATTAGAATATGGTGGAAGTGACAGTGCATCACTTCCAAAGTTAGGTCATAAAACCCATGGCGAATTCTGCCTTCCTTTCTCTTTGGGTTTCTTGCTCTGGGGAAAACCAGAAGCTGTGTCATAGGATACTCAAGACACCTACAGAGAGGCTCAGGTGATGAAGAATTGAGGCCTTCAATTAAGTACTATGTCCATGAACCATCTTGGAATTTCCAGTCTAGCCTTTTTTTGGCTGATTGCATCCCTGGCCAGCATGGAGACTGCCACCTCAGATCCTGCACCAAAACCTCCCAGCTAAGCCTCAAATTCCTGGCTCACAGAAGTGTGAGATAATAAATGTTTGTTGTTTGAAGTCACCAAGTTTTGGGTAAATTTGCCATAAAACAATAGATAAGTAATACACATGCATTCTCAATAGACTCGGAACGTCAGTCATGAATGTTAATGCCATCTGTATCTATCAGAAAACCTCTACCTTAACTGGTTTGAATTATTAGTAGCAAATTTTAAGACAGAAGACCCAAACGAAAGTCTACTTATGTCTTGATGCTGCTAGAAAGATTCAAGCACATAATCTATATAAATGATTTGGCAAAGAAAATTCCCAATAAACATTTAATGCTTTAGAACTATTATTACTAGCCAGCTCCTTGTAAGGCTGAGACTGTGAAATTAAACTTTGGCACAATTCCCAAGGTTAATGCTTATTAGATATTGGAATAAAGTTAGCGAGCTTTCCAAGCTTTAGTTTCCTCATATGTAAACTAGAATAAAATAAAACTCTCTCATGGGGCCTTGGGAGGATAAAACATTATATAATGAATGTGAAACACCTAACTTGGAGCCTGACAAATGTAGGCGGGCAACAAATGTTCATTGCTCCCTCCCCTCCTGGCTTCTTAAAGTAGACTCTGTGCAGAGCAGCTGGGGGTTGGCTGCTAAAACATGCTAGCTCTGCAGAAAACTAAAATGTGTTGCAGGATTTCTATGTTGAACTGAGTTGGACATAAACCCTCACAGCTTTCTATGACTTAAATATTGAACATTCTTAAACAAGATATGCAAGTCACTTAGTCAATCATACTTAGGTACTCTTGTCAGGTAATGTTAACCTTATTTATTTTAATTTTCTGTTTCTTACCTGGTTAATTGCAACATTGTTGCTAGAATTAATGACAATTTAAAATTTAAAAATTTCTGAGCTCAATGTGCAAAATGACATATACTTGGATGATTATTTGTGTGGCATTCTGGGAGGCTTGACCACTGGCATAGACCATGGACCCGAGTTTGATGTGAACCTCAGATACAGCAGGATGTAAAGCTATAGACTGGACAATTGTCTAGTCTACTAGCAGAGTTGGAGACTAGCCATTTGGAGGCTCAGTTCTAAATCCTGCTCTGCCACCAGCTATCTGCTTGACTTTGGGAGCAGAAAGGTAGGATGCTGTAGGAGAGAGCTGAATCAGAGACTCGTGTTTGAATCCTGGCTACCTCTTCTTAGCTGTGTGTTACTATAATTTGGGTTCAGCCACATCTGTGTTGTACGTCTGTGATTTTGAATGAACTAAACATATTTCCCGCTCTACGTTAAGTATTTGATAAAGAAATTTTTGTTTCTTCTTTATTCCCCAAATTGGTTTTACCACTTTTTAAAATAAACCAGTTATGTCCCTTCTCGTCCGTGTTCTATTATTACTGAAATTATATTATTATGTAAAATATTAGAAAGCTCTTGCTCTTGGAAAGCAATGAAGTGCGATAATTGCCCATAATAAGAATAAAAGCATATTGTGGAAGTCTAGGGGGAAACACAAAAATTATTAAACGTATGTGTCCAAGATGGACTGAGGGCAGTGATGAGATGACAGGGTGTTAGCCAGAGACTGTGGTAAGTAGGAGCAGAACAGATTCAGCAGCGTCAGTCCAGCTGGCAAGGTCACTCTTAGGACAAAAACACATTGAATTGACCTTTCTCTCTAAGTCCAAATTGTGTCTGATTATTTTTTACATAATTTGGAATCAAATATCCCAATACATGAAACATTTATTGAACTTAAAAAAAATTAAAACAAAAATTTAAAGATAATATACATGGGGAGCTTGATTTAGGTTAAAAATTATGTATGTGCATGAGTGTGTGTGCCCGTGTATATAAAAGGAGCATAAGACTATTCCCCAGGCAGTACAGACAATTATTAGATGATGGGTTCACTTTGCTTTGTTGTTTGTCAGAATTTTCTAAATTTTTTATAATTACTTGGTGTGAAATTGGTAGTGAGAAGGAGCAGTAATGAGTATAGCAAGCAGCTCCCATGGGGCTTTAGGTGAACTCTTCTTCCTGCAATTCAACCAAAGATCCGAGGCCTCCATATCCACCAGTGATAGTTTCCCAGGTAAAAAAGTTTAAAAGCCATTTTAAAAAGCTGAATCTAGAGTACACATAAGTAATATGATTCAATTGCCACTTTCATCTCATGAATTTAAAGCATTCTGCCACTGAATCTACGTCACTACAGGGACACCTGCACATCCCAGCATCTCTGCTCATGAGCATCTTTTCTGCTGTCTCCCTAGTACCCAGTGGAAGGCAGGAGCTGAAGGCTGTAACTTGGGCTCTGTTCCTAAAAGCGTGTGGGCTTGAGAAGTTGCTTTGTTATTGGAAACATGGACTACTTTGCAAAAGGGGAATGCTAGCAAATGCTTCACCTATTTCCTTTCCTGGGACTAAATGAGTCCATCATACCAAGTCCCTGACAGATAAAAATGAGTCCACTTCTCATTTTCTTTTCCTTTAGCATCTTCTGAGTAAATTCCAGGCTCCTGAATGAGCATAGGACATGGGATAATGTAACTTCAGTCTTGCTTTATGATATTTGGAGGGTGTTCTTTCTTTTCAAAAACAAAGATTAAATTGGGCTAAGTCATTTTTTTTCTGCTTGTCACCTATCAAGTTTAGTCACTACTGCATAATCAACTAAATGGAACAGAAGATCTTACTGCGTAGGTTCAAAAGAAAAGCAAGGTCTATTTTTAAGCAGCTACAGCTGAATTTCTTTTCTTTTTTTATTTCCTTTGCAACATTCTGTGGCAGCCTATGGTTCTCACAAGTGATTGAGCTACATTGAGAGTTTCGTTTTTGTTTTTTTTTAACTTGTTTTCTTTAGATGATCTCCTTGGTGCTAGCTCAGAATTTTGCTTCTTATGAAAACACAGGCCAGAATTTAAATTAATGTTGGTATCTTTAAATGTCTGGCTCACGTAAATACTTTAAATGGACTTAATTTTAAGTACTCATGCTAGGGAGAAAATAATGTATTACAGCAAAATTTTAAATAAGAAAATAAATGTTTCTTTTAAACAACCTACCAATTCTTTAAAAACTATAAAAGGAAAACTAAAGACCTGGTGAAATCACATATTCAGAGGCAAATGCAAACTATGCTCATGAACTTATTTTAGGAATTACTTAGAGAATGGAGTTAACATAGAATATTTTGGATATTTTTCCAAGGTCTCTATACTGAGTTTAAAATGAACAGAACATATTTCTTACTGGTATTCTATTTGGATATGCCACAGGTCTCTAAATTTAATGCATTCTAAGTTGAATTTATTTTCCCCCTCTTCATCTTTGTTCTCTTGCTGTATTTCCTCTCTTATTGAAGAATTTCATCATAGAGTCCAAGTGAAACATTTGGAATTATTGGAAGTACTTCTTTCTCACTTTCTATTTATCCTAGTAGCATGCATTCTGGAAAGAACCTTTTTAATATTTCCAAGATTCCCTCTCTTTTACCAAGTTCACTCCATCAATTTCCTTTTTAGGGTATTTTTACTCCTACTGGGATAATTTCATCATCTTCCTATGTTTCTATTTGCCTCCAGCCTAATATTTGTGGCCTTGATAAAAACAGATCTGACAACAAATTCCCTGTGTATTAGATTCTTTAATGAACTCCATATCAGTTAGTCAAGCCATGAAGCCTGCACACTTGGGCTCCTGCCCACTAACCTAGTCTCTTCTCTTGCCATTTCCCATGTCTACATACTTCTTACTCTGTAACATGAACAGTTCCCCTAATATATCAAATATATCATACTTCTTCTATAACCATGCCTTATTACATGGTGTTTCATGGTCTCCAGATATAGAAACATGGAAACATCTCTCTCTCTCTCACACACACACACACACACACACACACACACACACACACACACACACACACACCCCTCTGTCTAGCTGTCCTTATCTGTTCTTATAAAACTCACAGTGTGTTGTATATCTTCTCATCACTTATCTTTTGGGACTGAAATTACTTAATCCTCCCAATATTTGAGGCCAGGGGATGTGTCAATTCTGAGTTTCAATCCCTAACACATGCTCAATAGTTTACCTCTCTGTAGTGTGTATATGAAAGTTTAAAAGTTATAATAATGACTCTCAAATGTCAGACTTCATACTGTTTGCATCAAAACATCTAGGAGCTATATGAGCAAAACAAAACAACCTTCAAAAATATGCAAAACTCAGATTATCGCACCTAATTCTCAAATATTCTGATCAGTGCACCTGGACAGAGGTTTTAGAATGCATGTTTCTGATATGATCAGGTTTGGGACCCACCAATCTAAAGGTTAAGGGCTCTTTCAGTTTTAGAAATTCTTCAAGTGCTCTGTGTTTTCTGCAGAATAGATTCCATATTTTTTGATCTAGTGATCAAGTTCTCTTTTTTTAACCATGAGTTTTTTCCTCCAGTCTCAGATATCAACTTTACCTTGCATTGTATGATCCAACCCTGTTGAATTTTTAATAAAAAGACCTGTACGTGCTAGATTTTTAATGCAAGGAATGCCACATTATTATAGGGATAATATAGGGGTAAGTCTGAGGGATCATCAACTCTTACAAAAAGTATTCTCTGAATTCTTTATTTTCCTCTTTTGTACTCTGTTTTACTTCTGTTGGGGAACTTTGTATTTTATGACTGTGAACTTCTTGAACACACAGAACAACTACTCGATGCATGTTCCTTTTTTATCGTAGTAGTCTACTCATTCCTTAAACAAATATATATATTGATAATCTAAATTTATTAATTATGGAATTTTTATTATCATCATAATAATATTGCAAACATTTTTTATGATTTTTCAAATAGAGATTTAATCATTTGTATGACCATTCAAATGGCTGGATTAGATTTAGTTACCTAGTATTTCTGATGCTGCATTTCTCACAGTACTATGTTTCTTAAAGGAACAAAGTAGAAGAACAAAGAGAAATATAATTTAAAGTGTATTTCCCCAAATTTATTTCCTCATTCATAAGTAAATGTTGATTCATTTAAATGACTACCTGGAAGACACATTCTGATAACATTTTCTGCAAATTCAGAAAAATATCAGTTCAATTTGACTAATGATTTAGGAGATTTTGAAGGATGAAAATATCTAGCAGTAGAATAATAAAGAGCATCCTTTTAAAATCTATTGACAGTTATATTTTATTGATTTTTAAATTAAAGCTTTGCTCTGTATGTGTGTGTGTGTGTGTGTGTGTGTGTGTGTGTGTGTGTGTGTGTGTTAAATCTGCATGATATGGTGAGTGGTTTAGAATTTGAAATAGGAATAAATGGCAGGCAGAGATGAAAAGTGGGCCAGAATGGGAATGTCTCTTGGAGATGCTGAGCTCCTGCCACTTTCCTCTGAGATGGGGCAAAATTAACACATGCCTAACACAAGAGCTAATGTTTGTTAAATGTGTCTTGGGCACTTGGTATTTTGCTTAGTGTTTCATATTTTTCAATTCAATTTTTCTAAACATCAGTGCCGTGTAAGTCACTTTTATGGATTTGGATATATCTAAGTCATCTAATATTTACTTAATATTTGTGTTTAACACTTTGTCCCTTGCTCTAAGCAGTAATCTACATAAGTCTGAAGTTTTGTTATATATTTTTATATTTCAACTGAATTTTTGATTTGCTTTTTTCTAAAATAAATGCATTATAACAACAATGATAAAATAATTTCAGGTATTACCTGAAAATCTTGCATTGTACTGTAATTTGTGAAACACTATTTTGTTTCATTTAATCTACTATAACAAGTCTTTGGTTTCAGAATTATTATTTTCGCTTAATTCAAAAGGAATCAGTAACAGAAAGAGAGATGAGATTACTTGCCTATTATCACTAATGAAAGGGGAATCATTGTTTCAACTCACATCTGTATTATTCCAAGACCAAAACCCCTAAAACACATGATATTCTTTAGCCAGTACTGGAAGATATTTTATTCATGCTCCAAATTTTGTTTATGCCATAACTAAACTTTCAAAAAATATGAATGTGTGTTAAAGCGATTTAATGTATAAATCTTTAAAAAGCTGTGTAGGGTCAGTTTTTTTGTCTCCTTATTTTTCACCAGAGTTTTTGATAGTCCTCTTGTTTTGCTTTTATAACTGAAAAAAAGGATACTAGATCTGTAGTATATTCGATTCAGTCCTAGAATTTCAAAAGTCTAACTTTTCACCAACATTCATTCTGTAGTTTTGTTTCAGTGTGTGTGGCTAATTTCTCACTAACATATTATGAAACATAATGTAAGTGGTATTGGCATGAACCGATTTTTATGTGCTAAACTTCTCACTGCTGTCTCAGTCACAGAGTGTGGTACTCAGAGTTGGAGAAAACAGATTCTTTTTGAGCAATTGAAAACTGAAAACTCTTTTCCAAGTATCTGTGAATTGTTTATGCTAATTGGGTCATGACTGATGCTGGCCATGTATGAGCCATATCTATAATTCACTCTCTTCTGGGGCATGTATGAAAGTAGGAGTTACTGGTTGAGCGGAATTATTTCAATGCATTTTCATTTGATTTTCTTCTACTCTGTTTCTTATCCTCTCATCTTCTCATTTCCTCTTGTCCCATGTCCTAACTTATTTATGACCCCTGAAACAGTACGCAGCAAGGCAAATGCTTGCTGGGGGCAAAAGCACAAAGGAAATGGGAAGGTTATGTGTAGGTAAATTGTGAGCACAAACACAATGGCTTTGTGTCCAGAGAATTGTCCTGTTTCCAGGGCACGTTCTGGATATAGAAGATTGAACACCATGGATACCTACATGTGGATGGATTGACAGGCTGCTTATGTCTACAGTGTTTTTCCTCTTGATCTGCCTTCACCCTCTTGTTCACATAAAATGTTCCCTGCATTAAACACAGGTTTGGAGAGCCTGGGTGTGAGCGATTAGTGGTCTAAAACGGAGTGTGTGGGAGGTTAGAAGGGAAGGCTGGTAGTTAGCTTGTCATCCGTGAGTGAGACACCGCATGCTACTTCCTGGCTAGAGTTAGACAAAACCCGAAGTATTTGTCAAAAGTGATAACTTGAACACCATGAAAACAGGATTAGAAATTTATGTTTTTAAATGTCATCTGAAACACTTCTCAGGGTGAAGGGCCCAGAACTCCTTGGGGCACCCCACGAAGAGGAAAAGACGTGCCCATTTTTCTGTGTTGGTCTCAGCAGGACTCTAAGAGCCAGGTAAGAGGATGGAAAAGGTTGCAATCCAATCGACAATCATTCCTCCAAAGGGGACCACGTTGTTTTGCAATCTCTATTTGTGCCTTAGTCCTTATAAGCAAATTGAATGTGTAGGTCCAGATAAAACCTACATCTAAGACCATGACATGAAGACCTTAGGAAAGATGCAGGGAAGGATGCCAACCCAAAAAGCGAGACTCAATATACCCCGACCAGGCTTTCCGAGAGTGTCTCTCAGAGCTCATATCTGTTTTGTGGGACTTCGGCACGTATGGACACTTCCCACTGGGTGTGCTTGGACACAGGCATTTCAACGGAAGATGAATTGAAGATTAATCAGGTAAAAAGTTCAGGGACTAGATCAGGCAGTAAGGATCTAATACAGGAAGAAGAGAGGGAGAGCCGCTAAGGTACAGCTCAGAGCTAGTTTCCTGAACATGCTCAGAGCAAATTTTTAATTGATCTCAATGAAATTCATCAGAGTAAATCTTGATGATCATCTATTCCATAATTCTACTTTTATGCCGAATAAGAATTCACTCGTCATAGACTGTTATATATTAAAATGCCCTTCTAAGAAAAGTACTATTCAGGGACCCCTGGAAATCTGTTTTAGAGGTTAATTTTCTTTAATAATACACCATTTTTTTTTCCTGCTGCACTCTCCTTTCAATTTTGATTTTTAAATTTCTTCTATTTTGTAGGAGATGTAGCAGAGTTAGAACTTTCTTCTATTGTCTACAGTGGTCTGTATTTGAAAAATATTTTTGCCTATCCTCTCTTTAGCCTTAGGCAGAATCTCAGAAGATTTTAATTCTATAAAGGTCCTAAAAGGTTCTATTTTCCAAACCTTGAATCATCAAAAGTCCTTTTGCTAGACCCAAGTGTCTCTTTGCAGTGCAGATTCAAGATTTTTTTAATTTACTTTCGTTTATTCAGTTCAGCAGAGATACTTAGTAAATCCTTATGCTTCTGCTGTACAGCAAGGATGGTACCAGGCCCTGAAATCAAGGAGACTGCCATGGTCAAGATAGGCAATAGACTCATTAGTAATAATAAAGCAATGGAACCAATAAATGACAATAACAAGAAATATGCTAACACTTTATAGGTAAACCTACTTTAATTCTCAAAAATCCTACGAATTTAGAGGTAGCCTTGCAGCCATTTCCATGAGGAATCTGAGGGTTAGGGAAGGACACATTCATGTGAGTGGTGGAAGCAGAAGCATGGACCTCACGGTGCTGGCTCTAGCGAGGCTCACCAGGGCGTGTTTGAGAAAGGCCCGGAAGAGCCAGACAGGATTTCACAGAGTGATGACCTTGAGGTGGGCTCTCACATTAAGCCTGGGAAAGGAAATAACATGAGCACATCTATCACGAGTAACTGTTTTCAGTGATTCTCAAGTAACTGAACAGTGCCAGAGGTCTTTGTCTCTGAGGGCCATGTCAAGGGGTCTCAGAGGTTTAGAGTTTAGGGTTAGAGTGCATTTAACTCAAAGCTAAATAATGAAAAAGCAGATGTTCTGGCTGACTTCACAGAGTGGCCAAAAGGTGGTGCTGGAAGGGGGCTGGGGGCGGGGTAAGAAATGGTTTAAGTGTGGGTTAGGTGAGTTACTTTCTCTTTCCAAAAGCAACTTGAAGAGACAAGTCTAAATTGCTTTCTGTGGCACTCATCAGTTGTCAAAGACCAACATTTCCTTTTGTTGAACAAGACAATGTAGATGACAGAAAAGATGCATTATGATGAAATGACAATGATCCCTCGCAGCACCTGGCTCCAGTGCCAAGAGTTATTTAAAATGAGAAAAGAAGGGAAATTATGAGCAGGAGTCAATCCACTGCCTTTTAATGTATTTTCCTTTTAAGGTAATTTGCATATCCAAGGATACTGATGGTTTTAGAGTAGTGCAAAGTGTGTGTGGTGTGTGTGTGTGTGTGCACATCTGTTGCTATAAGCTGTGTGACCGGGTGATTCGGGTGTGTGACTGAGCCGCACTCTCACCATCTCAGAAGCGTGACTGGTCATGAAAGCTGCCGTCACTACCTGTGGACTTGTGGAAGT
Source organism: Solenodon paradoxus (assembly GCA_004363575.1). Lineage (NCBI taxonomy): Eukaryota > Metazoa > Chordata > Mammalia > Eulipotyphla > Solenodontidae > Solenodon > Solenodon paradoxus. Next base: position 226,130 of record RJWH01000585.1, read on the forward strand.
CAGGTTACCTGAATTCAAACCCTGGCTCTGACGCTATCTAAATACATACGTAGTCTTTTTCATTCTGATTCATGTTCTGAAAATCATAATTCCTTCTCCCCAAAGTGTCCTTGAGGATTAACAGATATAGGGAATTTATTAAGTGAAGCACTTGTCCAAGTCTTTGGTTTTTCACATGTTTCCAATGGTTTGGGACTCATTTAAAAGGAAAGCTCTAGATAAAGACACACTGGGAAGACTAGCTAGTGGCACAGTGGGCTAAAACCACCTTTGCTAAAAAGGGGGAAGTCAGCAGTTTTCTGTCTAGTGGCACATTTGAACCACGTGGGACAATTTAGAAACTTCCCAGTGTGGTGATCACCTCCACTGATCCTGATTAATTGGTCGTTGATGAGCCTTGGGCTTTGAGATTGTCAAGGTTTGCAGGTATTTCTAACATGCACTGGATTCAATCTGCTTCTCAATTTTTAAGTTACCTGGCAAGTTTGTTGATATGCAGATTCTAACTCCCTGGTTCTTGGGTGTCTGAGTATCTGTCTTTCTGATACACCGCCAGACGGAACTGGTGCTGCTTGTCTCTGACCACACGCTGGAGAGCGAGTGATTACTGGTCCGGAACAGCGGTTCTCAGTCTTGTGTGTTCATCAGAATAACCCAGCTGAAAATGTAGCCACGGGCCCAGGTCTGGCCCTGACAAAACCCTTTTCACTTGGCTTCCAATATAATGTCCATTTCATTCTGAAGAGCCCATGATGAGAATTATGTGATTTTTAACACGACTTCTCTTCCCTGCTCAATTGCTCAAAACTGCAGGACAGACTGAAGCTGAGCGTGTGGAGCAGCGTTGTCAGAACCCGAAAGACGACTGAGCTCCAGTTATGTGAACTCAGCACAGGCTGGTCTCTGTGCCCTCTTATCTCCAACCTCCGTAATTCTCTTTTGGGGTTTCCCGGAGCTTCTCAGAACTCCTGTGTGAGCAGAGTTCACTGTGGACACAGCACTCAGGGAAGACACTCTTTCACTGATGGGAGAGGAACAGGGGGAATCTGCACTTCACTGCTCTCTGCAACACATCAGGTTTTCCAAAGCAGAGGCCACAGAGAGTCAGGCTCATCTTCCGTACTTGGAATCAAATCAAGGGAAAAGGTTGGTGGGAAAAAATAAGAAGCTGATTTTTTCAGCAGCTTGAGATTACTGACTTTTGAGCATCTCTGGGACTCCCAGAAGCTGTCCCTCCTTTTTCTTCTCCTCACACTCATGGATGCCTCTTCTTTTACTAACTAGATCATCCCCCAACTTAGGGGCAGGTTTCTTATATTTTCAAACACAAATTTAAAAGGCAACTACAATGGGATCAAAAACATAATTCTGGTTTTTTGTTTTGGATAACCATTTTGCATGCAATAAATATAGAAGGATGGGCTCCAAAAAATTTATGGATTGGTAAATAAATTCAAGGATAGTAAGATGGGAAAGGAGAGGAACTTGATTTATTTTTGCTTTCCCCATTGAAAGTATAAACACCCATATGAAGACATCTTGTCCAGTCTGTAGAAACACCTGCATGACCTCTAGAATTGACAACTCAAAAAAGACAATTACCAGTCTAGTGGACCAAGTGCTGCATAACCCAAGTTCCAGGTACTCGACTCCATATTATGCTCCCAACTGGATCCTTCTTACAGAAGAGTGTGTCAAATTGGGGCTTCTTGGTTTAGCAACATAAGACCCTAGCTGTCTCGAAATCCTTTCTCAAGTGTCAGCCACCAAGCAGCCCTCCTTTCACTGATCTCAGAGCCTTACCACTGATGAGATACTGGCTTTGCAAACCATTCTAGTCGTAGTGCAATTGACCCAGATAGGGAGGGGTATGAGCCATGGTCCTCCCTCTCTGCCTGTTTACCCAGAGCCCTTTATCATGCAGAGGGCCTTTAAGGAAGGACTGTGGAGTCCTTGTTGGGTGGAAGGCAGCTGTGCTGGAGGGCTTGGAGGAATGCAATGATGAGGCCCAGGTCACAGGCAGTAAAATCCAGAGAGGAGGTTCTCTGGATGCCCAGTCCTGGATGGTGGGACTCTGGGACGGTATTTGAAGGAAGTGCTCACCTTTCAAGTGAGATGGACTAAAGGTATAAAGACAGATTTCTATTATTTTTCATGTTTTTTTCTGAGTTGGTTTTTGATGGAGTAAGAGAAGAATCACTTAAAATATTTAAAAAAATTTTTTTCCCCCAAGCAGGTTGTTAAATTCTTATCAGGCCACATTTCTTGCTCACAAGGCAGTGGCTTCTTGATGCAATCTCAAACAGACCAGAGATGGCCTTTTGCCAGGGATGCTTATTTTATGGATTTGTGTATGTAGAGCCCTTCCTAGGCAGACACTGCTGTAAGCGCTTTAAAGTCTTATTTCATTAATGCTCTTAACAGCATCTTAATTAGGCACTATCATTTTCTTCATTTTGAAGAGGAGGGAATTGGGGATCCAAGAGGCCAGTTGGCCCAGGTTCACTGGGGCGTCCCCAGCATTTGAACCAAGGCAGACAGTGTCCAGGGTCTGTGATGACTGTCTCCCAGACCTCTGGTACTGAGGAAAGCGCTCCTGTCCTGGGGTAGAAGGAGAGAAATTGGACTAAGTGGCTGACTCTAGACTGACATGCAGCCGAGGTAAGCATCATCAGAGCTCTTGCTTAAAATACCAGCTCCTAAACCTACACCTGACTTTCTGACTCAGGAAATCAACCTAGTTGATGTTTAGGGAAACCTCGCTCTTATTTCAATCCAAGGTGTTTCCCCACCACCCCCCGCCACTGGAACGTCATTCCAGTGACCTGAAAGTGAATATGATTTGGGGAGCAGCAGGAGCTGATGCTGCCACCTCCCATGCATTTCTGTAGTTATTCCAGCTCTGATGGAGAAACCACAGTCACTGACAATTCTGACCACTCCACCCCCAGCTCCATCTGCTGACAGCCATCAAGCCGCCTTGAGTCCTCCATGCCTCCCACACCCTGCCTGGTTTCTTTCTGCCAAAGCCCACAGTCCTCTTAAAATCTTAAACTGTCCCTCCTGCAAGGCCAAGTGGAGGTCTTCGACATCTTTAATTAGCTGTCGCTCCCGTATTTGGGTCTGCCAACAGACATGCAGCTCGGGTGGAGGACTCCACCACTGAAGTTGAGTGTCTTGTTCACATCAAAGGGACCAGAGGCAGCACTGTTAAAGCACAAGGCCAGTGAAGGGATTTCGGGTTGCCTCAGACCCTTCCTTCCAGCCTCCATCTCCCGTATGAGTAGCTTCTTTGCACAGAGGACTCCCAGGAAGGTGGAGCCTGACCCAGCTCTCCTGTCTACCTCAGTCACATTTCATGCCTCTTTAAGAGGCTGAGAGTAGCAGTGCTGATTCCATGCAACAAATCAACTAGATAATTCCCAGCCCTTCCTTACTTTAAAAAGCCTGGATCATGCCCAGAAAAATGGAAGCAGAGATGTGGGAGCCCCCATGCCTATGAGACTGCTGTGAGAGATTGGCTTGAGGGAGAAGTAAAACTAATTCAGAAGAAAATGCTGGGAAAGCCCTGCAGAACATGATGAATGCCCTCTGCAAGGTGCCATCACCACCTGCTTGTATAAGAAAAACAGTGAAATCCATTCAAACAATATTTTCTCCTCAGTTTTGCCTCGGGGCTTCCAAAATTCAAGTACTTTCTCTTTAGAAAATGCATCATGACTATTATTTGGGACACTAAATATCTCATTAAAAACAAAACAAAACAAAGCAAAAAAAAAAAAAAAAATCCTGCCTTTCAAGAAATCCCATAAAACATTCCAGCTTCTTTCTGTAATCTACTGGCATACTATTCTAAATGCATCCTGGAAAAGAATAACAACCCAACTGGAGCCCAAGTGAACATCCTGAGATATGTAATAAAGATGTATGTATCAGTCATGGCGCACATCAGGTGGACACTAAGTTCACCTGTAATTCCTGAAGCAGTAACTAATGGATGAGACAGCTCTAGAAGCCCAAGGCTTATCTCAGGAGGCCCTAATCCAGCTGGATTTCCATCATCAGGGCAGGTGCCCTTCACTCTTCAAGCTGCAAACTCAACACTTTCCAGGAGTGAAGACATTTCTGATACTTTTCAAGCTTTTACTTTGTCTGCAAGGAGGTAGGGGAATGATTTTCTCAGATAATTTTCCAGGGGACATTTGTACCAAAAGTTGGTATATAATTCCTCTTTTGTCTTAACCACATACAAGAAGTTTGGATGTAGTCATTCTGTAAGGTGACTGCTTCAATTCCAGCAACAGTTTGGTTGAGGTTAGCAATTTAGAAATCCCAATTGCTGAACTTCTGCCTTAGAGCTTAAACTGCTGCGATGGACCCTGCACTGTTAATGCAAAACCAACATGAAAATCAGAGGGATTTCTGCTCTCTCCCACTTCATTACCTTGAGCTCCTTGGCTGTAGAAGAATCTTTGAGCTGACTCAACATCCAAGAGTCTATGAGCAGATTCTACATCCAGAAAGTAATCCATTTTTGGATAATCCATCCTTGATGCTCCAGATAGAAGGTTTTAATAGAAAATAGTCACTTGGATGCCTATGAAAGAGGGAAAAAAGCCACAAAATTTTAGATGGTCAAATAGATTTTTAAAGCCCCCTATTATATAAGTATGAATTATATATGCCTTATATATGTATATATACAATCATAAAATATTTTTGTAAACATATATATACATTTTTAAATATTTGCTTAAAAATTTTAGAATTTATAATATTCCCTTCTTTGAATAATATTTACAACTCTAAATCTACCCCTCAACATAGCTTCTTCTCTGAATGAGCAAAGGAAGCATTTAACCAACATTCATTAAAGACATTATTTTCTGCCGTAAAAAGCACGAGCAGTAGCCAGTATGATTCCGAGCTAAAGAGAAATAACGTACCTGTCCCTCCTTGTTGTCTACGAACTGGAAAATATTCTGTTCAATTTGCATGCTATCAGTTTTTCAAAAGATCTCTCTGATAAATGGCATCATTAAGTGTCAGCTGTTCTGAGTATTGATCCCTGAATTGATGCAGGGAGTTCCAATTCTCCTCGAGTAGTGAGAATCATTTGGGAATCAGAACCTCTGTGTTTATGATGCAAACTGACATGTTTGCTGTAAAAAAATGCCTTGAATTCCTTCCTTTCATTGATTCTCTCCAGCACAATTTATAAAGTACTGCAGGATTGCCTGGCTCTGATGTAGGCTGCTTTGTGAAAAAAACTACGTTTGTGGAGCAATGATAATTACTTCAGAATTTCAGTAATTTCTATAATATTGTCATGCATTAGTCTGTCAGGAAGCTAATACATTTCCTTTTAAAGAAACTGAACCTGTTGGCTTCTTCCTAGCATCGGCAGTCGTCCACTTATACTTACACAAATAAAGCATCCTTATTCCTGCAGGATATTTTTGGAAAGAATTCACGAGACAAAACCATTAAAATCAAACTCTCAAGGTTAATCCAATTGATTTCCTTTTCTTACAGTGCATATTGCAATAAGAAACCAAGTCCACCAAGAGAAAACTTTAAAAAATACCCCAAGGTGCCCCAACAGCAAATCATACTTACTGCAAAAGTGAAAAAAAAATGCATCGAGGTTTGCCGGCATAAAAAAGCAGAACACTTTCAGCCAGAGAGTCTTTGACCTCACTAAACATTCCCGGTAAAAGCAAATAATTTTGATTGTTTGATTAGAACAGCAGTGAATAACATATTCTGTCCACTGGAGTTCCTTTATCAGATAAAATGCCCAGAGCACGTTACCTTAGCAACGGAAGGTGATGCCAGCCTCTTTGTATCCTCCTCTGTGAAGGAAGAAAATGACCAGTTTCCTGTGTAAAACTTTGGCAGAAAACCATCACTGCTAAAATCTACATGTAACCATCAGCTGGGTGCATGTTCCATGCCCCATGCCAAACATTTACACAGAGGAGTGTCAGTCATTTAAGAATGGGTTTTGGTCTAACAATTATTTTTATAGTCCCAAGTCCCAGTTTGATTTGCAATTACAACAGACTTTCATAATTAAATAGCTAATATGATAGAAAATCATCTAGAAATTGTCAGGGGGTACCAATAAGGGTGGCTGTGGAGAAAGGCCACTGTACTTAGGACATATTAAGCATTCTGCTATTGTAATGAATATACAGTCAACCAGCATCTACACTGAAAATAACTCTTTCCTTCTGTGAATCAGTCACTACCAGAAGCTAAAAAGCAGTCTGAAATTTCCCAGGTTTTGAAAGATGCATTAAAATAGAGGTCTTTGGGAAAAGCCTGCCCTCTCGCCCCCCAGAAAGGAAAGGTAGTGAAAAAGACAAAGGGAAGGGAGAGCCTGGTAGTTAGCAGATACTCACCTGCACTTGTTGACCCCTTTCAACAGGACACTGCAGAGCAGAAAATGAAGCTGCTGTGTGACGCTGCTGAGCCCACAAGTCCAAATGAACAGCTTCTAATTTTCCCTTCAATCTCAATTCAAGAGCACTGAGCAGAGGAAAGTGATGGATTTGCCCATTTTATATTGTGATGAAATGCAGTCCCTAAGATGAAATCTGAGTGGAGCTGCTCTTTAGAACACATTAGATTGCTAATTTAAGAAAATTGAAAGGTTTTGTTTTACTGTCTTTTCTGTGTTCTCTCTGCTACCCCCTCAATTTAATTTGCATTTAAAATTATGCTCATGTCTCCTCAGTTCTCCAAGGTGTGGAGTACTTTCTAATCATGATGGCTGCTTGGATAGAGTTCGGTGCGACGCCACTTTTATTCTGAGCTGCAAAACAAGGTGGATAATTATAATTGTGAACTGCTTTCTGAAGTGAAATGCAGAACGAATATTTGATTTCAACCCCTCCCTCTTCCCTGGCCGTTTTTTTTTTTTTTTTTTTTTTTTTTTCTCTTCCTGCCTCTGAGTGCTTAGTCCAATCTCTAACCCAAATCTGTTTAAATGCATTCCTCTCTGTCTAAATGTAACAAAATCGCCCAATAACAAAAAAGAAACTTTGATGAGATATTTGAGCTTATTCTGGTTGGATACCTCCCTACCAAACCTCATTAAGGACTTTTAGACATAGTACTTTTGAGATCTGTTCATAAAAGACTTGATAGCCAAATGCAAGTTCTATGTTGAATTCCCCACAAAACTCTTTCACCCTTTGTTGACCGACCAAAATTGATACTAAAGTATGATGTACTATTCAATGTTGGATTGTTAAGGAAAGAGAAGCTACATTTGAAAAGTCCTGGAAGGTCTTCAGAACACTAGATTCTCCTTCTCTCATATCCAGATCTCTGCTGCTGTGTCCTTAAAATAAATCTGAAAATATCCAGCCATTTATCCTGTGGGTGCTCCCATCCAATCAGAATGAATCAGACACCAAGAGGGTGCCACAGAGAGTTACACCTGATGAAAGCAGAAACCAAAACTACCAATGACATGCTTTGTAGAGAAAGTCAACTTTGGACTCAGAATAGTCAAAGCTTTGCCCAGACCCAAGGACTTGCTTCTCTAAAGTTATAGTCTATTCAACCTCCAATGGAGACATGCTGAACACTTGACATTTATAAGACAGGAGAGCTGTCTTCTGGTTCCTGGAGTTTACAGTAAGGTGTGGGCGACAGGTTCTGAACTCTTCTATTGTGATTCTCCTGAAACCGTAATGACTCATAGGTGAGAGAAAGAGGATGCAGTATCCGATGCTGCTGACAAACACCAGGCATTTCTGAGCACAAATGAATGCTTGATTATAAAAGGAGATGTTAAATCAGAAATTTGATAAATAGAGTTTTTTCCAAGATGCTGGTGGATTGGTTTAGAAGTCAGTTACTTCTGGAAAGTTGACCAAGAAAGGAAAAAGTGTTTTAAAAGAACTCAGAGAGGAAAATTTCAACTTAGAAAAAAGAAAGCTATTTTGGAAATGGATGCTTATTTACTTGCAAAAAGGGACTTTGTCTTATTAAATAACTAGCTATTGTGTTATTTAGTTCAATATAATATAATCAGCTTCTGAAATAGGTTTTCAGAATGATTTTACTCCATGGAGCGTAACTGTAGATTACATGTAAGAATATCTTTTGAGAAAAAAAATTTTAAGGTAAGAAAGTCATGTCATGTTCAAAATTCATATCAAAATCTGATTGGTTCAGCTCTGTTTTATAACTTTATGCAAAAGTAATACAAAAAATGGTCTATTTTTCTGAGATATAATAGAATCAGACAGAGAAGAAGCAAAGATTAGATCAAGTACTCAGACTAACACTTAAGCACCACTGAACAACTCAGCTCCAAACACCCTTGAGACATCAGCTGTAAAAGTTAGCACATCTCAATGAGCTAGAAATAAAAATACATTTAAAAAAAGTCAAAATAGGGTCTTATCTTTTAAAAGTGGATGGCATTAGAATATGAAAGATTAAAACTTTTAGACTGAAACAAATGATTCAGGATTATTAAAACAAATGACACACTAAAAATACATGATGACGATGTGAGTTTTACAGGTTAGAGGAATGAAAATAAGATTGTGAATTCTGATTAAAAAAATATAAAAGAGAAAAAAAATGATATGGCAGAGATGTACATCTTTTCTTTTTCAGTTTAGTGGTGTGAATGTGTATTTAAGTTTTCTGCACACAAAGGGAAGAAGTATTCCGTTAAATCCCATTGAAGACATATTTTAAAATGGATTGCAGAGACCAATAAAGATACCAGTTTGTATTAATTTATTTTTGAGGCATTCTTATTTATTTCATTGAAAGGCACAAGACTCAAGAAGAGAAGAAGAGAAAAGAGAAAGAAGGTCCAATTGAATTCTATTGAGTCAATCTGGGTTTGTTCTGCCTTTTGCTAAGGGAGAGATATTCATATTATTTATAACTTTACAATGAATTTTAGTTATTTAATAGCATTGCTAGATTTCTCTTTAGAAGGCCATGTTTTATATTTGTGTTGCAATGCATGATGTCTTCCACCAGCATGAAATCTTGGGGAAGTTTCTCTTTTCCTAACAAACTCAACTAGTTTTAACTTAAAAATATTAGAAGTTCTCTAATAGATGATATTTTTGATCCTTTAATAGGATATCTCAGTTGAAGACCTTTGATTATGTGTTAGCTTACCAACAAAGTAGAGAAAATAAAATATTCACATATATTCTAGGATAGATATGTTTCAATAACTGTGGTTTCTCTGTTTTGGGTAAGTCCTATCTCCCAGCTTCTCATCCAAAAGAACTCTCTTTCTTTGCTCATGAAAACATGCTATTAAATGCTAGAAATACATTTTCTCTGAAGCTCTATTCATATGGAAATCACTCCAGAAGACTTTTACTGTTGAGTAAATGAATTTCCAGAATTTCCCTTTGTGAATTCTTTTTCAGCAATTAAATTGGGAGGTTCTCTAATTTTTTTGTTGAGGTAACATTGATTCACAACACCACATAGATTTTAAATATGCAGGTTGACTCTTCAAATATATAACAGACCACCACACACCCAACATCACATTTTTAACTGCCATCCATCGGACCCCCACTACCGCTGATCTCATCCACCACCTCCTTTCCCACAGTTCTGTTGTCAATGTCTAAGGGTTAGTTTTGGTTCATTTTGCCTGTCCCTTTGCTTTGTTTCTTTATAGTCCACATATGAATGACGCCATCTGGTAAAATTTGTCTTTCTTCTTCCGACTTATCTCAATTAACATCATCCCCTCTGGTTCCCTCCATCATGTTGCAAATATCAAGAATTCAACTTTTTGAAAAATATTTGAGTTGTATTCCCTGGCGTATGTAAACCATTCTTCTTTAACCATTCATCTGTCAATGGGAGCTTAGTTTGTTTCCATTTCTTGACTATTGTAAATAGTGCAGCACTGAATACAGGGTGCATACATCCCTTCAAATTAATGTTTCCTTTTCTTTAGATGGAGAGAAGCAGAACTGCTGGATTGTAGAGCAGTTCTATTTTTAGCTTATTGAGGAACATGTGATAAGGTTTTAACGATAGAAACTAAAGATTGAAAGGTAGGCAGAGAGAAAAAACATCTCACAGAAAGGAGCTTGACTTTATTCCATGTAATTCTTAGCCATGTTTTAGGGACTTACTTATGTATAAGTCACCAGGCCTTCAGATGGCAGAGAAAGACATTACATCTCTAAATATCTCAACTTGGACCAGGGTCTAAAGCTGCTCTAAATGCCCAGAGGCAGATTCCTATGCCCAATTCAAGAACATCATGTCAAAGGAGTTTCCCTTTGGCCCATTCTCAGTAGGAACATTTTCTCAATCAAAGTCCTGCAGTCCGGTGCTTCACTGCATGTGGAGGGTCAGTCTAGTGGAGGAGTAGCACTGACCACTATGGCAGAGGCCAAGGTCTACAAGTCAAGTCTCTGACTCTGTAGCTGCCCACTCTGAAAAGTCCTTTCCCCTTTGCTAATACTGTGAGGCATTAAATAGCCAGTTCACTAAGTGAAGGACCAGTGTTCAGATGCCATCCTTCCCTTCTGCCAACCGGATTCTATGAAGTTGACCTTCTTTAAATGACTCTACCTCACTTTTCAAAAGTTTGGATCATGCCACTTCACTTTTATGGAAGACTTACATTAGTACCTGTTTTCAGTAACCAGAATAAACACTAAGAGTATTTACTTTTTTGTGATAAAAGGTGACCAGAGATAATAATATTCAGTGTTTGTTTCAGAGTAGTCATTATAGAAGCAGTGAGAGCAGCCCCATTGGAATTCCATCATACAGGCTGTGGATTATCTATTTTTCCCATATTTTAGTGTTATTTTAGATATTATGTGTTATGTGGTAGGATTTGGTAGGGTTTTTTTTGGTCTGGGAACACTAAAATTTTTTTCCATATGAATGAATGGCAATTGTTTCTTCACTTTGTAGCATTTTGGCTTATGAAATGTTTCATAAAAATACTCTGCTTACAAATAGCCTGGAAAATATGATGCATGGAAATACCTGTGCTTTGAAGAAAGAATAATTATATATTGTATGTCTGTTTAGTATTTATCTGGAAATGGGGAAATGAAGAAATTTTGACTAGGGATCTGAGGAATTTTCTACTTCTTGTAACTCTCAATTCCTTAAACACCAAGGCATGAAAATGGTTGCCTAATAAAGAAGAAATGTTCCAAGCAGAGTGACTTTTTATAAATATGATTTTAAGAATATGCCCTGATGACATTTGACTTCATTCCCTTTGGCAAGAAATTTCAGTGCCCTCAATACTTGTGTGAAATTTATTTTCAAGTCTTCCTGAGGAAACTGAAAAATTCAATCATAATTTCAAGTGCATTTTCTTAATTCTCCTAAAAATCCAGATAGCAGCCTGAAAGTATCCAAATGCATTCTGAAGAAAGAAAGAATAATGACCTGGGAGGACCAGAAGTCTTACAGACCTTACACGGAAGATAAGTCACCTGACATTCCAAAGGACCTTGGAAAAATGGGATTTGATATAGCAGTAAGAACTCACAGGGACTGTATATGCGTTCTATAAAAAAAAAAAAAAAAAAAAGGATAAGTCATTTCAAGATCATTGCAAGGTCATCTTTACAGTTCCTCACTACTTATTATTCAAAGTGAGGGTTGTTGATCTAGTAGAGAGAGACAGAGACAGAGCTAGAGATATATGAAGATAGATAAATCTGATCAAAATGAACTTGATATAGTGGTAACCTTGAATTAGTTTTTAAAATTTTTTTTGGAGGAAAGATACAGGCAGGAATGAAGGCAAGTAAGCAGGTAGGCAGGAAGAGAGAGGTGGAAGAAGCATTTATTTATTTTTATTTAGGTGTTCAGCTTGGGTGTTACTCTCAGCCCTGGGTCCTGAACCCAGGTTCTTAGGATGTCTGTGGACTATGCCAGCCGGAGGCCTTAGACTTAATGGCTAAGCCATCATAATGTGCCTGAAATACCATTTTTTTTGTGATATCAAGTGCCAGAGGCCAAAACAAAACAAATAAACCTAGTATAAGTCAAGGGAACTTCATTTTATTGCTTTTACCTTTTGAATATACTGACAAATTCAACAGCAATTTCTATACGTTTAAATATGAATGCTAAGTGTTCTCTTTATTCATATGTACACAGGTATTTGATGCATATAGCTTTGCATAACCACTATTATTACTCATGACACAACTTCTACAATAATTTCAGTGAAATATCTTTAAGTGTCTGAAGACACTGAGGATCTTCATAGCATTGGTATCAGATTTTGAAATCAGCATTCACTTTTCCTTATGAATAGAAGTTGACAGAAGAATTACCCCTCCCTGATATTCATAAAAAAAGAGTGATGGCAGATACGTATATGATTCTGAAACAAGAGAGACCCTTGCTAGCATTCACTGAGTTTTCGTTTACCATGAGCATTACTCGTACATGGAAAAAATTGTGATTTGTATTTACCCTCACAACACTCATGTATAATACACACCAAAGAAATGTTAACTAGCTATTCAGCGGACAATGCAGTAAAATAGTTAAAGACGTCAGCTTGGGGATTCTGGTTCTGCTGCTTACTAGCATCTTGAGGCCTCAGTTTCCAGGGCTGCAAAATAGAGCTACACATACGAGTTCCATGAGATAATCTATGTAGATAGCACAGAATCTGACACATAGGAAATGTTTATTATTTTTAAATATTTCTAATCGCTTTCTATGCAAGGAGGTGTGGAGGACCCACCCAGTATGCTTCCACTGCATCTGTCTTCATCACTCTGATCCTGTGAAATCTCATGGTCTTTATTCCTAGCTTGTGCAAACAGCTAAGCGCTCATGAGGATTAAATGAGTTTGTATGTGTAAAACATGTAGAATGAGGTCTGGTCCATAGTAAGTGTTTGCAGAGTGTTAGCAGCAACAGTATTATTAGTAACAGCAGTTTCTGGTGTTATTGTTAATCATTATTATTTCCCCTCACAGAGCTGGTGGACTTTACTGAATTTATTAAGTAAATTCTCTTTCTGATTGTCACTCAAAATAGGGGAGAATCAAGGACTCCTGTGAGGATTTCATCACCGAAAGAGTATTTGTTATTCTGTTAATCACTGTCCTGAGGGGAATTTGCAGCAGTGAGTTATAAACTATACCAGAAATTTGTCCACTAGTTTTCATAAGCTCATCATCTCTTTTCTCTGCCAAATTAAATGACACAATAAATGTAGATGCTTGGCACCCAGTAGGCACTTTATCCCTAGAGGAATGAAAGCCTCAATACCAGTGCTCCTATTCTTCCAGTCCTCATATGTTGTCCGGTTTAGATACTCAGTCATTGTTTCTCATTCTTAATTGTTTACTGGGCAGTCAATTGGTTGTCATTCCCTCTGTGCCAGGCATTGAATAAGTAGCGAGGAATGCAGTAATAAACTAGATTGATACCTCTTTCAAGGAGATTTTAAGTCAACTGAACAGAATTCATCCAATATTTTAAAAAATTGTTTCATTTGTTTACATTGCTGTATGTGCTTCAGGAGAGTGAATTTCCAGGTCAGTCTGCATGAATCCCACAGCACACGCACCACCGAGCTCCAGCGCCCTTCAGCGCCATGCGCTCCCTCCTTCCCTACCCACTCCTGCCGCCCAACCCCTCTGTAGCCACAGGCCTTGTGAATTTTACTGAGATGTGTTTGTTTTTGTTTCTTTATACTCTGCATTTGGGTGAAGCCATCCTATACTTCTCTTTTTCTTTCTGACTTATTTCACTTAACATGACCCCCTCCCACTTCATCCAGATTGCTGCAGAGGGCTCAATTTCAGCTTTTGACAGCTGCCTGGGGTTAGAGTATTCACACCACAGCTTCTTGATCCAGTCATCTACTGTCAGGGATTTAAGTGCTTTCCATGTCTTGGCTCTTTTTAATTGTCCTGCTATGAACGTAGGAGTACAAATGTTATTTCTGTTTGGAGATTGATTTTCTATTCTCTGGGTAGATGCCCAGAAGTAGTACTGCTGAATTGAGTGATCGATGCATCTTAAATTTGGAGAGAATTGCCATAATGTTTTCCGAAGAGGTTGTACTGCTTTGCATTCCCACCAACAGTGTGGGAGGGCTCATTTTTCGCCATAGCCTCTCCAAAACTTGTTGCTTCTAGTCTTTTTGATTTATAGGCTATTTTGTCACTGTGTGAGGTTGTCTCATGGTGGTTTTTATTTATATTTTTTTATGATGAGAGTTAAAGAGCATTTTTTCATGTGTTGTCTGTGTGACTTCTCTAAAGCGGTAACTATTCAGATCTTCTGTCCATTTTATGAGTGTGTCATTTGCTTTTTTGGTATATGAGCGCTTTACATATATTTCTCCCAACTTTTTCTGTTAAAATAAACATGGAAATGGTAATACCTGTAAATGAGCAGTTATGCCAGTCAGACCCACAGGCTCTACCCAGGACCCAGAGGACAAGGTCTTGACATGCTAAGTAGGAAGCTTAAAGTAAGTGCTCAACTGTTAAGGTATTTAATTTCTTCATAGATTTTTAAACTAAATGAAAAACAGTGTCTAGATGACAGTGTGTGTGTATGTGTGAAAGAGAGGGGGCAGGGGACTCAGTAGCACTAATTAAACTTGGTACATTGTTTAATGCTGCATTTGCAAGCTGGTCCTCCATGTCAGAACTTTGAATTAGTAATGAGCAGGCTTGGATTGCTGACTGCAGGGAAAACATGCTGAGGGAGTGCCATCATTGTTCTAAACAAATGAGCTTTCAAAGAGCTGTTGGTCTAAAACCCATTGTCTGTTTTTTAAATATTCTCTCAAAATAATTTAATGAAAATTGCCTTAGGTGGGTTACCACTGGTTAAAGACTCTTCTTTGTATTTCACAAATCCCTCCTGGGAAGCAACGTAACAGAGAGACATGGAGTTTCAGGAGCAGGGCTGGTGTGGGCCCCAGGTAGTTGGGAGAAGGCTCTATACTCTGTGAAGGCCTTGGGAGTGAGTGTTCCAGGTCAGTGTAACCTCCTTTGGCAGAGTAAACATTTAGGCTGCTTTTTTTTTTTTTTTTTTTTTTTAGAGTCTCTCATTTAAAAAGCTGGTAGTGGTAAATTGCAAGAATCTACCATCCCATTTTTAACCTAGCTCCAGAGGAACTATGATTTAAAATCAAAAGTCTTCTCATTCCTATGGCAACCAGCAGAAGTATTCAACGAACAGTGCCTGCTGTGTACATTAGGCTGTGAGTTCTGCGCCGCCCCCAGCTCCTCCGGCCTCCCTCCCTCTGGATTCAACCTGAGCTTCACCAAACTGTAAAAAGGGCTCTTTTGCAGACAGAGTTGATTTCCAACATGCACACAAACCAATCCATGAATGCAAAAGGGAAGAGTCCTCCCAGAGGAAACCTTTACAAACCCAGAGGGAAAATGTACCCCCAAATAGAGACACCATCTGCTTCCCTGATTTGATAGGTTTGAAAGCTCCTTGTTTTAAAGTCAGACAGGAATCTGTGAAGAGATTCCCTTGAGTTGCAATCCTTTTTGGGAACAGCTACCATCAAGATAACATATGTGGTGAGACAGAGCCAAAAAGCACCCAGTGGGCTGCACTGAAACTCCGGGAACATTTATAACACATTCTCAGGAAGCCAGAGTAGTTAGTGAGGGAAGTGGAGAAAGACTCCCTCGGCATCGATGGTCTCCTAGGTGCTGGGGCCTGGCTGTCGCCACCCCTACAGGCTCTTCAGGTAGGACTCCCATTGGGTTCTGGGATCCAGAGGGCTGCTGCTATGCTTATTAACAGTTATGAGTCTATTGTTTATATTCTAAGAAAGCTGTTGGAAATAACAGCCAAAATAGAAACATGAAGCAAATTATTGATCGCAATAAGTGTTCTAAAACAAAATAAAAATTTAAAACCAGCAAAGCTATTCATCTGCAAATAGCTATTAAATATACAAAGAGGAGAATTTTGATTTGATTTCTTCCATGACCAGAGGGCTGCATCTTTTGACAAGTGAGAATAGAAAGTTTGAGATTCAAATATCCAAAGACTAGGAGACATTCTGAATCCTGGCCGAGTGGTTAAATTTCCAAGGGGAAAAAAAAGAAAAAAAACGTCAAGGCAGAGATGGCTTAGAGTGGTTCCCATCAAGTCTTGCTTAGATTCTAAGATATTAAGAAAGTATGGAGTACTCCCTTCATTCCTGTGTCTTTGGAAAGGTTCAGAGGAACTTTCTGGATGACAGGGAAACATGACGCTCTATGGAGTTCTCTCGGGAGGACAGCATTATTTCTCTTGGGGTCCCTTAAATCCTGGAGGGGTGCTGGGTCTTTCTCAGGCACTGCACTGTGGGTAAGGGTAAGGACTGGGAGCTGGGAGCCCCAGGCTGATTCCAGCTCTGTGACATCAGGCAGAGAGCTTATCAGCTCTGGGTTTTTCTTTCCCTCACTTGTAGGATAGAGAAGTTAAACTATTCAGTTCTATGTGTATTTATCTAGCTTCTCAAAAAGCCTAGAATTTCCAGACCGGAAGTCCATAGACTTAGTGTCTAGTAAAGTTTTTTAACTTTGTCTTTCTTTTTGTAAAGTGAGCCTGGGATACTGAGAAGTGATTCACACTGTGAGGTCCCATATAACCTTGCAGCTCAAGCTGTGTCCATGGACGAACGGCATCAGCGTTGCTGGGGACCTGAGGAGCCCCAGAATCTTAGGCCACTGTGGATCCACTACAGTAAAAAAAGTGCATTTTAACAAGCTCTTCAGAAGATTCAGACACACATGAAAATTTGAGAACCACTGAAATACAGTAGTTACCACCGTATTTCCACTGATACATTTCCTGGCAGCAAAATCAGCTGTTTTGAGACCACATCCACCTCCCTCTCACCCCTTCAAGCATGTATCGGTGGTGATTATTCTCCACTACGAGATGTACAAAGGGCAGCTAACTTGCTTGCATCATGCAGTGGGCTATTAAATGGTGACACTAAGGTGGGTTTAGGGTAGATGTCCCCATGTTGTCAGTCAACTACAAGGGAAAAGTGTCCACTAGGTTTTCTTCAGATTGTTCACCTTAAACCTATCCTGTTTCATAACAGAGTCTCCAGGAATAGAGGTCTTTTATTGGGCCCTCCCCTCTCCCTAAATGAGATAGTTTTTTCCATTTAGAAAGCATTATTCAGGAAGACAAGGGGAAAGGAAGTGGGTAAATGGGTAAAAGGGACAGCTGTGTGGTAAGGAAGAACTGGAATTGTAATAAAATTAATGTGTATGTGCAGATGTTGATTTATGATAACATGCATCTAAGCCCATATGATGTCATGATGCAATGTTTCTTTGATAAAAATGATTACATACAAAAATTATATTTGCTTCTCCTAACAATCTCACATGAAAGTCAGAGGTAGGACTTCATTTAACAGAAGAGGTCAGACTCAAAGCCAGTGGTTCTGTTTAGTCTGCTTGCAAAGACAGATGTGTTTTGTGGTGCAAATTTACCCTCTTACCCATTTTTAGATGTGCAACTCAGTGTGCTGGGTATGTTCACATCAGAGTGAAAGCACCACCATCATTCCCCTGCAGATCATTTTCTGGCCTGTAAAACTGAAACTCCGTCACAGCATTCCGTCTGTGCGAATCTCCCCCTCCAGGGACCTAGGATAAGTGGAATCTCATAGTATTTGTCTTTTGTAAACATGCTCATTCCACTTAGTACAATGTCTTCGGGATCCATTCAGGTTTTATCAAGTGTCAGAAGTTCAATAATATTCCACTGTCCATATGCACCATGTTTGCTTGTCCATTCATCTGCAGGTACACACTTGGGCATTTCTTTTTCTTGACTCTTGAGAATAAAGCTACTGTTCACAGGGTATGCAAATCTCTCTTCAAGATCGTTCTCTAAATTATGGAAAACACATGCCCATAAACAGAATTTTTGAAGCCTGATTATTCTCTTTTCAACTTTTTGAGGGACTGTCATATTTCATATCCTCACCATGCTGAAGATGAGTTATCTTTAATAGTCGAATAAAATTCAGTACTATAAATGAGTTAAATGTCAGTTTTTCTATATTATTCCTTTTAGTTGATGTTTCAGGAGATTGAAAGACTGATTTCTGGAGATTTAACCAGCCCAATGGTATTTTCATTGTACAGAAAAGGATTCTGCTATATCTTTCTTATTCTTCAACATTTAAATCTACTATGAATCTTCTGTACTAGACAAGCAGCAATTCTTGCTTCGGTTATTTTTCATATCAGCAAGTCATTTCAAGTACTGAATCTAGAAGTAAGTGGGTCTTAGTGGGGTAGTTGAGGTCAAGTGGTTTAGTCTCAGCAACCTGGAATAAGTTATTGATCAGAAAAAGGCAACTATGCCAAGGAAAATGCAATTTTGAAGTGTTAGACTAAATTATTGCAGTTTCAATGCCAAAATGTCATTGAAGTGGGATAGGAATACATATCAAAGAGTGAAAACTGTTCTTTGGAACGGATATGTGGATATATTGTTTCACGGAATCAGCTATTATTGAAATTGATTGTTGAATGACAGGGATTTCTCACATCAGTACTTGGGCAACACAATTATGAAAATAGGACTCTATTCAATTTGCTTTTGATCCTTCAGCTTACTGACTGGCCTGAATTTCTCTGATATCATCTCCAGAAGTGACTTAACAAAAAGACTACCTTATATCTTTAGAGCTCATTTTTTCCTGTTTTATTTTGTCAAATCCCTGCAGTCGAAGAACTCACAGTCTACTGAAGTGGACAGACTCAATCCACTGGACACCTGAGGGCTCTGTCACAGAGACTGGCATATACCAGTAGAGTGAAACATTATGATACAATAATACACACATTTTTTTCTGAACTGATGAACCTATGTTGGAGCTAATGGCATCAGCACCTTTATGTAGAATAATAGAAAATGACCTGGGAATGTTTTTATCATTTTGTGTTTGAAAACTTAAATTGTATTTTTTCTTTTGTTCTCTTAAATTCCTTTAAAGTGCTTTGGGTATCAGGAAAGACACAGTCATCAAATGGTTCATGCAGAACCATGCCATGATGTCGTTCCATGGCTGTGTGTAGATAGTCAGAATCAGATCCAGGATTATCCTAAGAATACCCAAATTATCTTTCTTGGGAGATGGTTATTGTCTTTTTTTTTTTTTTGACGTTAACATGCAAGGTAGCCACCATTTCTCTCTTAAAGTTGATGAATAAATACATATTACATGCTTTTTTCCTTGGTATTAGTTTCAAATATGGAAAATGCTGATGAGAATTAATAGTTTACATGGCTCTGGAAACCAACATTTAAGAACTACAATGTTAGGGCAAAACTTTTTTTTTCTTGAATAATGCATATTCAATAATGTGTAATACCTATACAGGTATATGCCTTTGTCACCACTATTAGAATAGTCTCTGCTAGTTCTATTAATGATAACTTTTAACCAAAGGAAAAGAAAGACATTTATTTCACAAAGACAGTTGGGGAGTGGAATGTTGAAAACTCTCTGTCATACAGAAGTGTTTGAGCAGCCTAGCAGAGATCGTGAGCACCAAACACACAACTTTTGGCAGATACATGTATCCTCTTGACAGTTTTTAGAATGTTTAAATTGGGATATAATTACCTGGACTGTGATAGTAGCTTCTGATGTGCAAAAATTCAGTATTTGTGCATCCTGCTTGTAGCATTTCTTTGTTTCTGCTTCTGTGTGCAGCCAGATGTTATTCTAAACTTCTCTAGGTTAGCATGTCCTCTGATCCTTTCAAAGAAATTCTTTCTTGTTAAAAAAAAATTACATAAAGAGAGAAAACTGAAGAGAACACTTTCTAAACACTTAAAAGTTTTAAACACCTACTCACCTTAAAAAAAAAAAAAAAAAGGCAATAGAACACCCAGCCTGCTGATGTCACTCTTCATGCATGTTGACGCATTTAGGTTGTCAATTCTATTTCTGTTCACTTAACCATAGCCTCTGATTTCCGCTTATGGAGCTTAACTTGGAAATGTGGCTTTGTTCACAATGCAATGGCTTCAAAGCTATGTAAAACAGGATACGATAAAAATACCCTTGAACCTGCTTCACCTTTTTTGGATGAATTTCAAGTTCCTTTTATAATGATAAGCAGGACACTTCCATCCAGGCTCACTGTGGAATGAAGAATAAGACGACAGAGAACCATATCACTCCATAACAGCCACTGTGTATAAATTTGAATCCATCCTAATACATGACTATTTGTTCTATTTGCTAAATCAACATCTCTTAAGTGTTACTCTCCAGGGCTCCTATGCAATCAATTTGAGCTTAAACAAATAAATGTCTATTGAATGAAGGGAACAAAACCTGAAATTCTTTAGAGTCAAAGAAGGCAACATTGTGCCCGTTTAGTGCTACCTATTAATTTTGCAATTTCTTTAGCTAATTCAAAGCATTTGTGCTTAACAACAAACCAAGAGTTCCTTTCCAATGGCAGAGGCGAAGGAGCAGCTTGAGGTTTGTTAAAGGAAACAGCTATAAACAAATTATTTCAGCTCAAGGTGTTATGTGGCGATAACTTGACCAACTCACCTCTGGCTTTGAAGAGCGCTGAAGAGCAAAGGGTTTTTGACCCCAGTTAGCTTTTGAGTTGTGGTTAAGCAGGAAGGTGAAGTGGGGGAGAGTGTTTTAGGGAGACAGGGCAGCCTGACAAAGGCATGGAAGCCAGGAGAAGCCTAGTTTATTTCGGGAGTGAGGGTTTGGAGTGCTCCTCCAGGGGACAGACACTGACAGAAGGTGATGGAGAAGTGAGCAAGAACCTCAGAGTGAAGGCTTTCTGTTTTGACCTTATTCTTGACTTCAGGCAAGAGGCATTAAAAGGCAACTGACAAAGCGCAGGCAAAATTCAATGAGGATTTAAGAGAGTGGAATTTGTTTGGAGTCACTTGGAATATCAAAGATGTCAGAAACATTATAATATTATTGCTTAAAGGATAATAAAAATATTGGGTCCAAACGGAGAGGTCACACCTGTGCATATGGATTCTTGATCAGCACATTTGGAAATTGAAGCAATGAAAACGGATGTGGTCACTTGGAAGATTACAGAGCGACTCAGGCAGACCCTTGAGGGAAACAAATACTTAGGAGGAAAGAAGAGACCCTGAAGGAAGTGGAAAGAAGCCTGGAGAAAGAAGTTAGGTGCTCCAGAAACCAAAGATGATTCAAGGAAAAGAATAGACAATGTCTCAAATCCACTAAGAATTCTCCATTGGGTTTCTGCAGTGAATAGTTCCCAGATGATCAGAGCAACCAGAGATGAACCAACTGGCCAGTCTCTGGCCTGTGCAATTCAAATCTCTGGGCACATTCTACTTTTTGTTTGGTCCCATTTATAAACAGAGTTTTCCCATCATAACTTTGATGTCTTTTAAAAGGACAGTAGATCTCTTCAACAACCAGTAATGTGTTCTCCAGTGTTTTCCCAACTGTTAATTGGAAATAAAATCCTAAGGGAGCTCATACAATTAGTCTCAGTGTTACAAGTCAAGCCTCTAAATGCTTACCCTTGTTTATTTCGCAGGTGCAGCTCCATCATTAGCTCAGAGTAGATAGTTTGCACAAGGTAGGCTCGAGATTTCTGGTTTCTGACCCTTACTGTTTCTCAGACTCATCCAAGGAGATTTTGGAAAACACAGAAGCTGATGTCCTGCTCCAGAGATTATCACTCATAGCAGTTAGTCCATCTTAATTTGACAAGGAGTAGATTTAGGTCCCAATATTTTTTTGATCTTGGTATGCAGAGTCAAGAACCATTAAAGTGCTTTACATCCTTTATATTCCAAAAACTGCATATAACACACAGTAGCTTGTTATAAATAGTCTCAGGCTCACCCAGACTTACTGATCAGAATCTGCATTCTACTTAGTTTCAGAGATGATGCCTGTGACATTAAAGTTGCAAGTCTGTTTCGTGTGTTCTGTTACAGTCCTCTAGGATAGTGCAAGGCTAGGGGACAACCTTACAAGATAATTGGTGAGAACTTGAGCCTTCTGAATTGTTAAAACAGCAGTACAAACTTTGACAGCACACTGAAAGCACTGTCATAACTTTATATCCTGAAGCTCTGGCTTTACCCTTAGAAATTCTGATGTTTGTTCTTGAGTAAGGTCTGGGAACTAATATTTCAAAAACTGCTCAGTTGATTTCAATGTATAGCTAGGAAAAAGAATCATTGTGCTAATCAGTTTTAAGGGAGAAGCAGAACTCCATGTTCAGTCAAATATAAAAGGATTTTTAAATAGTGGGAATATAATGCTAGAACTGTATTAATAATAGAAGACTAGTTGTTGTGCAGGAGTGAAGGTAATTTCTGGAAGGTACCATTGATGATATAAATGATGATATATTCTTTAAGAAACCTTTGAGTTCTTATTAGGCTTTCTCAAGAGTTTCAATTAACTTAGAAAACTTACACCAATTTTAAAGTTAGCAGAGACAGGTTGAAAATTTGTCTCATATTAAAGTAGTTCGGGGGAGAAGGAGGGAGTAAGAATTGGAGAGGTAGAGATATTTTTCTCTCAGTGGTACAGCGCTGTAAGCTAAATTTGCTAAGCCTTGAAAGGATGGCATTTTGTGAGACTGAAAGACTTTGTGTAGGTGTTAAGTAGAATGTCAAGGATGAGTCAAAGATTAATGTCTAAATTATAGAGCATGATGGGAATTTCATGTCTCTACCTTGGAAATCAATTTGGGAAAAAGGAAGCATTAACCGATTCTAAAGTATTACTTATATTGGGTTAGGATTTGGTTAGATGGATTATGCCCAATTCCAAGAATGGAGAAAGACTTCAGTCACGTTTTTTGAAAATAATTCTGCAAATTTTCTCAAGCTTATAGTTTATTCATTGGTAGTTTATGAAAAACGAGATCTCAAAAAATTTAGAATTTCTTAATAATCTCAGGATGAGTTATGCACAGATCTTAATACAATTTTTCCAAATGCCCAAATCAGGTTATAGTTTTCATTTTGTAAAAATCTCAAAAGTGATCTACCAACCAAGTGACTTTTTATGAAATGCTGTACTTTTAGATCCAATAGCTGTTTGTTAAATTCCCCAAACCCTCCTGGGTATCTGTGGATGATGTAAAAGAATCTCAAGACTCTCTGCCCTTGAGGACCCTAAAACTTTGCTTAATATTGCTACTTTAATATCTGCTTTTGTGGTTCGTCTAAGTTGTCTGTGTCTTCTTGCTTGAGTTTAGGGAGGGTGTAGGGTTCTAAAAGCTGTCCATTGTTTTCATGATTGACAAAGTTGATGGTATATACATAGTAGTATCTCATGATTCTGTGTATTTCTGTGATGTTGTGTTCTCACCTCTTTCATTTCTCGTTTTTGTTATTGGGATTTTCTTTCTCTTTTTCTTCATGATTCTTGCTAAGGGCATGTCAATTTTGTTTATTTTTTCAAAAAACAGCTTTTGAATTCATTGATCTTTTGCATGATCTTTTGTTTTTAATTTCATTTATTTCTGCTCTGATTTTTAGTGCCTCTTTCCTTCTGCTGATTATTTTTTAAAGGAAAGGCAGGAATGAAGGTGAATAGACAAACAGGAAGGAAGGAAGAGAGAAGAGGAGGAAGAGCTTTATTTTTCGTTTAGTTGTTTACATTTGTTCTTCACCCTGGCCGGGGTCTTGAACCCTGGACCTTGGGATGCATGTGGGACTGCTCTGAGTTGTAGTAGATCACAGGCCACCAGGGTGCACTCCCTACTGCTCGTTTTTTATTTTGATGATTCTCCCCTTTCTAGTTCCCTCAGGGGTGTGCATAGATACTTAATCTGGGCTCTCTTGCTTTTGGGTGTGCTCCTGTATGGCTAGAAACTTACCTCTGAGAATACTTTTGCCACATCCTCTGTGACAGGCACACTAGCTTGTCTCCAAATTTTCATTTGTTTCCAGGTAAGGCTTAATTTCATCTGTTATCCAGGAGTTGTTCAGAAGCATGATGTTCAGTCTCCACATCTTTATTGTTCTTCTAGTTTTGTTCTTGTGGTTCATTTCTAGTTTTATCCCCTTGTGGTCAGAGAAGATGTTTACTATAATATGAATTTTGCTAAATCTGCTGAGAATGTTTTGTGTCCCAAGATGTGGTCTATCCTTGAGAATATTCCAGGAATATTTGAAAATAATATTTGTTCCTTTCAAAATATATTTTATTGCAGTAACTAGTCTACACCTTAAAATAACCTCACCTGTGTAGGCTTTTTGAATATATGTCAACACCAAATCACTGAGTGTTCACCATCATCCAGTGGGCTCTGCTGCCATTTTGCTTCCCCTTCCATTACCTTTTGGTAACCTCAGTTCTATTGCCAAGGGTTGTTGGTTTTGTCTGTTCCTTCGCTTTGTCTATTCACATTACACCTATGAGCAAGGTCATCTGGTATCTATCTTTCTTCTTTTGACTTATTTCAATTAGCATAATCCCCTTTAGATCCATATATTTTGATTCAAATAACAGGATATCATCTCTTATAAAGCCTATGCAGTGTTTCACTGTATATATGTACCACATTAGAAGAATATATTCTTTTTGTTGGGACAGAGAACCATACATATATATATATATATATATATATATATATATACATATGTATATATGTATGTATACACACATATGTTAGTCCTTGTAATCTGTTATTTCAAAGAGGGCCCTAAAACAAGTGCCCAGGGCCAGATGACTTTACTGGGGAGCTCTACCAATAATCAAATAAGAGCTAATCCCTGTCCTCCTTAAACTCTTCCACAAAGTTGAAGAGGAAGGAAAACTCCCAAATATATTTGATTAGGCTAATATTACCCTGATTCCAAAAGGACCTTAACAAAACAAATAGGAGATACAAAAAGATGGAAAAATTCCATGTTCATGGACTGAAAAAATCAAATAGTAAAACTGGCCATTTTTACTCAAAGCAATATATAGGTTCAGCAAAATTCCCATCAAAATCCATGGATGATTTTCAAAGAAATGGCTCAGATAACACTGAGGCTGGTATGGAACCACAAAAAGCCTTGAATAACTATCCTAAGAGAATGAGGGAATAGAGGCAATTATACTTCCAGACTTCAGACTTTACTGCAGATTGATTGTCATCAAACTTGTCTGGTCTTGGAACAAAATCAGACAGTCATCGTGGAACCAAATTGAGAGGCCAGAGATTAAACCACACCTATATAGACAGTTAATCTATGTCAAAGGTGCCAAGAGTATACCAATGGAGAAAGGAGAATCTATTCAATAAATGGTATTGAGTGAACTGGAAAGACATCTATAAAAAAAAACAACAACAAGAAAACCCAAAATCAATTAGACTACTCATTATTGCCAAAAGTCGATTAAAACTGGATCAAAGTCCTGGACATAAGACCTGAAACTGCAAAATGCCTAAAATGAAATGCAGGGAAAACACTCCATGGCCTCAACCTCAGTCTTTGGGGGAGGAATAGTGACAGCAAAGGAAACCAAAGCAAAATGAAACAATTGGGACTACATTAATCTGAAAAGCTTCTATGCAGCAAAAGAAACCACCAGTAAAACAAAAAGGCAACCCACAGAATTGGAAAAAGATGTTCACACAACATAATTAGATAAAAACTTAATTTCTAATACATACAAGGAGCTCATGCATCTCAACAAAAAAGTAAATGACTCAGAAAATGGGCAAGAGAGCTGAATAGAGACCTTTTTAAAGAGAAACACAGATGACTTACCGACACCTGAAAAAATGTTCTACATCATTCATCATCAGAGAAAAACAAATAAAAACTACAGTGAGATACCTGTCACACCAGTGAGCACGGTCTGTATGAAAAAGATGAGAAACATCAGGTGTTGGAGGGGATGTAGAAGAAAGGGAACCCTCTTACACTATTTGTGGGAATGTAAATTGGTGCAGCCTCTCTGGAAAACAGTATGGATATTCCTCACACAAATAGAGATGGATTTACCATTTGGTCCTGTAATCCCAATCCTAGGCATAGACCCAGAGGACACAAAAAATCTCTAGTTGGGAAAAACATTGACACTCTTATTTCACAGCAGCATAATTCACCATAGCTAAGACATGGAAACAACCTAAATATCCATTAACAGATGACTGGATAAAGAAGCTATGTTATATATATTCAATGGAATCTATGCTGTTATTAAAAATATTAAAATTGTGCCCCTTACTACAATTTGGATGGAATTAGAAGGTATCATGTTAGGTGAAATAAATCAGAAAGAAAAAGAGAAATACAGGATGGTTTCAATCATATGTGGAATATAATGAAATGAAACAAAAGAACACGCCGATTCCAAAAGAGTAACGACAGGACTCAGGACTGGTTATGGGGAGTGTGTAAGGGGGAAATTGCAGTCATAAGGAAGGAACACTGAAACTCTGGTGTGGTGTGGTAATAATATATGTGCTTTGAATTAGTGTTTTAGTGCTTTTCAGGTAAGCACTCAGAAATGGGATAACTAGATCATATGGAATTTCCATTTTTAGTTTTTTGAGGAATTTCCATGCTGTTTTCCACAATGGCTTACACCAATTTGCATTCCCGGCAGTACTGTATAAGAGTTACTTTTTCTCCACATCCTCATCAACATTTGTTGTTTCCAGTCTTTTGGATGAGAGCCATCTTTACAGGTGTGAGGTGATCTCATTGTTATTTTGATTTGCATTTGCCTCCTAGCAAGAGAAGAAAAACACTTTTTCATGCACCTGTTGACTGACCACTTTTTGGGAGAAGAGTCTGTTCACAGATGCTCTGCTCATTTCAAATGGATTTAAAACGTTTATATTGTGGTTGAGTTTTGTGAGTTCTCCGATGTATTTTGAATATTAACCCCTTGTCAGACATGTGATGTGCAAATAGATTACTAGTCAATTATTAAAAATGATCAAATCCTGATTGAAATGTGATGGATCTAGAAAGTGTTATGACTTAAAATAAATCAGACAAGCACTGCATGATTTCACTCACTTCTGGTATGCAGATAAACCAAATAAGGAATGAGCCAAATAAAACAGAAATGAAAGTGTAGTCTGTAAAACCAAATTAGTGGTTCTCAGAAGGGAACAGATGAGCAAATCAGGGAAAAGGGGCCAATTATATACTGAAGGATAGAATGGACTGTTAATGGTTTGCTTAATGTAGCATAATACCAACGTTACATATACAGCTCTTAACCTTATCTAATGATTTAAAGAATATTATACGTCAATAAAATAGAAAGGTAGTTTTGTGGATCGATAGAACGTATATTCAAGGGACAATAAAACTGCCCTTATAATTGAGAAAAAAACTAGTTACAAAGCACACATTAAAAAATATTGAATGTCAATGTTCATATTCCCAATGACATGGAGCAACATTTTTTTTATGCTAAAATGATTTCATTTCTTAAGGGTTTCTTTTATAATGGTTCTGACCTAAGTATATATTGAAAATAGTTCCTCCTAGCAGAAAAATTTTAAAATTTTATAAGAATAATTTACATAGCTTTTGGTTAAGTACATTATTTCTTCTAAACAGCATACTTTCTCATTATAAGCAAGGTTAAATACAAAAAATTGTCACTGTTAATTAAGACTTGTAATAATGATCTCACCAAGATCTTTACATAGATACAATTTTTAACACCTAGTACATTAAAAATAAAATTCAGCTTAAGAATACAAAATACTACCTTGAGAATTTACATCCTATAATTTTCTAAATTTAAAACATAGGTATAATTAACTGCTTACATCAATTTTTTCAATAGGGTGGAAAATGCTGTTTTTCTTATCTGAATATGTTAAATTTGAAAAGACAGTAAGAGAGGTGGTTCAGCAATCGCTCCCCACCTTTCTTTCTGTTTCTTGGTATTTTGTGATCATAGATACCTTTAGAAGTGACTAGGCTCTAACAAAGTAAGGAGAGCAGAATGGTAAATTTTGAGTGCATCCTCGCTATGAGCTCCACTTTCAAATAGATCCATTTTATTTACTTCTCAAAAAATACTTTCAGGTGTTATTAACCAAGAGTTTTTGTTTGTTGGTTTGTTTTGGCTTTGGTTTTGGTTTTTATACCTATTTCCTATAAGGCATAGTCCTTGGGTTGTAGAATGTATCAAGTTTGAAAATACAAAAGAGCAAATTTACTTTCAAGGAAGCCCAGGTGTGGTTCAGGGTTCTCTAGAAACTTTAAGTCTTAAATCTTGAATTTTGGAATCAGGAATTCCCAATTCAGGAATTCTGGTTCAGATATTGGCTCAGCCATTTACTAGCTCTGACACCTTGGTCAAATCAACTAGTATTTCTTTTTCCTTTTTTATTAAACACTTAATAATAGTTCTTACTTTATATGGAGGTTGTGAGAATTAAATGGATAACAGACATAAAGTATGTAAACAGTACCTGGCAGGTGCTCGGTGCTCCATAAATGTTGGCTGTTATCAGCCTCATGATTAAATTTTGCTCTCCAGACTAACTATTCCAGCCTGCAGAATCATATTTCCTTCAGTGTTGATGTTGAGAATGTTTTCTCCCAAACTCATCATACCCATAATAGAATTGAACTTTGATATAGATAGTGCTAAAGTTTGGGTACTGTGAATGGGAAATAAGCACCCAGCACATTTCAGCTGTTATCATTGCCTATTTCAAAACTGTTCTTTCTCCTATATTCTTTCTTTGCAAATAGCAGATCATCCTCCGGGGAATCTAGCCCAGAATGTTAAAGTCACCCTAAATTCCTGTATTTTCTCCATCCAGAAAGATGCAGTCATTTAGTCCTGTCAATTTTCTTCCTCATGCGTATCCTTTATACCTTCTGTATCTGCTACCTCATCATTTTTGCTTCTGTTGTTTTAAAATACTTGCTTTCGTTGTTAGCACAGTTATTTCTAATGGTGTTTGGGTTCCACCCGTGTCCTTCAATGATGCTACAATGAATCTGTGCAATTCAAATTGAGCATGTCATTCACTTGCCTAGAATTCCTCGCTAGCATGCGCCTAGCTTCCCGAATGTGTCTCTCACTCTGATCTTGCCTGGAAAACAATACCTGGTCCTGCTTAACCTCACCTCTCAGATGTACCAGATGTTGTAGCCTCACAATCTTCTCAAACTTATCTTGCATTTTTATTTTTGAAGCTTAGTACAAATGCTCTTATTCAAACTTAGGATTTGTTTTTCCCATCTCTGCAAATAAAAAATATGTTTTATAAAGGTCAAATATATGAGACTCAACTCAGTATGACTCTTCTGGGGAGCTAAAGCTTCGCCAATAAGTGAGCACACAATTCACATAAGAGAAGATTTGTAAACTTGTTAGCGAGGGCTAAAGTTGTCACTAACAGTTTCTGAATAGAAAATGCATCATCCTTTGGAGGCTAGAAAACTATAATCATAGAAAGTCTGTTTCTCAAGGAATTGTGAACTTAAGAAAATCCACATTTCAAATAGCACTGGTGCCATCCCCAATGAGAAGGAAAGAGAGTCACGTGAAATGAAGTGGATTAGTCTCTCCTGATGTCCAGGTGTCCTGCTGTTGTTGATGTCAGTATTTACACTGCTTGCTGACATCGATCCAAACCACCTGAGCTTTTATCTGTCTTCCCTCTGAGGAAAGTATCCTCTGGTGCCTACAGAGGGATCACCTGGATTTGCTCTTGAAAGAGACTATTAGGAAAAACGGCATTTTGCATATCAACAGAAAAAAAGTATTTAGAAATACAGGACAAGAGATTATACCAGCACTTTGAAGAAAGAGAAGAACAAAGTTCTAAGCATTTCAGTAAAGGTTTGCAATGAATGTTTTGAATGATGAAATTTGATAGCAAATTACCTTGGCTGGGTCGCTTTGGCTGTATGCTATGCAGAGCTTGTAGATGTCAACTTAGGTCATTCAAAGTGTTTTTTTCTTCGCATCTTTTTCTCTCAAACGATCCTAAACAACCCGAGCAGAGGTAATCTCTGCTGATTCTTTATTTCTTTA
Organism: Solenodon paradoxus; assembly: GCA_004363575.1. NCBI lineage: Eukaryota > Metazoa > Chordata > Mammalia > Eulipotyphla > Solenodontidae > Solenodon > Solenodon paradoxus. The sequence goes on from RJWH01000585.1 coordinate 256,167, forward strand.
GGAAGCAACTGAAGTGCCCTAGCATGACCTAGTCGCTAATGACATTTCGCTTTCTCAAACTTCCATTACTTTGTCATGTTCTTCCTTTTTAGTGTGCTCTTGTCTCCCTGTGAGTCTCTTTTCCTCTAAAACTCTTACACCATTCCTAAATATTGAGTTGTAGCCTTCTGAAATTTCCCTTCCTGACATGCCCACGCTTTCTTTGTACATATCCATTGTGTCGTCATGGTGATGAAGAGAAAGATGAACGCACAAGTATTTCATTCTAGTTGTGTGCTTTTTGAGAAAAGGGGGATTTCATTCTTTTCTTTAGCCTCAGTTTTTAATCCGGGGCCTTGAATATGATGCTCTTCAGAGTGAATGAGAGAAGCTCTCCACATTTGCTGGCTGACATTTACGTGGCCCCTGGTGACAGTGGTCTATACAATATGTAGTTGACTTTTAGGAGTGGTTCAATTATGATGGTTATACATCCAAATGCACCCGTACAGTTGTCTGGCATACCATCGGTGTCTACTGTGTGCAATTTGCAATTGATTTCAGGGTTTGAGTAAATCTCAAATCATCCTTCTTCCTTCAAGTCCATTGCTGGTGGATAAGCTGAACCGTGGATAAACTGAACTCTGTCTGATATCTTAATATCACTTTTGCTTTGACATCTAATCTGGTATACAGTCCATTCACTCATCACCTGTCACTGATCCATACGTATTTATTGGACACTTACTATGTGACAGGGCCTATTCTAAAATCAGCTGTGCTTCTATTGCTGCATGACATCTTACTCTCTGGTGCTACACTTCAGGTCCACGTGAATGTGGTAGCTTTCACCCACCCAGGAATATTTCCTTAAATGGGCGTTCAATATGTTAGGTGAACAGCTGATGTCATGAATACATGACCCAGTGACTGAATTCATTTACCCAGTCAGTGTTCGCTTTAAATTCCAGACTAAAGTATAAATCAGAATAAATCATTTCAGGGGTATTTTCCTGCTCATGTGTTCGTTTTCCACACAATCGTTGGCTTATAAATCAGCTTACTGGGACATCCATCCCTGAAGGACAATTGTGAAGGGAAATCCTCCTCGTGGGCCGAACTGGGAATAATGCTGCTCATTGCTCACTTTTCTTAGGAAGAGAAATGGCCATACTTGTGATGATAAACTGAGTCAGGGAGTGTGCCAGTAGTATGACTATATGGTCATAGACTTGGAAGGAAAATGATGGGAAAAACTGCTGACAAGGAAATTTGGGGATGACATGTGTGAATAAATCTCAATGAACAGACATAATAATAAAGATATGTGTGTCCACTGTGAATGCTCACAAAAAGGGTACCTCATATGTGCAAGATTTTTAGTAGGTAGAATGACCTTTACCCCACAAATGCCCAGTACACTGATGAACACAGTGAGGTAGCAGTGGTGGAAATGGTGTATGGGTTCAGCAGCATGGATTTCTATATACCGAAGTTTCTATGGTTATAGTTTCCACTGAATGCTCAATCTGCCAGCACCAGGAACCAACACTGAATACCCCACAGGGCACCATTACCCAGTGACTCAGTGGCAGACTGAATGCACTGGGCATAGATCAAATACTTTTAAAGCACTAGAGCTTTGTTTTCAAATGTAGTTGAAAATATATGTCAGTATGCAGATAATGTTAAAACAGTGTTTTAACCTACTGTCCAAAAATCAATGCTTGAATTTCAATAATGAATGAATCACCTGCAGAAGCACAGTTTTGCAAACCACTGGAATGCACAATCTACACAGACTTCGATGTGATCTAATCTTCTAGAGTTATTTGATATGGTAGCCCTCATTATCTCACCATCTTCCTATAGGCATATGTATTTATATGCATATTTTTAAAGGAATGGTGCAGGCAGGAATGAAGGTAAACAGAGGCAGGCAGGAAGAGAAAGGAAGAAACATTTTATTAATTTTAGTTAGTTGTTCATCTTTGTGGTTCCCATCAGTCTTGGGATGGGAGTCCAGGACCTTAGGATGCATATTTTTAAAAAATATTTTTTAGCTTATTTTACTGGTTGCCTCTTTTTACTTATTCATATTCTATCCTAAAAATTCAGATGATGCAGCATTAGTACAGCTCTTGGAGAGGTGAAGTCATGTTCTCTGTTGGTTCTGTGAGGCCCATGTCAGGAAGCAGGCAATTCCACAGAAGTCCTGTTCTGAGGGCTGTAGACTGACTTCTCAATTTAAGACTGTTTGAGAGAGAAGATCCAAAGATGAAACATGTTGAATGACCTAAGTTTGCACTTACAAGCTTTCTACAACCATAATAGGACTTTTCTTGTCAAACAGTCTTGGTTCCCATAAGCCAGACCATATTCTTCTGTGGCAGGACATCTCTGAAGGTGAGAGGCAGGAAGGCGTCTAAACAAAGCCATACTTAGCTGCCAGCACTGCTCATTATAAGTTACATTTCAGACAGTATTCTTCGGCAAAAAGGGGATATCAATAAAAAACAAAGACAGCTTTGACTTAGTGATTCTAAGAATTTATCAAAAGGAAATCCGTCAATAGTAGCTTAAGTACATGTTAATGATCTTCATTGTTTTATCTTTATAATAAGAGGCTTACATATAAATTTACTATTTATATACATTTTTTTCTGTATAACAGAAAAAATTCCACCTGAACTTTAAAAATAAATGTAAAAAAATGAAACCTTCAAAACCAAGGGAACACTTTATGTGAACACTTAATAAATGCTTAGCTGGGGAAAACATTCTATGCAGTAAAAGAACAGGAAAACAAAAAAATACTGGTAAGTGACAACACTGAAATACTTGACTACATTTTTAAACTTCTATAAATAGGAAGCATCATAAATAGAGGGAAGCAGAAAAGAATTAACATCCTTACTATAGAAGGCAAATTACAACATGAAAGAAAAATGGGTGAAATGCATTAAACAAACAAGAATACAAATGACTCAGACATATAGAGATACTTATAGCTAGTAGCCCCTGACTACTTAACAAATGGAAAGGTCTCCTGCCTGTCTCTTTCTCCCTCTGGAGTGACTTTCTTAATAGTTTTAACAGTTATGTGTAAGCCATTTGTCTTTAGCTCTTTATTGAATATAAATTGATTTATCCAGCCCTGCAGGGTGCAAATTTCCTGGGGTTGGTTCCTGCCTTTCCATTCTCCACCTGCATGGGACACAGCAATACTGCCCGCCCCGCAGCCTGCTCTGCACCATATCTGTGGAGCTGCAGGTCTGGCTGTGTGGACCCGCTCTCCTGCTTCCAGCAGATGTCATACGTCAAACGTTTTGAGTGATCTCATTCAGATTTTAGAAATAAGGGGATTTCATAAACTGTCATTCAAGTCGGGATTCTCAGAATCTTCTGAATTAATATAAAATACAATCAGAAAAAAACTATTGAAAAATATTGATGCACAAATTGCTATTATGATAACTATATGGAAAAATATTTACATGAACAAAGATATATACAGAAAAGAATGCTGCTGAGCTGTCTCGATGGAGTTGCAATTTATAGATTGATAACTGGTTGTTTTTAATTTTTAATAGAAAGTAAGAAACTTGTTCATATTGTAGCATTTCATAATAAATGAGAGCTTCCAAGAGGGAAAACGCAATCTGCTTCCTTCAGGGGCTCACTGGGCAGATTCTCCTACTCATCTCCCCACACAGAACTGAAAAAAAATACTTGTAGTAATTGAAAAATAGTAACCAATTAGTGAAATTTTTCTTTAGAGGGCAAAGTAATGAGATATAACCATTCTGGTTCAATTAATTTTTCTCATAAATTTTTAGTCATAAAATCAAGTTAATAGAAAAAACTTGAAAATGTATTGAGAGACATAGAAAACTGATAAACTATTGATGAGGGATTTATTTTATTTCATATTTTACTTTATACATCCCATAAACAGTAGAAAATACTCTGAGTAACTTATAAATAAATTACTTTGTGTTTGCAAATTTGAAATGATGTGGTGAGTTTTTATTGTTAATTCCATAAATAACCTGAATGAATCGTGCTTCACAGTTTGATGGCTTCTCTGCATTTTCTGCATGGTCAGCTAATGACTGACAGAGGACACACAATTTTTCTCGACATGCTTATTTCTCTGTTTCCTTCATGGACATCACAGCAGTTCTGTGAACAGTTGTGTTCGCAAGGGGGAAGACCATTCTGTTATCCCACCAGAAAGATCCTCAAAACCAGTGATTTGAAGAGCATTAGTAGACACCCCACTCTGGAAAGGACTCTTCTGAGTTTCTTTCTCTGGTAGAATCCAGGGTGACTGCACATTCATTTCAGTAAGTATTTTGAGTGGAAGAGGACCTAGAAACATCCAGTCAATACATTTTCCAGTTTCCAAAATTATACAAATAGATTTTTGCACTCATTTACTTTTTTTAATTCCGATGACATTATATTCTTTCATGTGTAACGAACACTATATTTAATCTTTGTGCTTGAAAACTCTTACCATTATAAGCGTAAAGATAGCTCGAGACCAAATTTTTATTTATTGCTAAGTCTTTACAATGCACCTTGCAATTGATCAAATCATTGCTCTAACCAGCTGAACAGAGATTATGGTGAACATTTTGAGCCCAACGCAGGAAGAAAAACTCACTTCCAGTACAAGCACATGGTATCTATACCAATTATTGGTCTCTTTGGAGCATTTTAATAGTCATGAAAGTTATGCTGTTATGTACTTTCATAGACAGATTTTAAACTGGACTGTTTCACTATTTGTAGTAGGATTTCATCTTTCCATAAATAGGTTTATAATTTGAGGACTGACTAAGACAAACAGCTATGTGAAAAATTTGCAGGTAAAACACATTCTATGCCTTAGTGTAAAAATAGCTGAAAGGCTCATTCTATGAAAACTGGCTCAAGGGGAAACACAAGCAGGACCAGGACTTGGGTTCTGACTTGGGCATTAGTGGGCGCTCACCATCCTACTGTCTTCTGGAGTGCTCTCTGTCGCACAATGGTGAGAGTGGCACTCTCCAGCATCATCTGTTCTCTCCCCTCCCTGCAGTCTCTGTGCTGTGAGCTCTCTCAGTCAGCTTCAAGCCGTCCTTCACACACCTGAAGATTCATTAGTGTGCTTTGCTAGTAATGATCCATCTGCTCCCAGACTCATGCTTTCTCTATAAACATTTATTCCCTTCTTAATCAAATTATAAAAATCAATCTTTTTGCCTCTCAACCAGCACGGAAAATAGACAGAAGGACCCATCTTTTCCCTTTCCAAGCATTACAAAGGACAAAGTGGCCCTGCTCCAGTGCAGATCTCTTCCCCTACCTGTGCTTTGCGTCAGATCCCCTTTCAGCTCCTAGGTGACCTCAGTCCGTCAGTCATTGCTCCTCCATCCTCTAACTTCTAATCTGACTTAATTTCAAGTTTCCAAAAATCTTGTAGGAATGGTACAAGAAAATTCACGTACTGTGACTCACCTATTGCTTACTTTTTGCCTCATTTTCTTTTCTCTCTCCCTCTCCCTTCTCCTTCCTCATCCTTTAGAACAAGATACAGAGCCATAGCTACTACCAACCTCTAACCTGGCATTTATAATAATAATTTCCTTGCATTTCTGAATGATTTAAGCTTTCCCATTTAAAGAAGTTTGATATGACATATAAGTCTCTTTTCGTCCAGAATTTCCTCTTTAATTTTGTCCTTTCCTTTGCAATTTGATGATGAAAGAACAGGCCATTGGAATTCTTCTGGCCACACATACCTGGTACAGCTTAGACTGCTCCTCCATCCTCCCTACTCCCTGCAATTTGCACCGGGGCCTGGTCACACTCGATCAGGCCTAGGTTTGCTTTCTTTGGCAAGACCGTAGGTAGTAGAGTGTCTTTTTTTAGGGGGCATATTATGTCTGAATTTCATCTTTTTGTGCTAACAGACTTGTTGTTTAATGCCCAAATCTATGAAATCATTGGAGCTTGCAAAATGATATTTTAAACTATCATTTAAAAAATATTAATTGGAAGCCTTCTATGGAGACTCCTCTCACCTATTTGATTAATTGGGAAAGGCTGACAAATTAACCCATATTCTTTATTCATAAGTTTTCAAGATAACTGTCTCCTATCATCTCTTGAAGATAACCAATTATTGTTTTAATTTTTTTTACTATAAATGTGTGGATTTAAATATATTTAATAATCATTAATCTATTTTAAATGTTATCTTTATTGATGATCAAGTTGTTTAAACTTTGGCCAACTATGTGAGCCAAGCAGCTTTTCATTTCTTTCCTGTTATCTGATATGTCACAAGCATTTCAGGATCACCTTGTCCATTTCCTAGCCCAGATCTGGAATCAACATTTTCCCAGAAGCCCCATCATTTTTTAATGGAATATAATATTCTAAGAGTACAATCTCAAGTGCTACTGAATCTCCTGAATCTCTTTCTTCTCTCACTATAGATAATGCTCTCTGGATTTCTTTTTTTCTTTTATTTTTCCCATACCAAGAATCATGGCTTTGAAAGACATGGAATGTCTCATGGTTGCCCATTTGCTTTAGTTCAAGTATTTCTCAACCTGGGGTGATTTTTTTCCCTAGGGAACTTGTAGCCATTTCTGGAGACACTCTGGCCTTCACAATAGAGAGGGAGTTAGAGGCCAATGATGCTGCCAAACATCCTAACTGAAATCTCCCACCTCAAATAATTAGCCTAAAATATTAAGTGCTAAAGCTGAGAAAACCTACTATCTCATATGATAGACATACAGTAGTCTGGGAATATTACTAATGCTGCTATCATCAATTGTAATCAGTGAATTAGCTAAAAATTTGTTTACATATGTCGCTCCTGTCATGGTCACCAAATAATGGCGGTGCCATTTCTACACTGTTGGAGCTGCTTACTAAGACTCTCTGTCTTTCAGCTTTCTTTTCATTTTAATTCTGCAAGCTGCTATATATTTAATGTTCATTATCTGAGTCAATGTTTCTATAGGCCATTGGTTATTCATAATTTGTTCTGAAGTCAACTCTTAAAGGATCATAGGAATACACCTTTTTAGTTCTTTCCTCATAGTAAGAGCTGTTCTGTAACCTTTGTACTTGATGATCTGTCTTGTTCAATATAAAATCCATAGCTTACACTCTCTCTTTCAATATATAAAATATTTTACTCCATTTTTATCTCTTACAAAATTTTACTGCCATATTTTTAGTGATTATTTAATTTTATTTCATTTTTAAGTCTCTCATGACTTCAGCAACTTTACTAGAGTATAACTTAATTTAGTTTTTTTTTTTAGAAGCTGTATTCTTAGATGTTATTTGTGCAATTTCAGCATGTAACCTCAAATCTTTCTGCTTAACTTCTAGAAACAGTCTCGAATCATTTTTTGAGCATTTATCCTGCTCTCTTTCACTTGGTTTTCTTTTCCTATCTGGTGTTATTTTATTTATTGGATCACTTTTGTTTATTTTCAATATTTGTCACTTGCTTTTTCTAATTTTGATTTATCTTGAGTTTTTATATCTTGCATCATTTTCTTAATGTCTTGACTCATCTAATGTAAGCACCCACTTGATCTGTGCTTGGACATATCTTTCAATACAGTTTTTCAGTTTTCTAAACTTTTCTCTACTAGGTGCTTAAATTTTGGGTTTTCTCAGAGCCTTTGCTCCTAAGTCTATGGTCTCTCTGTTATCCCTCTGGGAGTTTGCATATAATCCCACAGCCTTCCTTGCCACATAAATTCTAGTAACCTCCAAATCTATATTTCTAAGAATGATCTGTCTCCTGAACCTCAGATGTATAAATCCAATTGCCTTCTGTAGAATCCTATCTGGATGTCATTCTGGCCCTGCAAATTCAGTGTACTCAGAACAGAATTAGTCATCTCACTTCTTCTCTTTGTTCCCTATGTCAGCCATAAGCACCATATTCATCAATTTGCTCAAGTCATACATCTCTTGAGTCTTCTTTCTCATCCAGAACTAATTATTCCTAGCAGCTAACCTCTACTTAGAGTCACATTGAGCATTTCTTAGTTGTCACTATGTCTCTGCATGATCCTTCACCTTAACACAGAGCAGAATCATCGATTTCTTGGAATGCTGCAGTATTTTCCCAGGTGATATCCTGGCCTCCAGAATTGCCTTCTAGTGACATGCAATGGAGTGGCGATGGGTAGGATAAAAGTGTACCTCCCATTTCTCCCTTATCTCCCTCTTCTTCTTGCCCTCTTGGATCTAAAGCTCGATTGAGGGTTGAAAGAAGTACAATAAGCAAGTAAGTAAGAGGGATGATGTCACCAGAGGGACACATGTATCCACCTCACTCAAAAAATCTGTGTTCAGAAGCTGTGGAGGATAAAAAATGCAAATGGGCTATGTTATATAAAAGCATAATTACCTTTAACGACATGATCAAATCTATTCAAAAAGCCTAACTGCTGACTAATAGAGAGCAATAGCAGGAGACTGGAGGAGCTGGGTGACATTCAGGTCACAAAAGCTTGGAACAAGATAAAGTTTGTAGTTCTCCTTACCACCTTTTATCTGATCACTCTCAAAAATTTCAATTTGCTTCAGCTAACAATCTCCATTTTTGTTTTGTAGTGCAATTTTAACCTTATCCATCACTAATACATTATGCGTGCTCATGTGATTTGACTATCATAAGTCAGGGGCATCAGCTTCAGAGCTGTGTTCATGTGTATTTTCTCCCTAGCGGTGCTTCTTCCATGATACTCCTGCCTGACTTGCCTTTCCTCTCTCGATGTCCCTATTTTGACCCCATGTTGTTGCTTTTCTCTCTACACCTGCTAAACTTGACACCACCTTCCAGTATTCTGTTGCATTTTCATGCTTTTATACCAGGCAAGGAATACAGTCTTCAAAATATGACTACTTTTAAAGTTTGCAGTTGATGGGAAAATGGCGCTCATTCTTTTAAACCTTGGTAGAGAATTCCATTCCATTCCGTTTTTCATATTGATCTTCTCATGAGCATTCTGTTTCCAAAATGTGGTAAACCACCCTCTCCTGAGCCCATGCCCAAATTCATTGGTGAGCAAGAGACCTATCCCTCTTCCTGAACTGAACCTGGGTGGCAGGATCTTGTACTTGCAGATATTTCTGGTTGAAATGGACTCCTTGCACCTAGCAATCCGGTCTGGGCTTTACAAAATAATGTTTTACTGCAGGAACACTGCACCATAACATTATATGAGTTTAAGGTGTGCATTATTGTAATTCAGCATCTGCATATACTGGGTTCACCACTGCCAGTCTAGTTCTCCTTCACACTCACCATTTTTTTCATGTGCTTATTTTCCTTATGTGTCTCTTCTGTGGTGAAATGCCTACTCAGATCTTCTACAGGGCCTGTATTCTTAACCACAGCTCCATCCTGAACATCTGTTTTGAGCTCAGTTGTCGAGTGGGAATAAGAATGCATACACGCCATTGTTCAGTTTCCCCTCACCCACCATCCTGTCTAGGGAATGGCTGTGATTTGGAGTAGATGTGAGGAGGATATGGAGAAAATCAGCACAGTTGACTCTGACTGGGGCACCCTCATGAAAGGGGGCTTTACTTGCTTCCCGGCAGCCATGAGTCTCCACACAGCTTGAGCGCATTGTGTCCAGAGACCCTACTGGGCATCTTGTGGTCTCTGCTGCTCCAGCAAAGAAGACCAGACATGTGACCTTTCTCCTCCTGAACAAGGACCTGAGCCAAGCAAGGAACTAAAATCGACACGCCCCTCTCTCCCTGAGAATGTGAAGCACATTAGTTTCACATTTAAGTTCTTTCTATATTTCAATCAGGTTGTGCATCATGGCCATTCAGCAATGCCCACTGGTCTGTTGGAAATTCTGTAGTGATAGGAGGAGGTTATGAGATATCACGTGATTCTCCAACCCATCTCCAACAGATGAGAAAAGAAAGTCTATAGATGAAATAAAGAAGTTGGAGAATGCATTCCTCAAACAAGAGGGTGCTAGGCATTATGAGTACACATTTGGAGATGTGAGCTCAGGTTCCTGAGAGCTGCCCATGCTTCCAGTGTCAGGATGGCCTGCCCATGGTCTCGGGTTTCATGCTTCGGTCACAACCCACAGCAAGCAACCAATCATGGTCCACACTGACTGGTCAGACACTCAACCCTGAGAGAGAATGTTCTTACCCACCCAGTTTCTCACAGGGGTTTTGGCTTTCTTTTCAGAATAGTGAAATGCTGGATTTCCAGGTTGATAAAACATAGTCCTAGAGGCTCTTAACATTTGTAAATCTGCCAATTAAAACAAAAAAGCAGTCACTATGACTGGCTTCTTCAGGCTAGCATTTAGCACTTCTCCCTGCCTTGTCTGACATGGAAAGAGATCCAAATGTGTGTTATAAATGCTGGTCAGACGAAGCTGGCCTTTTGCCACTGAACATCAGTTAGGGTGAGAGCATCTATAAATCTGTCTCAAAGAGGCAAGTAAAGTAAATGAACTGCAGTGTCAGGAGCCAGGGTAGGGTTGTAAAGCAGAGGACTTGGAGCCAGTGAATATAGCGGGACTAGGGTATAGACTGAAAAACCTTTTTATAGAGGCTGTTTCCCTTAATTACTTCTGCTTGGTTTTCATGGAAAATTGTGTCTGCGGGAAATGCCTTAGCAAAGAACCAAGACCATTAGCTTAATTACACTTTATAATAATGCTGACTGAAGAAAATTTGAAATACATGCCTGGCTGACCTATTTCTTTTAATCAACTTTGCTTGACAGTTACTAAATCATTCACATTAGGTTGCTAGCTTGATCTTAGGACCACCAGATGTCAGCCACGTGTCTTATTATCTGAGGGATGACTGAAGGGCAGGGATCAAGGTGTGATTCTGATAACTGTGCCCCGATGGGGCTACAGGAGACGCGCAGACATAACATTTGAAACATGCAAAGCTGGTCTTGTGTAAACTCCCACGTTCCCGGGTCCCCTCCCCGTTATCCACTGGCCTTCCACCCCTCACCAACTAAACGTCTTGAAAGAGTTGATTTCACTTGTCCTGCCATTGTGTCATGCACATGTGTTGCTCAGTTCTCCTGGGTCTCACTTCTACAGTCCCTGATATGCTGCTTATTTAGCAAATGCTTTCTATTACCATCTGATTGGCTACTCTTAGACATACTCCTTTACTTAAAATCTCCATGTCCTTGGTTCTCACTTACACATCTCCTAGTGTTTGTATCTCTCTGTCCTGTGTGGGGCCCTTTGTTTACCCTCACTGCAGTGGTTATGCACATGTTCTTGTTTCAGCCTGATGGTTTCTCTCATCTCATTATCTCTATACAACAATGCGTATTCACACGTGTATAACCACCTCTTAGATGCTGATGAGCCCCAAACCTGCAGAGTTTTCTCCTGGAATGTAGATATTTCCATAATTCTATTGCACCTAATGACCCAAGGCTCAATCTACATATTAACCTATTATGGTTAAAGTCACCTGGCTGAGCACTAACATCACATCTTCTTTAGCAGCCTGTATTTTTTTCTAACTTAACAGTATCTCCTAGGTAACCAAATATTGAAGTGTCATTGACCCCTACCTCCCTCTAAATGTCCTATGGGAGGTGTGCTATGGTGGAGCAGTGGTTTGTTTAATCCTCTCCAAAGGAGCAAACCTCTGGGTTTGGGGGAAAGCAACCAGTGTGAATAACTAACGTTAAAAATGCTCCTTTCTCCTCTCTTTTCCTGCCCGCCTACTTACTTGATTTCATTCTTGCCTGTAAAAAAAAAATCCCATGAAAAATAATCCCACAAAGCCTATCAACTTTTTTTACTTTACAATTGTTTCTTCAAGCCATCATGTCCTCTATCACCTTATAACTTCTATCCTAGACTAGAAACTATCCGATGGAGAGTACTGTTCCAGCTCCCTAATCATTTTATCCATCCTTGGTCTTTTCTCTCTCAAATCTCTTTCCCAAAACCAATTGAGTGATCTATCCAAAGAATTTAACTATGTAATCACACCCCCAGAATCTTTCACCGGCTTTCTAGGACCTGCAGAATGAATTACAAAGTTTTTAGTATAGCGTGTGTGCCCTACCTTGATCTGACATCCTGATCCACTCAGGCTTTATCTTCTGTATTTCACACTCTGACACTGAACTTCTTGTGATTTCTGTACACACACTTTTTCCTCTTGTGTGTTTGCTCACACTATTCCTCTGTCTGGAAGGTTTTCTTCCACCACCCGTCCTGCTTTGATGCTTCGCTCAGCCTTTACCAGTGAGTTCATGTCAGACTTCCTTAGGAAGCCTTAGCAGTTTCATCTTTCCTAACCCCAATCCCACTCCGCACGCTTAGTGGGATCTCTTAGGGTCCCATAAGCTGCGCATTTCTCCTTGCTTGCCAGTAGTGCGGTATGAAACTTTATGAGCTTCAACGCAATTCTTCATCGCTTCCTCACTTCTCACGATGCCAACAATCCCTGGTGTTCCTCTCTCACAGCTGCATCACCCCAATCTCTGCCAAGCTCTTCGGAGTCGTCTTCTTCGTCTGCGGCGTGTCTCCAAACCTCTCTCTTCTGGTAAGGACGTCAGTCATTGAATTTAAGTCCCACCCAAGTTCAGTATGCCCTCATCTGAACTTGACTATATCTGCAAAGACCCTATATTTCCAGATAAGGTCATATTCACGGGTACTGGGGACTAGGACCTCACCGTGTCTTTTCTGGGAACATCATTCAACTCACAGTAGTGGGATATGCACACGCTTCTGTTTTTTAACAACAGAAGTAGGCAATGAAACACTAAAACCACTCATGTGAAACTCTGGCATAAGTACCATGGGAGATGTTGGCATATATCAGGTATGGTCCTGATTTTGGCATGCTAGGGCAGATAGCACAGATTCACGATTATCATAATATATTGAAAATATAAATATTACAAGAGTCCTGGCAATGTTCTTGACTATCCAAAATTCTTGATTTTAGGCTTCTGGTCTCCAGGATTTGAGAGCCTAGGCTTTTGTTGTCTTAGGAAATCCAGTTCATGATAATTTTTATGGCAGCTGATGGATAGTAATACAAATACACACAGATACATGTATATATGTATATAGGTATATATATACATATGAATATACAGGCATATGTAATTGTGTGTTATATGCTTGTGGTATATTAATATATATGCATATGATGATTCTCAATAAAGTTTTAAAGTTTGCTTTCTTGCCCAAGTTATGGTAATTTAATGTGATTACTTGGTGTGTTTGGAAAGAATATCTTTAAAAATATGCTGGCATATATATAAAACTTTAGACTGTATACTTCCAAGTTGTTTTGTTAAGTCTTTTTTCTTTTGTGTCTGCATGACCTGTTTTGGAGAATATAAATATAAACAAATCCATCTATATCAGTTTTTTATGTACTTAATACTATGTAATTGGAAGCAATTAGATTCCAGATCAATTTGTAGTCTATCTTAAATGTTGTCTCTCATTGGGCCCTAAGAATACTTTTGTCTTACATTTTTAATGACACTAAAATAGATATATGTTCTTTTAAGTTCATTTTAACTGATGTATTATTCTCTTTTCAGTCTTTTAATATCATTTTATGTATATATGTACCATAGACTCACTGCTATTTTGTTTTGTTTATATTGTTTTCAATCCAGTTTGAGTGCCTTCTTCTTTGACCTTTGTTTACAGCTCTTTTCTTTATAATGCTCCCACCATGTTTTTATTCACCAACTTTTCTCAGTTTCATATTCTCCTTGACACTGTCCCTTGATTAAATTATAAAAACTTATATTTATAAAATATATATGCAATACACAGACATATGTATATACACATGTATATTCTCCTTCTGGAGATCCTATATTGCACAAATATTTGCATTTTCTAACTTGTCCTTGCATAATTTTTTCCTTCCTTCTCTAAGATTCATGCTAAATAAGCTCTTTTTACTTTCTCTTTTTCTCCATGTTTTTTAAACTTTCCTATTTAAAATCTGCTTAGTTCTGATTAATGTCTTTTTGGGAATTCCTGGACCTAATATTCCAGCTTAATAACTGACCACATGTTAATGTCTTTAGGCAGCTGCAGCATTTTTCAGGTCCCATCTCCTCAAATGAAAAGGCGGCAGTCAGTGACTCCAGCCCATGCTTATATCATGCACCTTCATGCCATTGAGAACATATATTGTGTTTATTTTAAATTCTGTTTCTCAATGCCTCTGAATTCTGCTCACTCTGGTATACAGGGTTTTCCATAAGTGATTTAACACACATTACTTGCATTTTGTAGATTGCTCCTTATTTTCTCTGTAAGTTCATATTCTTTTGGCTTCACTGGATGATGATGAATAAGCAGGAAGGGAAAAACACCTGTCGCAGCTCCTCCCTCCTGAGCTGCTCCGAGTCAGCTTGCACCATGCCTACAGGACTGGGACTGGAGGTGTTTCCTAGAAGCCCCGCCACAGCCCGGTTATCGTCGCTGCTCCTGGAATGCCATCTCTGCTTATAGTGACTCGTCCATGGATGGAGTGGGGCGGCGGGAGGAGGGAGTCTGCAGAGGACTGACGAGTTTGTCTTGCAATGTTTGTTCCCTTCTTTGACAGTCCGGTTCCAGGGTTTCTCTGGTATTACCTACTCCTCTATCTGGCATTGGGCTGGAGTGACAGCATTTCTATTCTTTGACAGAAGACACAGTAATGGAGGAGAGGAAAGCCTATCAGTACATTTACTCCCCCACCAGCTTCCCCAACCTCGCTCTGGCTTTTTGCTGCCGTTCCTGCATCATACAAGACCACCCAACTTAGTGTGCCCCTCTGCCCAGGGTGTCCTCTCCCGTTCTATTCAGGCTCTACGATGCATCACCCTCTCACGCTTCTCGCACATCTAACTCTTTGGGTTCATGGGGAGGGTCCAGTAGCCTCTGCAACTTTTTCTCTCGTATAATTTTATGCCATTAGCCTGAACATCCTTTTAGAAAGCATCAACTGTATCATAATAAATTCATCTTTGGCAATTGTATTTGATAATTTATTCATTAATATAATTCATTAATAAGCTCAGTTTTCCAAAAGTCATTAAAAATTCAGCAGAACTATTAAAAAGAGGATTAATATATAAATGATGATTAAAAAAGGTTGGATTCCATCATTGACATAAAGACAGGCATCTTGGTGAAGCTTTAAAAAAACATAAAAAGCCTCAAATGCCATATAAATATTAACCAGGATTTGCTACTATGCTTTACTATCTTCAGCAAACAAGCAAGCAGAACTCATTGGTATCATATGTAGTAGAATGAACATAAACGAAGGTGGATTTTCTGGCAGGAAAGAATCAAGTGTGGCTCACTGACTATATTAAGCTATTTCACATGGGTACTTGATACAACATAACACAGAAAACACATGTATTTCATCCTTCTTCATTTTTTGGAAACACAACGCTTCTGCATTGAAGTTTTAGCAGGACATTGCAAAAAAATTGTTACCCATTCTTTTAAAAAGTACTGTCTCCAACACGTTTCATTGAGCGTTCCTTTGCAGCTATGTAAGGAGCTTTGTTTTTTTTGTTTCTGTATTTTCTCCTTGAACTCTGAAATCAAAATACAAGTGAGATGGAGGAAACCAAAGCCAAGCTAATTCAGTCAACACCAGCCTCTGCCAGCAGAGCTTGTTACCTTGAAAGAAAAACTCTTTTTTTTTTCCCTATTTCACCAGGAAACAAAAACAAAGTGAGCTTGATGGCAGGGTTATCCGTATACACCACATTTCTACAAAGGCAGCCAACTTGTCCTAACAATAGTGAGATCATCTTTAAAAAAGAAAAGAATGAAAGAGAAATCATATTTATATAATTATTTGAAAAGAAAAAAATTTAGAAAGGTCGATTCGATCACCAACAAGCGTATTAATGAAATTCCACCTGAACACAAAGTACCATTCTCAAATATTCAGAGGAAAACAAATATGAGCTTCTATTTTAGTAAGCTGCAGTACAATTTGGCCAAATAAATATTTTCCCAGGATATACAGTGAAATTTCAAATACCTCTCCTAAATAATGATTTTATGGACTTTCTTTCAAATTGTGTTTCTCATGTAGTTCTAGGTGCTTTATGTACGTAGACATGGGTTTCTAACACATATTGAAGAAAAACTCCATGTAGATACAGGTCCAAGATGACAGACTGATCTTAAGCTCACCTCGTCTGCACAGACACAATGAAAATAAACACCTATTTAGCACCTAAGGCCTCTGAAAAGAAATGGGACCAACACTATCACAAAGAGAAGGGACACCCATCTTCATAAACAGTAGAAAAAGATAGGCTGTGCTGGCATCACACCACTCTGCAGGGTTGCAGGGAAACACCAGTGACATCGACAATCTCCTGGAGCTGAAGGGCTTTTCTCCTGTTAGGAGAACCTCCAGACCTGGGGCTGGATTTCAGTCACTAAACCAAAACCTTGGCTTTGGGGTATAAGGTTATAAGGAGGGAAAACATCCTTGTGAGCAGACACTCTGCTTCCATGCAGTGAAGACACTGGAGACCATCATTGCAATAAAGTCCCCTTGGGAAATGCCTGCCCTTTGTACCATTAGCAGAACAGTTGACACTCACAGCTGTCTTTTCATGGGCTGCCAGACACAGCCAGGTTGGCAGGGCCTGTGTAGACAGTTGACTGATTCCAAGCAAACAGCATTCATTCCATCCCTCACTGGGAAATAATTCAAGGGACTCCATCAAAACAGCAGTTCCCATAAGCCGGGGGACACAGCTAAATAGCTTCTCTATCTGGTTAGTGCTTTCTTAAACATCCACTCCAAAACCCAGGGCCTGTGTAAAGTCCTCTGCTGACCTGCCGCTTCTCTGGGGGACTGAGGCTTTTTCATGGGGGTTGCACTTTGCAGACTCAGTCTCTGTCTCCTGTGACTTCTTGCAGGCCTAGCCTGCTGGTGGACTGGGTTCAAAACGCTTACGTTCCTTTTCTTGTACCTTGTTAGTGGTGCCTCTGGCTCTAGGGGAAAACTCTGCATTCCCTAGCTTACTTGCAACCACATAGGCTGGAATCTTAGGCCTCAGTAAAAGGTAGGTTCTAAAGCTTCAACACTGAGGAATGTTGAGATCCCACAGCTAAAGAAAATCCTACATTTCAGACCAAAGCCTAAGACAAGGACTTTGTGTGCACAGAATACAAGCAGATCAGAGAGACAGAAAAATATATACAAAATGATGGACTAAAAAAAACTGGGGGGAGGGGGAATTTGAATGCAAAAGAATTAACTACCTGATGAAGACTTAAAAGCGCAATTTTAATGATACTCATGGAAACCAGGAAAGCAATGTAAGAACAAAAAAAGAAATACAATGAAGATGAAAAAACATGAAGCAGTTTCAAGTAGAAATCATGGAATTCAAAAGCACAATAGCTGAGCTAAAAAACATAATAGAGGGGTTCAACAATAGACTGGAAGAAGCCACTGATGAATTTAATGAGCTAGAAGATAAGGTAGTGGAAAGTACCCAAGGAGATTAGAAAAAAGAAAAAGAAATTAAAAGAAATTGAGCCAGTTTATGAGACCTATGGACAACATCAAGGGGGTCAAACTTCACATCGTCACAGTCCTGGAAACTGTGTTGAGGATGGAGCACCACAGGAGAATGAGAAACTCAAGAAAGGGAGAGGGGATAGGAAAGGTGGGGATCAGGAGGCCAAGGCTCTCTCTCAGACCAAAGGCCTTGACCATCCTGGTCTCCACCTATTTATTGGGTTCATACACAGCATTGCTTCAAGTGGCTGATGCAAGCAAGTTTACAGTTAACTTGAGTTGCTTATACAGCTTTGCTCTCTAACAAAATAACTGTATCTCTCCTATTTTGGCGGGCAAATAGTCACAGACACACTGTCCCTGTGTTTTCAAACTGCGGCCTCCGCCAGGAGTTGGGGCCTGGTGTCCTTGATGGTCTGCCAGCTCCCAATTCGTCCTCCCTCTATTTTCTGGCCCCAGCACAGCAGGAGAAGAGAGAAGGGGACCAAAACCATATCTGAAGTAAAACTCTGAGAATTTCTCCAACCTGGAGAAGGAATCAGACCTCAAGACCCAGGAATCTCAAAGAATTGCAGACTAAAGAAACCTAAACAGACTTACACCCAGACACCATGTCATTAACACAACAAAAATACAAGATAAGCAAATCTTAAAAGCAGCTAGAGGGAAAAAGCCACATACAAAGGATTCCATAAAGGACTGATGGCAGATTTCTTACCTGAAGTTTCACAGGCCAGAAGGGAATGGTGTGATATAATACAAGTGCTAAAAGAAAAGAACATTCCACCAAGGATATGCCACCCTGCTAGGTTATTACTTAGAATTGGAGGAATGATGAGGAACTTTACAAACAAATGTTAAAGAAATCCATCTCCATGAAACCAGTTTTACAAGAAATACTAAAGTAAGTTTTATAAAACGAAATGCATATGTGTCCTGGTGGCCGAGTGGGTTTAATCAGGTATTGCCCACAGACATCCCAAGGCTTCAGTTCAAGACCCAGCACCGGGGAAACAGCCAGTGGTGAACAAATGAATAAAGTAAATGGGGTGCTCCTACCTCCTCTCTCTGCCCGCCTGCCTGCCTTCTCACCTTCATTTCTGCCTGCACCTTTCCTTAAAAAAACAAAACTAAAACTAAACTGAAAAACAAAAACGAAAAGTAACCTCACTTAGAATCAGTAAGATAAACAATATATAAGATGTGGGGAAGACAGTGAAAAAGATGGCCTTTTAGAATGAGCTCAGCACTAACCTAGTTTCAAGGTAAAAGAGGTGATAAGCATAGAAACTTTCATATAACCCCAGGGTAGCCTCAAAACCAACCCACAGAAAACACAAAGGAGAAAACGAAAAGAGAAACCACACACAACATAAATGCTTTAAAATCATCGAAGAAGACAGAGACACAAGGACAGACTTGAAAAAGTTTTAAAGACACTATCTTGCAATTGTAGTGTGCAACAGGCTCTGAGAACTATGGAGCATCAAAGAAACAAAGGCTGCGGGAAGGAGAGGGTCTGCCCCAGACCCAGGGTAGAGCCCACAGGTGCTCTCTGTGCCGTGTCTGACCCACCTGGCTGGGAAGGGCTCAAACCTGGGGGCACCCCAGGGCCCTGTCTGAGTCACCCTGCCCTTCCTGGGGTAGCCTGGCACTAGTTGGAGGCTGTGGAGTGGGGTGATCCCCAGGACAGCAAGGGTTCTGTGGGAAAGACCGACTCGAGGACCAGATTGCGTCCAGTGCCAGGTTGCTCTGAGGACACTTCTGATCCTCAGCTCCAGATTCCTTTGCTGTGACAGGACAATGTCCCAGGATTCCTGGACGCTCTTCTCCAGCAGGAGGGTCTCTCGGCTCTCTGCAGGGCCTGCCTGCCCCAAGCCCACCGTCCTCCTGATTATGACTGTGGTGGTGGGTGCGTCAGGTGGACACCAGAGTCTCTCGAGGGACCATCAGTGTCCCCGGATGAACAGGAAGTGCAGCTCCTCCTTGGTCATCCTCTGCAGCTGCAGGGCCTGTTCGACATGAGCTTGAGGGTGAATTTGCTGTTTAGACAGAAGGGTCTTCATTTCAACTTGAGCTGAGAATTTTCAAACAGCAAGTCTGCCTCCTGGTTTTGCAGAGTGATTATTTGTGATTCAAACTCCTTAATCCTCTGAGTTTCTTGCAGCCCCTGTCTGGGGGTACCTCCTCCCCAAGGGGAACAGGGCTGTCAACCAGCCTTCACGAGTGTCTGTGTTCCACTTGCTCATCTGCTGACCTGTTGGCTATTGGCTTGGGCAGTCGCCCTTCTCAGCGGTCCTGGTCTCTTCTCTTGAGGGCCTTATCTCAGCCTGCACTCTGCAGGGCCAATAGAGATCCAGCAGCCCCTGAACTTGCTCAAGCATTTCCAGCTGCAGGCTTGAGTTTGACAGCTACACGGGGACTTTCCCCTCTGCCCTCTCCCATACTCTGCATCCGGTGGTTCAACTTCTGGGTCAGCAGCAGGGGTCTGTCATGCATGTTGATGCTGAGCATACTCATGTTTTCAGACCTGCTCTCAAGGGTTTCAAACCAGAACCCACGAGGCACCAGAGGCCCTAAGGGAGGCAGGCTCCTCCTTCCTCCTTCCAGAAAAGGTTCCCTGTGTGAAAATGGAGAGAAGATGTCAGTCCCATTTAGTGGGACCAAGAGAGTTTGGGTGATGTGGGGGACATGGCTTCTGTCTCCGGTGCTGGAATGACTTAAGGGGTTAGTGCCACCACTTTTTTCCCCTAAGGGTCTCTCCCATGAAGTCTCCCAAGACTGGTGGCCTGTCAGGCCATTTCAATCTTTTCCAACCAGATTGGTCACTCTCTTAGTCACCAGGGCAGCACAGATGGGGATCTGCCAGACACATCCCAACTTTCCTGACATGACTCCTGTTCTGCCAAAGACCCACCAGGCACATTCTTTCAAGTACTCTGTAGGCCTGGCCACTCTGCCCTCGATGCCAGTGACTGCCAGAGTCCAGTGGTCACCAGGACAGCAGAACCCCTATTGGGTTCCATCTCCAAGCACACAGGTGTCTGGCAACCAGGTTCCTTACATGGGCAGTGGGGCTGGGGCAGGAAGGCTCCCCAGGTTCTAGAATCCCTGTCCTCCGACCTGTGCTCACTGTGCAGACAGTGACATGACTGATGCATGCCACTCTGGCCCAGCTGTCGCCATAGCATGACTGTCTGGCCTCGTCCTCTGCATGAGAGTGTCACCGCAGCATGGCCCATTGCTAGGAGACACATGATGATCAGGGAGTTTCCAGTTTCCAGAATGATCACCTAGGATGACTGTTACATGACATCATGTCAGTGACCTCTGGACCACATCACCAAGCATTGTCACTTCTGATAAGTGTCACTTCTGATGTGCTTAGCCCCTCATACCTCCTCTGCTGACTGGCATGCCATCATATCTCATTTAACGATTTCCTCATTCCCTCTATCTTGTTGCAAATGTCAAGATATCATCTCTTTAAAAAGTGTTTGAGTTCTAGTCTATTGTCCATATACTGCTACCTTCTTTATCCATCACCTGTCAGTGGACACCTAGGCTGTTTCCGTAGTCATGTTTTAGGGACTTCTGTATAAGTCACCAGGCCTTCAGATGGCAGAGAAGAACATTAAATCTGTAAACATCTCAGCTTGGACCAGGGTCTAAAGCTGCTCTAGGTGCCCAGAGGCAGATTCCTATGCCCAATTCAAGAGCATCATGTCAAAGGAGTTTCCCTTTGGCCCATTCTCAGTAGGAGCATTTTCTCAATTAAAGTCCTGCAGTTGGGTGCTTCACGCATGTGGAGGGTCAGTCTAGTGGAGGAGCAGCACTGACCACTATGGCGGAGACCAGGGTCTACAAGTCAAGTCTCTGACTCTGTAGCTGCCCGCTCTGAAAAGTCCTTTCCCCTTTGTTAATACTGTGTGGTATTAATGAGTCATTTCACAGAGTGAAGGACCAATGCTCAGGTGCCATCTTACCCTTCTGCCAACGGGATTCTAATAAGTTGACCTTCTTTATGTGACTACCCTCCACTTTTTGAACAGTTGAGTTAGGCCACTTCACTTTTATGGAAGACTTACATTAGTATCTGCTTTTAGAAACCAGAAAACCCAGAGGATTTACCTTTTAATGATAAACAACGAGATGTTATCTCATAGAGGTGAGAAGGGCTCTTTTCCAAAAGAACTGAAGCAAGTACTGGAGAAGATGTGGAGAAAAGAAAACTCTTATACCGTTGGTGGGAGTGTAAAATTGTGCCACCATTATGGAAAGCAGTGGAGATTCCTCAAAGCACTGAGATGAAAAACCCATATTTATCCTAAAAACAAAACAACTCTTATTTGCAGAGATATGTGCATCCCTATATTCCTTGTAGCATTATTTACAATAGTCAAGTAATGGAAACAACCTAAATGCCATCCACAGATAAGTGGATAAAAAGATACATATGTACATGTATATACATATGCATATATATGCATACTTGCAATACCACAGAGTTATAAAAATGATGAAATCCTGCCATTTGCAGCAATGCAGAGGGAACTGGAGGGAGTTATGCTTGGCAAGATAAGCCAGGAGAAAGACAGACATCATATGATATCACTAATATATGGTGTACAGAAATATCAAAGAAGTGAACTAAATTAAACCAAAATAGACTTCAAAAATGAACTCAATCAACAATAGACTTTTAGCTGCCCCTCCTCAATAAAAAAGCAAATCAATGGGTGCAGGAAGACATGAGGAGAGTTGGGGAGACAAATGGGGTAAAGGGGGTTAAGTGCATAGGAAGGAAAAAATGAAAAAGTGGTGAACTTGCTGTATTACATACAAGCGTAGATTTACTATGGTATATACCCTAAACCTATTTAATGTTATAATGCAATATTTCTTCATAAAAAGATATTTTTAAAATGAAATTAAAATTATTTGTTGCCTTGTTTCACGTTGCTATGTGCTTTTTAGAATATTGAGTTCACACCTCAGTCTGAGTTCATTTCACACCACGTTCACCACCAGAGTTCTAGTGTCTTTTATGCCACCTTGCTCCTTCCTTTCTTCTCTCTTCCCTCCCAATAGCCACGTTCTACCTACTGTGAATTTTGTTGAGATTTGTCTGTCAATTTGTTTTCTTTCTTTATACTCCACATGTAGGAGAAATCATCCTGTGCTTTTTTTTTCTTTATGGCTTACTTCATTTAACATGATCCTTTACAGCTTCATTCTAGGCTTTTCCAAAAGGCACAATTTCATCTTTTTTAACAGCTGCGTATAATTGTATTGAGTAAGTAGGGTATAGCTTCTTTATCTCTAGACAGGAATTTAGGTTGTTTCCATGTCTTGGTTCTTGTGACTTGTGCTACTATTAACATAAAGTTTATGTATAGTTGACTCATCTTTTATTTTAGTACCCTCAGTGTCTATAAAAATTTCCAAATAAACAAATTGAAACTATTATTTCTCAAGTGGTTGTTTCGGTTCTGGTATACATCTACATGTACGCTGATCCTACAGCAGTGATTTCAATCTTGGATCTTTGACATGAAATTAATCTTAATTGAAATTAAAACTACCAATGCTCTTTTTAAATTGAATAGTATACTTTTATGTCTAACCACTAAGCCACCCTGTGGCCCATGATAGTATTCTTTGGGATTGGGAAAATCGAAAGCAACTTTTATAACTAGTCATAGGGAGGGGTTTAAGTAATTTTTGGCATATAAAGACATTGCAAATCTATGTTTATTCTGTTTACAAATTGGCTTTAAAAAGATAGAAGTGTGTGCAACGCAATATCCTGCTTGGGATAGGACCATGGCGAGGCAGGCAGAGTCCAGAAGCGGTGGTCTTCCTGGCTGCTGACTTATGGAACATTATCTGCCTTTCGTATTACATGTCTGACTGCTTCTTGGTAAAAGACCATCAGCTTAAGAAATCACTTACTCAGGTCCCCGTTTTCACTGAAATCAATAACTTCTCCATTGTGCTGATTATTTGTGTCATTTCCCAATTTTCCTAAAAATGCTTACAATGACGAAGTTCTCGCCTGTCTAAGGAAGGAAGCTGAAGCAGCCTAGCGGAGGGTAGTCAGTGCTGTGTCCTTTTGAGCATCACTGCAGGAGGTGGGCGCCTAGGTCCTGACTTGCTCATGCTGCCATTAGCTGATTAACAGCCCCCGCTCCCCCAATAGAAAGCCGAGTGCAGCAGAAAACAAGCCATTGATGGGTTGAATAATGCTTAAGGTTCAGTGCAAGACCCCAGAAGAGAAGTTTTGGACTCTTCCCATCACTGCCATGAATGTGGATTCTCTCCCTCCCTTCCTCCCAGTAAAGTTTTTGTCTAAGGTATTGTTTGGCCTTTTGTTAATTTTGTTACCAAGTTCCAAAGACTGTGAGGTCTCCGGGCTAGCCCCTAGGCCTGCTGCAGTGGTGTAATAATGTATTTTTGAAATTCAAATGATCAAATACCTTTCTTAAACTACCTCCATTTAATTCTTTCAAGTTAGTAATAATGCTTACAACAAACTACTCACTGTATTAAATATTTTTATTTATCCTAATTGACAAAATAATTTAAGCTTTTATTAAATACCAATGTAGACATGCATAATTTAGAAAATTAGAATTATTTTTTGATCTTAAAACTTCTTATTTTATTTAATATCTTCATACTTTTTTTGAAAAGTCTTTTTAAAAAGACGGCGTCTAAGGGGCCCAGGCCCTGAGATGTTGCACAGGGAAAAGAAACAAAAACAGGATTTCGAGGCCAACCCAGAAAACGGGATTTTCCTGCTTCACTGTCGGCCAGAACGACGACGTGGAAAACAGAGCAGAGCAGCCGGCTGCACAGCTGGGCCAGGGCCGGGGATTTATGGGCCAGCACAGCAGCAAAGGGCCGGCCCAGCAGGGAGAGTTCCGCGCGGTGCGACGCCACCAGCCTTCCCTACCAGACCCCGCTGGGCTGTGCGGACGTCCCAGAGAGCACAGAGCAGTCACGACGTCCTCCAGCGTCCAGCGGGCGCAGATACGGGATCCCGCGGCTGAGCCCCGGCTCTCCCAGCGCAGACTGCAGGGCAGCCCTGCTGATCCCGGGCGGCGGAACTCGGACAGAGCAGGGAGCCCAGAGCCAGAGCCAAGCTGAGCAGGGGAGCGTCGCGGCGAGTGCTGCCCGCAGGTCATGGCTAGAAAACGTCCAGAAGGAGAAAACTGGAGACAGGAAGAACAGGAGCACACAGGCGCTGTGCACCCTCCAGCACACACCTGGGGCCTCGGGCCCCTGGGAATCAGGGTCCAGTGGCTAAGACCCTGGAAGGACAGCCGGTGGAAAGGACTGGACCCTGATGGTTTGGTGAATACCAGGGACAAAAGCGTAGGCAGCAGGCTCAAGTCACACAGCCCCAGGCAGGAGAGTTTGCCAACAAAACAGGTCTACCTCGCCCCCCACCACCAGGAGGCAAAACTACACACTCACAGAGGACCCGCACCCCCAACCCCACGCCCACCCCCACCCAGCAGCCATCCTCACCCCCTGACACAGCAGACGCACTACAGAAGGCTGCAAGGGTCAAAACTACAAAATAAAACAGAAATAGAGTGCGCCCTGGTAGATATTAAAACAAAAATCAAACTAGCAGATCATCAAGATCCCAAATCATGGGGAGAAAAAATAAAAAGCCCAACACACCCTGAATCCTCAGGAAATGGAATCACAACAAAATGACAGCTCATCAGACATTAACTTTGAAGTTACAGAAGTTTTTTTCTAACTGATAAAGAAATCTAGCAATTATAAAGCTATTCAGAGAATTAAAAAAAAAATTCAGATAAACAAAAAAAGAGCTTAAACAAATAATTAAGTACCAACAGGCAGAGATTGAAGCTCTACAGAAAAAACTAACAGGAATACAGGACTTAAAGGACGTAATTAATAAAACAAAGAATAATATATAAAGCTATGGAACCAGAATATCCCCAGTGGAGGAAAGGATTAGTAATATAGAGGACAGTAATACAAAAAGGAGCCAAGAAGAAGGAGAAAGAGAAATTAAATGCAAAAAGAATGAACACTCAGATAACTATCGGACACCATCAGGAAAGGCAGCATTAGAGTATTGGGTATCTCAGAAGGCGAGGAGTCCCAAATCTAAAACAAGTAACAAACACGCAAGTCATTGAAGCTAACAGAGCACCCAATTACATAAATCCTAAAAAAAAAGAAAAGGAAAATTACACCAAGACACATAAATGTGAAACTATCAAAAATCCAAGACAAAGAAAGAATTCTAAAGGTAGCCAGGGAAATAAAGCAACTAACATATATAGGCACTCATAGACTAACCTCAGACTTCTCAGCAGAAACTCTACAGGCTAGAAGAGAATGGAATAATGTCTTCAAAATATTTCAGAATAAAAATTGCCAGCCAAGAATACTATATCCTGCAAAAGTCTCTTTCAAATTTGAGGGAGAAATTAAGGTTTTTCCCAACAACAATAAAAAAAGCTAAAAGAGTTTGCAACCATGAGATCTTCTCTACAAGAAATGTTAAAAGAGACTCTACTAGCAAAACCAAAGAGGAAAAACTTCACAAAAATATAAGTAACAAAGAGATCATTATAGCCAGAAACAAAAATCAAAATGGTAGCAGCAAGTTCTCAAATGTCAATAATTAATATAAATGGTTGCACTCGTTAATCAAAAGGCAAAGAGTTGCTAAACTTTAATATTCCTCTTTCAATAGAAGACGTATCATCCAGACAGAATCAACAAAGAAACAAGATCTTTAAATGACAAAATAGAAGAGCTGGACCTAATAAACATATATTGAGTACTTCACCCAAAAACTATAGACTTCTCATTCTTCTCAAGTGCTCATGGAGAATTCTCAAGGATAGACCACATGTTGGGACACAAAACAAGCCTCAGTAAATTTTCAAAGATTGAAATCATATCTAGCATGTTTTCAGATCACAATGGCATCAAACTAGAGATCAACCATAAGGAGAAAAAGAAGAAAACCATAAAAGAGTGGAGATTAAACAACATATTGTTGAGCAACCAATGGGTAAAAGAGTAAATTAAGGAAATTCTTTTCCAAGGAAGACATGAAAATGCCCAACAGGTTCATGAAAAGATGCTCTAGGTCTCTTGTTATCAGGGAAATGCAAATCAAAACAATGGTGAGATATCACCTCAAGCCGGTAAGAATGGCTTATCCAAAAAAATAGAAACAGTAAGTGCTGGAGAGGATGTGGAGAAAAGGGAACTCTAGTTCACTGTTGGTGGGAATGTAAAGTGGTGCAGCCCTTTTGGAAAACAGTATGGAGAGTCCTCAAAGAACTGAGAATGGAAATTCCATGTGACCCAGTTATTCCTCTACTGGGCATTTACCCCAATGACACAAAAAACACTCATCTGAAGAGATATGCCCCCCCAGTTTCACTGCAGCACAATGCACAATCCAAGAGCTGGAAACTACCTAAATGCCCATCAACAGAGTAGCGGGTACAGAAGATGTGGTGCATATGCTCTACAGAATATTATGCAGCCATCAAAAAGAAAGATCCTGCCATTTGCAACAACGTGGATGGACTTGGAGAGAATTATGCTTAGCGAGATAAGCCAGAAGAAGGGCAGACATCGTATGATACCACTCACGTGATGGGTAAAGAGAAAGCAGATAAAAGTCATAAATTAAACAATACCAAAAACAGGGAGTGTGAGTGTGTGTGTGTGTGTGTGTGAGAGAGAGAGAGAGAGAGAGAGAGAGAGAGAGAGAGAGAGAGAGAGAGAGAGAGAGAGAGAACAGTACACCAAACAACAATGGACTCTTAGAAGTGAGAGACAAAAAGGCAAAGCAGGGGCACCAAAGTGACGGGGAAAGGGTGGGGGAAATGGGATGAAGGGAATTAACTGTAAACGAATGGAGAAAAAGTGGGGGAATAATAGTAAATCTACTGTGCTATTTGTAAATGTAAAGATACCACTATGTGCACCTCAAAACAAGTTGGGGTCAAAATGCAATTTCCCTTCAATAATAATAAAAAATAAAACAATAAAATTAATTAAAATTAATTTTAAAAAGTCTTTTACATCAGTTTTCTGTTGATGGGTTTTTTTTACTGTTTTTACTATTACCATTCTTTAGAGATTATATGCAATAACAGGGTGAAAGCCCTTGTGCATAAGAGGGTCAAAGGAAAATTTCCCATTTCTCAGGTTCTTCACAGACTGCACAAATGAACAAATTAGCACTAGAAGCAATTAATAAGAGCAAAGTCCACATTTGATAACACAAATGTGGAGCATTTACAAGGCGGTAAATGCTGAGGTAACTGGGGCAGACCCATGATTTGTATCCTGAAACATGGAGAGGGAACCTCGACTGGGGCTGCAGTCAGAGGCGGGGGAAACCAGTGTCATGAGACAGGTTTTTAGATCGAGAGGACATTTACAGATATGTCATCTTTTGGATTAACACTCCCTGAACTACATTCCTCAGGAAAATAGGGAGAAAAGCCATTGCTGCATTGGGTGACTGTGGGGCCCTGGGTTGAGCAGATGGCTTCTTTGATTCAGGGAAGGGCTAAAGGTTTAAGAGCAGAGCTTCTCCTTTGCCTGTGGGGCTGTCCTCCACTGTCCTTGGTTCGCCTGTCAGAGTGAGGCCTATGCAAGAGACCAATTTTAAGAGACTTGACGTGTTCTGTTTTAGCCCCTTCAGACACACACACACACACACACACACACACACACACACACACGCTCGATTTTTTTTCGGAGCAACATTGCATCATAACATTATATAGGTTTAAAGTCTATAACATTATACATCAACATCTGTATATAATACAGTAAAAGTTTTTTCTATCAAGAATGTATATAATCTTATCTCAGTGAAAAATGGTGTAAGTTTGTAGAAGAATCTTATACACATACATACCACATTATATAAAGGAAGAGCTTGGAATCAGTCATGCTTGAGTTTGATTCCTCTTAAGGAATGTGTGATCTTAGGGAAAAATCTCCCGTTTCCCCTATGCTCCATAATCTCATTAAAAATAACTCTGTAATATCATTGTATGGTTAGACCATAATTTACTTATGAGACCTCTGATTTGACTATTTTAAGTCACACTGCAGTGAAATATCTTATTGGCTGACTTCTGTATTTCTACAGGCTCAATTCCTAAATGTTGATGTGCTTTTTTAAAATGATGGATAATATAATGTTGTAAAGGATCTATTCATAATGTCAACAAATAATGACGGCAACAAAAAAACAGCTAACAATTCTATAAAATATCGAGAAATATATTTAATATGATAAATATATAAAAATGTTGCAAAACCACTAAGTTTCATAGATATTAAAGTTTCATGCATATTAAAGTTTTACACACATTTTTATCAGGAAAAAACTCAATGTTATAAATATATCATTAGATTATAATTTAATTAAATTTACCAGTAACACTATTTTATTCACAATAGCATAATACCAGTCTAAATTGCTTAAGTGCAGTCTCAATTACTTTTCCCTTTCAGGATTTTATATTTTTCCTTATTCATTTTTCCAAAATTTGCTGTACTTTACCAGTTCTTAAACACATTTTGTTTAGATTTTAATAAGAATTACACTGAAGTTAAGCTTATCCCTATATCTAAGATATTTAGTTTTATTCTTACTCATTATGGTATTCCTTTGCCTTTCCCCTAAATTTGATAGTTTAGCATTGAGGGGGCTGAATAGAAACCCCACATCTTGCAGGATTGGTGTCTTGTAGGTGCCTCCCTCTGACACCAAGAGCCGAGGACAGTGGAGGACAGCCCCACGGGCAAGAGATGCTGCAATTCTTCTAATCCTTTAGCCCTTCCCTGAATCAAAAACACCATCTCCACTCTCTGGGCATGTACCCTTCTCCTAATCCAGACATGGTCTTTCTGGGTTCTCTAGAAGAATGTAGAGAGCTAAGTTATTTTTAAGAGTAAGGATGAGCCTTTCTTCTTTGTCACGTGGTGACCTCTCTGCTCTCCTGAGACTTCACATCCCCTTTCCTATCCTCACCTCATGATAGTGTGGATCTGCCCCAGCAATCTCAGAATTCACTGCCATGTAAATTCATGTTATTATATATGGAGCTTTCTCTTACTCATTGTGCCCAATGGTAATTTGTTTATTTGTCCAGCCTGTGAAAAAGCAGAGAAACAGATGAACTTTTCCTTTGACCCTCACAGCACCAAGCATTCTTGACAATCCTGCTTTCAAAAAGCAGTCATTAACCTGAGCATTTTATAAAAGAGTAAAGCATGCGATTTCTTTTTACTTATCATTTTAGTAACTCTTGAGATAGCCTAATTTCCCACTGGATCTATCACATTACTTAGATGATATAGAAGCAGATAAAAGAGAAATTAGCCAAAAAGCAAGGTCAGGAAAGGAAGGCAGAAGAGCACTGTATAGAAGTCAAAACACCTAAAAGTAGATCCTGGATTTACCTTTCATTAACATTGACCTTGAACCTGTCTGTCAAATTCTGCACGTATTCATTTTCTTCCAGTTTCACGGTCATCTAACTTACTCTTTGTTGGGTTAAACCAAGAATTCATGCATTTTTAAGTACTTGGATGTTTTATGTATTAGGCATAGAACTAAGAATTTGACAATTAGAATCCTAAAGACTCAACAGAGGACATTCAAATTGCTTAGACTTTACTTTCCAGTTTCTCATGTTAATGCTATTATCTCAAGATATTTTATCCAGAGCTGTCAAGTTACGTCTTTGAATTGTGGTTATGTATGTGCTGAAGGTTTATTAGCCCAGGATGTGGTTTGTGGCAAGGGGTTTGGGTTAGTCCTTCCTTCCAGCCAACTTGCATGTTTGTCCTCATTTTCTTCTCTGTAGAATATGGCTCCATTTAATTTTCTGTGATTTTTTTTTTAAAGGAAAGGCACAGGCATGAATGTAAGCAAGTAGGCAGGAAGAAAGAGGAGGAATAAGCACTTACTTCGTTTTTTAATTTAGCTGTTCACGTGCTTTTTTTCTCCCTGGTCCTGCCTGGGATGCGAAACTGGGTCTTTGGAGATGTGCCAGGACTGCACTCCTCCACAGATGACCCACCTAACAACTACTCCACCAGGACAGGATGTATCCTTTCTGTGATTTTTTTTAAAAAACTCCATGCGGTTTTGCACTTGACCAATCAGTGGAGAGAATGGGACACATAATTTTCTCTCTAAGCGAGCTGATTCTCATGCTTCAATGCACCTAAAGAATCACCTAAGGTCTTGATAAAAGTAAATCGACATAGGACCACATTCCTAATAAGCTGAAAAATGAGATTCGATGCAGTTTTTCCACATCTTAAGTAGCAAGAGTCTAAGTCAACCTAGAAAATGAGTGAGAACAAAGAGTTCCCTAAGCAGAAGAGCCTACTGGGGCCATCTTGCCACACCTCGTCAAATTCACCTAATCAGCAGCCACAGGTCAAAATGTAATCAGCTCCTTTCTTGTCTTCAACTTGCCCAGGAGCTTTTTTCCCTCTCCAGGCAAAATGACTCAATACCAAAAGGCTCCTGCTGTCTTACATCTCACAGTGGGTAATAAGGAATGAGAATTTTGGCAATAATCAGCAAAGGGAGAAATAAGCAGTGGAAAAAAACCCAAACACCCACTCATCTTTTTAAAACTAAGACAGAAATCAGGGAACCTCTTTAAGTGATAAATAAAAATGTATCCTTTGCCTTGACTTTTCTCTAAATTTTTATGTTTTAATCCCCCTGAGTTTTAAATTACTAATAACATGCTTATGAGTAAAAATGTGATCAGGGCTGAAAAGAACAGAGTAAAAACAATCTAAAATACTACCAGATATCACCACTATGAAGACCCTGGAAAACATACTTCTATATCTGTCCATCTGAATATCACACATCATATTTGATTATAAATAACTGAATACATTCTTCATGTTGTATGGCAAATTGTTTTTGCAAAACTAGCTTAACTATCGATGTCTTAACAACACTAGTATTTTAAAGGGTTGCTGAAAATTTCATGTTTGATGCAACAGAACCATTTTTCTCCCCAAATGAAAAGGTACTTAGAATATTGTCTTTCAGATGCAGCACTGTGATTCAGGGAGCTCAGGGACAAGCAATGCAGAGCCCATGGGTTTGGGTTCAAGATCTGAAATGAAGCCAGGCAAGGGGAAGAAAGAAAGACTGCCTTTTATAGAAAGAATGTTTTATTAATTTTATATAGTTATATAAGTTAAAATGACATAGTTAATTAAAGGACAGAAAGCAAACCATCACCCCAAACAACTCTGATTTTAGATGAGTAGCATTTCTATACACATATATACAGCTAGAAAACACCTACATAAGAGAAATAATTTTTATAGATTATAATTATTATATAATTTAATAATTTTTTTTATAAAATTGTACTATATACAATTATGCTTATTTTAAGTAAGATGCTTCACATTTAATTATAATTAAACATAATACAGGGAGAAGACACAGAAGTCAAATTCTACAGACTCGTTTCCATACATGACAAATAATCACTTCCAGAATCTTCCACTTAAACTTCATTTGGAAACTTGTGCAACTCCCTTAAAATTTCTATGCTTCAGCTTTCTGATCTGCAAAATAGGGTTTATAGTACCTAAGTAGTAGGATATTATAGGAATAAAAAAAGATAAAATCAGCAAAACATTTAGAACAGTGCTTGGAATATAGTGATTCATAACGTCAGTTATTCTTATATAATCTTAATTATATAAGTTTATTTTAAGGAAAACTGATGGTAATAACATCAGAGATTGGAGTCATGTTTTTGGGTTTGATGCATTTTTGAAAAAAATTTGTAGTTTTCTGTGATGAAAGACAGGTGGTTAGATTTATCATGTTTTCTCCCCACACCTTCTCACTCCCTTCCCACGCCATTGTTTTATTTGTATTTAATTTAGAGCTTTGACATCTATATTCTGGTCTATGCCCATAATTTCAATAGTTGTTTTATCAGATTCTATACTGAAATGAATTCAGTGTTCAGGACTCATTGTTTTATTCAGTGTCGCCCTCTCTCAGATCTCTATTTTGATTCATCGTTTCATTGCACAGATATTTGCTACCAGACCAAGGTATTCTGCTTATCATCTCCAAAGGTCAGTTCTTTCATGGGCCAATGCTGAAGAAAGGGAGGTGTGTTGATTATGGAGAAACACCAAGCAAGGAAATAGGAGATCTGCTCTGTGTCAGCTACACTTCTCCTGAGGGGGCACAAAGATCATATAGAAAAAGCGCATGTGTAAACGACAATATGAGGGAAGGTAAAATATGTGGGAAATTCTGCAGCTGTTGGTGATGGTGGATGATGTGGCATTGATGGGGATCTGCCAGCTTATCAGACCAATAACATGTCTTCTTGTCTCAGCA
This sequence comes from Solenodon paradoxus, assembly GCA_004363575.1. Taxonomy (NCBI): domain Eukaryota; kingdom Metazoa; phylum Chordata; class Mammalia; order Eulipotyphla; family Solenodontidae; genus Solenodon; species Solenodon paradoxus. Next base: position 289,198 of record RJWH01000585.1, read on the forward strand.
GAAGAAAATTGGTTCTATTTATCTGTATCTCTTCCAATTTTGTTTTCCTGTAACACGATTCTGTGTGAATTAAATGTCACAGAATTCTCAATTTTGCTTGCAGACAAAGTTGACTGGATCCAGATTTAATGCCCAGCTACAATTTCACTTTGGAGTAGCTGCTTTCGGTAAAGGCCAACTAGTGCAGTGCCTCCTAATTGTTTTCTGATTAAGAAATGTATGTCTGTTAGTTTAGCATTTGAACAAAAATGTAAGTTGAGTCTTATTCTCCTCAGTAGTATTACCCTCAGACTTTTATGAATATTTTTATATTGTCCTCTGAGATTTAGTAGTGATTTCTTTTCCTTCTTTGCAAGTGAATTACTTTTCTCTAGGGTGTCTAAACATTTCTCTCATTATACTTAATGCTCAATAATCTTTATGACATGTCTTGATATAAATCTTCTATTAAAATAAATCTTCCACCAAACGCAAAATGCCCTTGTGCTCACAGATTTAATTCTTCTATATTTAGGGAAATTTTTCTTTTGTTATATCTTTAAATGAATTAATTGTGAAAGATACCCTATATGAGGCGCAGTTCTGGAGTCCCTGAGCACATTCTTATAGTCAGTGGCTCACTGGAAGAAATCAGAATGCAGCAAACTCTTCTGACAGTTCTAGCGCATTAACAGTAAAAGGCTCTGGAGGTACTCAGCAGAGGGGAGCAGTGCACAGGCTGTCATCCTGGACATGGGCCTGAAGGCCCACGCGTCCTCCCCAGCGGAGTCACAGAGAGTACTCACCTGTCCCCCCAGCACTCAGCGTCAACAGAGACAGCACAGACACTCACACCCTCATGTTCAGGGTTTCACTTGGGCCAGACATGTAGTTATGACGTGCTAATGATGATCCTTCTTCCCCAGTCTCCTCAGGCATCAAGTTGCCCTCTAAATAGATATATGTACCTACTAGGCAAGGTTTAGGGATTGCTTCTCAGGAGCAAGTCAAGGGCCAAACATTTCTTGAGTTAAAGTTAACCCCGACAGGAGAGGAGAAAATGAAATACATATACAGATAACTTGGATAGATTGATAGATAATGACAGGTAGAGAGAGATAATTATATAGAGACAGACAGACAGATATAGAGAGAAGAAAATAAAATAAAAACCCATATCTAAGAAGTATGTTTTTCTTTACTTCTCCCAATTGTATTTCTCTTCACCAGATGTAACCACTGCTCTGACTTCTGTGTTGCTCATTCTCTATCTGTCTGTCTGTCTGTCTGTCTGTCTCTCTCTCTCTCTCTCTCTCTCTGTCCCTTCACTTAATTTTGAAAATCTGAGTAGTAAATATAAACTTAGTTGTGCTGGGAAAAGTATTCATTGGATGAAGGAAACAAGCCGAAAGTCCTCAATGTCATATTCAGGCTTCAGCAGAATTAACAACAGCCTCTTCTGGGAAATAAGTGGAAAAAGTCACACTGAATCCTGAGAAACAGAAGACTTACTAAGGTGGGGCGCCCCACTGGCAGGGACTGTGAGCAAAGTTTTTGATATCTGATTAAGATATGATTAGCGAGATTGTGCTTTGCATTTATTTTCTGCTTCCTAGTTCATGTAGCCAGGGATTTACTGCTCACTGTTATTGAGCAGGGCTGTGCCTGTTTCTGGTGCTGACCGGTGTGCTGCTACTGCAGGGCATATCTGTTCCTTCTGGGCAGAATACTGGAGATCAGGCATTACGTCAACTTTCTTTTAACTCTCCATAGCAACCATAAAAGCAATATGATAAGAATAAGAGTGCTGATCAGCCAGGGTGCTTAGTGATAATGTCAGCAGTGTCCGTCCCAAGTCACATTGGACAAGGAGTGTGAAAGAGAGAGAAGGAAAATGAATTGCTCCCACAACAATAGCATGGACAGTGATTAATCCCTCTCCTCAGCCCTACTTCTAGCTCCCAGGTGAATGAAGCGTACCCAGGGATTTCAAACGGGTGTCACTAGGTGACTGAATGCTGGAGCAGAGACAAGAGAGCAATTTTTGCAGCACCTGGTTAAGAAATTTAAAACACCTGTAAACCTGGAACTGACGTGTGGGTGGGGTGGCATCGTGGATCCTGGTGAGGACTGGCTCATTGTACTTGTTGCTTGATCATGGTATTTTAGAGTGTTTTCTTCCAGCATAGGGCATTTCTGAGATTTCCCTTTTCCCCTGGGTGTTCTCCTTGCCTCTTTCTTACATTAGGTAACCCATTACCTGCATCTCAAGCCTTCCTTTTTCTTGGTTATGTTATCATTTCAAAAGAGTATATCCCCCATAACCTTCCTTTCAAAGGATTCATGAGGTTAGCTTTTGAGACCCTATTCGTTGGAGATGTCTTCATACTATCCTCATATTTGACTGCAGTCTAACTTAGCTGTAAAATTCTAGGCTGCATATTTTTTTCTTCAGTATAGTAGAATAATTAGTACATTTCTTTTTGGATCTGGTTGTTGTGAGAAGCCTGAGGCGTCTGCATTTCTTAATCCTGGTGTTTACCAGTTTTCCTCCTTTGGAAGTCTGTGGTATCATTCCTTTGTCATTGTGTTTCGAAATATGGCCACACTATACCTTGGCTTTACATCTATTTTTATCCACTCTGCTAGAAAAATCTAGTCAATCGTTTACCAAAAGTGTTTTAATGAAATATATATATATATATATATAAACAACCTCAATATAATTAAAGTAGATATAATATGTATATATCTAACTTACTACCATAAAATTCACCATTTAGAGCAGATAATTAAACAGTTTTTAGTATATTCAAAGATCTGTGTGATTATAAACACTGTCAAAATGAAAATAATTTCATTCCTTAAAAAATAAACTTACACCTGTTAATACCTCTCTATTTCTCCACCCTGAAGTTCCAGTGCTAAGCAACCAGTAAATTAATTTACATCTCTATGGATTTGACTATTCTGGACATTTAATATAAATTAAAACGCATAGTATGTGAGCTTTTGTAACTGGCTTTTTTCACATATAATGCTTCAAAGAGACATCCATGTGGTAGCAGTATCAGTATTTCATTCACTTTCATTATTGAATTAATATTCCATTGTATAGAGACACCATATTTTTCCTGGACATTTAGTTTTCCCAACATTTTGGCATCATGAATGCTGTATAATTCATTCATGTTTTTCTGTGGACACGTGTTTAATTCTACAGTATATATATATCTATGAGCGGAATTTGGATTATGTAATAATTCTATGGTTAAACTTTGAATGAATTATTACACAGTTTTCCAAAGCAGTGGCATTGGTTTGCATTTCTACCAGCAATGTATGAGTGCTCCAGTTTCTCTGCATCCTTGACAAAACCTACTATTGTGTCTTTTTATTAGATTCATCAACTGAATGTGAATCGGTATTTATTGTGGTTTTTATTGTATCTGCCTGTTGACTAATGATGTGGAGAATTTTTTTGCATGTGTGTGCTGAGCATTTGTAGATTTATTTTGGAGAAATGTCTATGCAGACCATTTGCCTATTTTTACCTAAGAGGTTATTAGTCCTTGCTTCAGGGATGCATCATTTTTCTTTATGTCTCTGAGAATATAAAGAACACTATTTTTGCCAATTGTTACCCTTTTTAATTTTTCAGTCTTCTCTAATTGGTGTTTTTCTTTTTAATTTTCTTTGTTATTACTATTTTTTGTATTGTTTTGACTTACCCCTTTTGTTGCTTTTTTAAGTTCTGATAATTTTGGGTTGTCTGTTTATGACTAAGGTGGTTTACTAAAAGCTAACTGGAAGCACTGAGTTCATGAGTCATGAATCTTATACTTGCGTTTCATTGTAGGTTTACACAAGATATCAGTATCTTTAAATATTTTCTCTTTGGCTGATGAGTATTCCAAGGTCTCCCTCCTTCCACCCAGATGCTAAAAATCCAAATATTACCATTTCAGGAGCCAAGCTGGGGAGACATCTGCAGTGGCGGGGTGGTGATGGTCTCTGCATATGGAAATCAATGTTTGTACAGTAATTCGATGCCATTTGCCAGACAACTGAGACCTCAGAGCCTAGAATGGAGTGTAGCTGGGAACTAGGAATCTGTTTTGCATTCTAACTCTCTCAGTCATCCTCTTTATTTTGGTATCTTCTCTGTTTAAGTTCTAGAGGGATCTGAGTTGCCAGTGCGTGTACTTTTCAAGAATGCTGTGAAGTGTACTGTGTTGAGGCTCAACTTTCCCCGCTATTGGCTTGAGATTTGGTTTTCTTGTATTTACCTAATTGGTTATTATTGGCCCATTTGTTTTCCAGCTTCCCAAATGATGTTACTGTTTCTTCTTCTTTGTTCTTTCTTACATAGGTTATTATTATTATTACTATTAGTGATTTTTTTTTATTACCACTCTATGGTTTTAGTGTAGCACTGGAATTATTCTATTTATTTGGAGGACGGCAGCACACAAGGATGAAGGCAAGCGGGCAGGCAGGCAGGAGCAGAGGAGGAAGCTTTCATTCATCCTTTAGAGGTTCACGTTCACTGCTTCTGCAGGCCTCAGGGAAACCCAGGTTCTGTGTCTTCAGGCAGATTGTGCCACCCGGGGAAGGACCCCGCCACTCTTCCTTTAAAGGAACAGTCTATGATTTCTCCTTTGTCAATGGTATACTAACTTAGTTCCTACAAACCTTCTTCCTAAAAATTGCTAGAATAACTGACTAGCAAATGATTTGTGTACTTGACTCCAGAAAAAAAGGTAATCACTGAGAGCTGATCTCACAAAGCCTTTGCTCATTTCCAGTGCAATGTTATGAATGGTGAAATATTTGGAAGCTTAACTGAGACAACAATAAACTTGCAAGGTTGGGGTGGAAATGAGGTTAAAAATCGGAATTCAAGTTGACCACTATGAGGATAGGGGGCTCACAAATACCCCAGTTTTAGTTTGGACTCTGCAAGACAAAGGTAAGACTTGGAATGCAGCATTCCTTTTGTGATTCACATCCACTTTAGATCATTTCAGTGGTTGGAAAAGTGAATTTTGGATTGTAATATACTAGAAGCAGACTGAATTTTCTCTGGAGAAGCATAATATCTAAATCTCAAAACATCTCTACAGTTTTTAACATGGAATATTTGACTTTCAATCAGATATAATAAGTCATGTGAAAGGAGAAGATTAGACTGAAAATTAGGAGAAAAAGAAGACAATAGATAATCAGATACAGATAATGGAATTATAAGGGACTTAAAAATGCATTACATGTGTTAAAGGTATTAAAATAAATAAATGGGAATTTTGAATAAAACATTCAATTTTATTAATTCTGTTCTATTCATTCTATTTACATTTATTCTGGAATAAAGCATAATAGCTGAAACTAAAAACTCAGTGTGTAGTTTAAGAGCATATTAGAAAATCTAAGAACAAAGTTTGTATACTTAAATATAAAGCAGAAGGAAATATTAAAATTAATAACAAAGAAATAAAAATGAAAACTAAAGGAAAAAATGAGAGAAATGAGATATGGTAAAAAGGTGTAACGTGTTTATTGTGGGGGAAAAGAAAAATGTTGAGACAATAATATCTGAAGAGTTCTGACGGAGACATAATTAATGAAAGATATTAAGATATGTATTTAAAAGTGCTAAGAACTCTAAGCTTGCTAATTGTAAAACACATCAGATTGATGCCTATCATACTAAAGCTACTCAAAACAAAGAGGAAATCTAAAATTACCTAGAAAAAAAAGTAGTGCTTACTTGTTTAAAAAATATGACAGTATTGAAATGCAAACTCTCTTTCCCATTTATATTACTCAACTTTATTTTTCCTCTCTAAAAGAAAATTGGTATTACACATACTCTTAAGAAACTTGCATTCATCCTTTCTGAATAATTTATCTTATATTCCTTTCAGTGTCAGCAAATGTAAGCCTGGATTATTCCTTTTTACTGTTGCAGTCTACTCCCAGGGGTGGATATCCACAACTGATTCTCTGAGTCTTATATTGTTGGATATAAAATCAAACACAAAACTTATACCCAAAGAAAAATAATGTAAGTATTAATTTAGCATTTGTCATATCTAATGTCATACTAAGCATTCAGTATGCATCTGTAATTGTTTATCTGTTGTTGATACAGGGAATTTATTGAAGGAACATTGCATCATATCATTATATAGGTTTAAGGTGTGAATCATCATAAACCTGTGAACATTTATAAGTTACCTTGAGGATTGTATTAATTGTGCTAGTATGAATATATTTACTTCCAGAACTTCTTTTAATATATACGATGTGTATGTGTGTGTGCGTGTGTATATATGCACATGGATATGCGATCAGATATATCTACATAGACACATACATATCTTTGGATGGTGTATATGAAAGTATCTTTGACCTAAATTTCTAGGGTAAATGTTACAGTCATATATTTAGGCATTTAATTTTTGCTGTGTAACATGAAAATGTCACATGAAAATTTAAGCAATACAAATTCACTTTCAAGAGTTACCTTCAATCAGGAAAAGTAGGTCTTGTATATCTTTAATGATTTTTTGATAGTTTTTGTTCTAGGAGTAGACGGATATTTTAGTTCTAATCAATGACACTCTAAGTCTAAAACACTGAATGAAATATTTTTCCGTTGTCATTTTCAACATCTCAACATTGTTAGTCCATTATAAAAAATAAGTTAATTAAAAAAGCCTAAATTCATCTGTCTGTCTGTCTCTTTGATCATCACCACTATTTTTGCTTTTTTTTTAAGGAAAAGTGTAGGTAGGAATGAAGTCAAGTAAGCAGGCAGGCAGGAAGGGAGAGGAGGAAGTAGCATTTATTTATTTTTCAATGTGTTTGAGGGTGTAAGGGATCTCATTATGTGCAAGAATATCACGTACAAGGAAACTTACAAGATCACATTATCAGTTATTTATCATCATCGTAACAAGCAACCATAAAGCTCTGCCATTTCTGGAACGTGTTTACTGTCTAGCGTAGCTGTGGGTTAACTTGGATTCTTCTACTTGCTTGAACTAACCTACTGGGGAGCGACTGACAACTTAGCTCTTCAATACTTGTGTGTCACCTTTCAGCAGATCAGTCAAGGCCTTTCATTCGAAAGGTCAAAGCAAGGCATATTGGATTAAGAAATCCCCTATCTTTAGAGGAGGGACCCTGAAGTCACTTGAAAGAATGTGTGAAAAAAAAGGAATAAAGAATTGGAGCCACAATGCATTTAATCTTAACACATAACTAAGCATCCTCTGCAGGAGAAATTCTATCAGTTTAGCTTTCTCATGCCATCAAAAGTACCAACCAATGCAGAGGTCTTTGATAAATACAATGTAACATAAGAAATTAATTTTGGGGTTGTAGTAATAAAATGTCTAAAATACATGATTAATGAGAAAACATAATAACAGTCAACCTTCACTGGGAACATTTTGTGCACATTTGATGTACTTGCTGCTGTGGGATATGTACCAGTCTACCAAATAATAAACAATGATGTTATGGTTCTTTGTATTCTAAAGTTTCTATTTGCAGCCTATCTCCTAGAATTATGGCTTACCTTTCTTCCAACCTTAGTGGGGCCTAGTACATTTAGTTTGTGGGATAAAAAGTTATGCCTCTTTTCTTCAAGCTATTTTATCTTTTTTCAAAATTCTGCATAACAAGATGAAGATGGAAGTTACTTGATGCTTTAAGATCTGAAAAATTGGCCCTTTCATTTCCAGAGGTACCCCAAAAAAGTAAAGTTTGATTCTTGTTATTTAAATTTGTGGTGGAACAATGAATATTTATAGGATATTTTGGCTTTAGAGGCTGTGAATTATTATGTTGTCAGTTTCAAATATTCTGCTGAATTCTTGCAAGATTTCCACAAAATGACAGAATTGCAGAACTATAAGGGATTTTATAGGTTTTCTAGACAAATTCACTACTCTTTGCAGTAATTTTTAAAAATAAACCTTACTGTTAATTAATCATCTGACCTTGATTTGAACACATTGATGAAGAGCTCACTTCTTAAAAAAGCAGACTGCTTCAAAACATATGGATGATTACTATTATAACAATCTGCTTCTCCCGTCCATTAGCATCACTGCTCGGTTCTAATGTGCTCTGGAGCAGCTAGTAATCTGTTCACTCCAGTCTTTGTCTCCCAGGAGTCTCCAAGGCATCTCCCAGATGGTACAGTTTTGTAGCTGCTTACCATACATCCATTCACTCTTCCCTTTCCCAGGTTAATCATAATAAACTTGTTTTCTCATTCCTCACTGTTCTGGTGTCTTGACCTGTGCTATTCTGGCAATGATACCTGCATGCTCTCCATTTTACTGATGTCCTTCTTGGAGAAAACTTTCCAGATCTGAGCACCAGTCCCCAGGCACGACTGAAAAAGTATGGAATCTTGAAAGACTAGTACCGTCCCTGGAATCTTAATAGTTAGAAATGGAACTGACCATAAGGAATGTGAGTGAACTAATTTATCAGAGGACTAGACCCAGTTCCAGAGAAATTATATGCTCCCCAAATGGGCGTCAATAATAAAGTGGCAGAATCAGAACGAAAATTATATGACTGGAAATGAAAAATTAAAAGTAGAAATCTCAATGGAAAATATTCTAATATATTCATTGTTGACTTTCATGTGAGGGCCATGACTGACCAAGGGCATTACAGAGACTCTAACCTATCTTGGTTTCTTCATTTGTGTCAGATGCTACTCTAGACATTTTAACCTATCATCACATTAAATAATCAAAACAATTCTTGAAAGTGAGTACTAATATAATATTCTATGGATGAAGAAAGTAAGGTTCAGAGAAGTTGAATGACTTGTTTTTCTTGCTAGCTTAGAGAAACAGTTGAGATTCAAGAGAAACTTTTTACAATTATATAGCTTATGGTATTAGGGAATTTTAATGTCTAACGATAGATTAATATGCATAAGAAAGAAAAATTAGAGTCAATGATTTCTTGTGTAATGACAGACATATAGATGGACAAAACAGCCAATCAAGAAATGGAACCTTACATTTAGGGTTGATTTTTAACAAACATTTCAGGGTAATTCATTAGGGAACACTATCCTTTTCGGCTGGTGATGCCAGAACAATTAGATAAGCCATATGAAAAAAATGAATCTCCAAACTGCCTTACGACATATGTAAAGATTAACTAGAAATAGATCATCGACATAAACATAAACTAAAAGTATAACACTTTAAAAAGAGAGCGTAAGACCATATTCCCAACCTTGCAGAAGGAAAATATTTCTAGCTGTGACATCACAGACATAAACCACAAAAAAAACTTAAGAACTTTTATTCAGTAAAATCAGAAAATGTTCCTCAAAAGACATTTTTAAATATTATTATTTTATGTACCTCACTTGCCTACATTTTGGGACATTTTTCTCATATATTTAATCTGTTTTCTTGATATAATTAGTTATTCCTAGATATTTCTCATTGAAAAGAGGATCTTTTTCCCATTTGTCTTCAATTTTTTATTATCATTTATGCTGCTTACATTGGTATGTGCTTTTTAGGGTATTGAATTTGCACCCCAGTATGTGAGCATGTCACACCCGCCCCCAGAGTTCCAGGGCCCTTCTGGATCCTGTTCGCTCCTTCCTTCCTTCCCTACCTCCTCCAACTCTGGATCGCCATAGCACCTCCGCCTGTAACTTTCGTCGAGGTTTGTCTTTTCCTTTGCTGGTGTTTTTAGAGTCCATATATGAGTGAGACCATTCTACGCTTCTCTCAAAAGACATTTTTAAGGCAAAGACAGGTCACAATCTAGGATATAAATTTACACTACATCTGTCTGACAAAAAATTTCTTTAGAAAGCACAAATAACTCTTGTGACTAAATAAACTTTTCAAGATCACAGTTAAAATGGGAAAAAAAAATTAGAACACACTTCCACAAAAGAAAATATACAGATGTAGAAATTCATGAAACAGTGCTAAAAAATCACTAGTGATAAGGGAAATAAAATGAAGGTATCACACTTCTCACCACTAGGGTAGCTAAAATTAAGAAAAACAATAAAAATATCTATGCGAGTATAAAACATCTGAAATTCTGATGCACTGCTCTTGGGAAGACTATTTTGTAACACAGTTTGACAGTTAAATATTCACTTGCAATAATATCTGTAGAATCTATTCAAGAAAAATTAAAACATATGTACATAGAAAAATGTTTACATGAATGTAATTACAATGTGCTTTTCCAAACTGGAAACAACCCCGAAACTTATCATTACTTGATTAGATAAACAAATTGCTGCAGATCTTTCAAATAAAAGCTCAGCAGGGAAAAGGAACAAACTACAGATACATGTGTCATGAGGTTTAAATCTCAAAGACATGCTGAGGAAAAGAAGATCAACACAATATGCATGTGGTATTATTCTATTTACATGAAATTTTCAAAGAGATTAAAATGGTCCTTCATGAATGAATGCTGATCAGTGGCTACTGGAGGATAGAGAAGATATTTGACTGAAAATGTTCTCCATCTTGATTGTCGTATGTGTTTCATTAGGCACCATTTGTTGAAACTCACTGAATTTTACACTTAGATTATATACATTTTCTTTTATAGGAATAATATTTAAATCAAACTTATTTTTTAAATCTCTTTTTTTTCTGATTGCAAAGTATAAGACTGAAAAAGTAAAAATTATTACTCTATATCCAGAGAAAACAAATATAAAAAATAGAAAATATGCTGTTTATTTCTTTTTCTTCATATTCCTATTAAAATATATGCCTATTAGAATCATACGCATTTTTCAGCTATTTGGTGGTTGTTTAATATTTTATTATAATAAGTAATTCCAAAATATATTTTTCATATATACTCCTTAGCTAAGTTTCTAATAATTTCCAGAGGCATATCAAAGAATATCTATTTCAAAGAATATATAATTTTAAATGTCCTTGCTCTAATTTCTTTCTGGAATGGTTCTATAAAACCATGTGTGAGGTATGACTGACTTTTCCTGTAGTCTAACCATCATTGATTACATTTTAAGAACTCTTGCTAATGAACAAAGATAATTTAAATTTGCATTTTCATAAGTAAGTAGTTTAAATATTTTCTTAAAATACATCCATACTTACTGTGCTTCTAAAAAATCTTTTTAGTTCTCTGTATACCATTTCTATTACTGCTTTATTATTCTAATAGATGTGTATTAGTTCTTATTTCTTCAGGGCAATTTTTCACATCATGAATGTAAAAATTTGTGTCAAAATTTGTTTGTGATATATTGGATATTCAGACATTTTTCCCTTTGTGTGGTCTCATTTTTCAGTCTTTTCATTTGAATTCTTCTTTTCAAGATGCTAACAATCAAACTATAGAGAAGTCAGGCACAAGGAAGCGTAATAGTTCCAAATGTGAAGATAAGGCTCTAATAGAAGAAAAACACTGAGAAACTTTTACTTGCTCCAGTCTTGCAATAACAAATACTTTAGTCACCTTAAAGAAAAAATACATGATAGTTGAAGAATGGTGGGCTATGGAAAAGCAAAACCATTCAATGGTGTTGGAATCATGAGACTCCTTGTGGACAAGACATCCAGACCAGAAGAGGAGAGGCTAAGTTTGCCTGATTCACATCTAAGAGCAGATGCTTAAAAAGTTCCCTGAAGAAAGCTACTGCCTCAGTAGGTGGACATTTGGACACAGTTAACAGAACTCTCAAGACAATATTAGAAAAAAAAAAGAACCTGAATTTCAGAGATTACTGGACAAATCATTTCATTCCATTACTATTGAGCAGCAGGCCATCATGTATTGTCCGAAGAGTGATCACTAGAGTGAATGCAACCACAGAGCTCTTTCTAATCTGCGTATTAGCGCCGCCTGCTGGTCATGATGGGGCAATTGGACCCTGGAATAGTTTGGTGCTGTTGTCTTTTTTTTTTTTAATGTTAAAATTTTATTTAAATAACTTACATACTTACATTTCTTCAAACATCCAATTAAGCATATTTTTGACAATTTTAAAAGACTTTTCTTGTTAGCATTACATGAATTATATAGAACCGTACTATTTAGTCATGGGTTTTTACAAGGAGCAGATGACGTACATTTTCTCCATTTTAATAATGAAAATGCAGTTTTATTTTTAAAGCAATATGTATTATTTCTTCTGTTAACAGTGCTATATTCTTTTTGGAATATTGAAAGGTAAAGGACACTGGAATTCTGTTTTTTTTTCAATTAGCAAAGCATTAGTCCATAGACAAAGTATCATAGTCCTTTAAGTAGTGGAACTTCATGGATGTTATATCAACGATTCGCTATAGAAAGAGATCTTGCTTTCAAACTGTCTTGGAATGTAAAGTCTCTCAACTTCCATGGATACTCATGCTTGAAAAAAAGAGCCTTAAGAATAATTTTTCTAAGTATTGAAAAGAGTAATTTAATATCATCAACAAGAATTGGGAAAAATATTTAATTCTCTGAAGGAATTATTTCCTCATACCCTGTGACTTACGAGAGCAGCACATGAGTCAACGGTGTGCATCTGACTGTAAGAATGAGGGGAAGATCTGATGTGATGTTAACAGAATGTAGTTCTTCCCTCAGATGTTACCCCAGGAAAGGAAGAGCTAAAGGAAGAGAACAAAGAGACCATGGGCGGTTATTTTGGAGGTAGTTCTCAATTATTTGATTTCTATCCTCAACAGATTTCATTTGCAATTTGATGCCAGTGTGTATTGAAATAAGAAATCATTTTAACGTGAAATTCCCGAAGTTTCACTTGTGTTCTTCTAAAGGGTCCTATTTCACGGTACTCATTTAGCAAATCACCGCATCTGAACATCGCTCCAAACTCAAAGAATAAGAGTCGATTACTTATAAGATTACCCTCTGAAAACTGCGTTGTTGTTACTGGAAGAACAATCTATTCATAAAAACATTGACCACCTTATGGCTGGATATTAAAATTAATATTAAAATTGTGCTTATATAATTAGTAAAGTTCATGGAGGAGCATGTCCATATGACAATGTATGAGGACTGATTTATTTCCGAGCAAGAAAATTAGCCTATTCAGGTTATGTGGCGAAGGTGACCACAGTGATCAAATGTTCTTTTTCCCAACATCCCTTTGAAATAATTAATAGACATCGGCATGACCACTGGAAACAAGGAAGGGGTCATATTAGCTTCCCATAGCGTGTTTTAGAACTTATAAGAGAGGTGGCGAAATAGACCCAGGCTGATGAGAGCTCAGCCTGTCCTCTTGACAGAATCTGGGCACTGCCCAGTTAAGCTCCTTCATAATATGTCAAATAGACATCAGTTTATATGTTAACTGTAGCTGACTTAAACTGACAGCCTGGTTGTGTTGAAAATAATTTAATACTGTGACTTGGCTGAGAGGCAGGGTTATCAGGTAAAATATAAGATCCATAGTTAAGTTGAATTTTATATAAATAGTCAATAATTTTTAGTATAAGCATGTCCCAAATATTACATAAGCTATACTAATACCACGAATTATTTATTATTTAGTCAAGGTTAAGAGGACATCTTGCATTTTTATTTTTAATTTTTTTATTTTTTTTTTATTTGCCAAATATGGCAACTGCATGTAGCAGCAAAGATCATATTGACTATTGGTTTTGCCTGCCATGATTACTAAAAAGAGAAATGACCACTAAGTGTCCTCAGATTTTCTGAGAGATCTTTCACAGTGCAACACCCACAATAACCTACAGAGATGACAGGTACAGAATTAAACCTCTCTTCTATCACACAGAGCAGTATGGATCAATTAGTGTGCATGCATATCTGTATCTATACATCTAGCTATATATATATATATATATATATATATATGTATCTTAGTTAACATACACAAAAAATAAGTTGCTCATACACCCATCTTAACTTTCATTTGACTATAAGTCAGTCTGGGCAAAAATGACTTGTTTCTGGAAGGTTGTGTAAGTCCTAAGTCCTCAAAAAAATAAGACATGTCTTTTAGTTTAAACCATATGAATTACCATGTTTATAAATAATAGATGGCTAAAATACTAGCAATTTTACACACTTCAACCTAATATAAGGAACAGCTCTGATGAATCAAAGCAAATGCTTTCCCTGAAATAGATTTGCCTCAAGAAGCATCAGGGGGAAAGAGTTAAAAGATTCTGACTTATCAATATGCATTAAATGAATTTACATACATGAATCTAAAATAAGTAGACATGAAGCTCTAAAATTAGACCAGTGTATATGAAAATAAAAAGAACCAATATTTAATAAAAATCATGATATATACAAATGGTGGGTTGGATACTGAAAACATAAAATTTCTAAAGTAGAAGAAAGATGCTAGAGCTTCCTTTGAACTTAAGGCAGAAATTAAGTATGGAGAGAAAGATGAAGGATAGAGAAGGACAAAAAGGTGAGCAATGTCAACGATAATTGAAGTGCGCATTCTTATAGGATTGAATTGTAGAGGGAGACAGTGTTATTGAGCTTATATAAAAAACAATGATTAAAGAGAGATTTTCCTGAACACTGGAACCTACTGATACGCTGATGAAAAGAGAACAAATATTATACCAATATTTCGTACAAAAAAAGGTGATGGAATATGTCTTGGGTTTTCATAAGTTAGTGAGCAAGAAAACAAAATAGAAAACTTAAAAGTTTTAAGTTATGAGATTTATGAGGATTAAAATAAATTAATATTGGAGGTGCATCTAATATATAAATATGCACATACAACATAATAAAAATGCCAGAAGTTCTTAACAGGGAGCCTGTAATATTACAATGCTAAAAATTAATGGATTAATTAAATAGCAATTATAAAATAATAACAGAGCTAAACTTTCAGAATACATCAAGGAGAAGAAAGGCTAAAAGAAGGTAATCCTAATGTTTTTTCATCTTACACCAAAGGAATTAAAAGGCATTTCTTTTCATTTTTTACCTTGAGGGGTAGAGAAAAAATAAGTTTAGTAAAAAATAAAATGTGATCACTGATAAAACACTATATATAGAAACGAGAGAGGAGAAGGAAAGAAAGAAAGAGAAAGGAGGAAAACAAATTAGTGATGAGTGATTTTTAGCTGCCATAATAAGTCTCTGAATTTTGAAAGAAAAATTTTCAGAATTCAGTTCAATTCAAAATGAAGCCTTTAAGCCATACATCTAAAGTAAAATGAGATGGCAAAGACAAAAGTAAAACCAATGGACAGCAATTTTCAGGCAAACACACTCAAGAGGAAAACAGGTGCATGCTGATGGACATGTCAGAGAAGATATATGTCTGGTATGAAAAGTGGTTATTACAAGGTATAGATTAATGTGAACTTCTCTTTTTTCAATCATTTTCTTTTACTTACTGATATTTAACTATTTTTTCCCCTACAGTGACATTTTTTGCTATTAAAAAATTGTGATTGAAAAGTAAACAAAATAAAAAAGGATGTCTGTTTTAACATAAACAATGAGTTTAAGAAATAAGAAACAAAAGAAAAGACAAAGGATAAACCAGGCACCAAACTGTTACATTTATAAGGTATTGCTGCCTTTAGTATGTAAAATAGGGATTTCAAATCCATCAGAAAAAGAGAAAAGCTCCTTGAAAACGTGGGTGAAGGATCTGAGTAGTTTAAAGAAGAAATGCAAATGTTCACCAACTCTGTGTTATGATTTTAGTTTTTAAACACATATGTAGCTAAGAACCTTAAATGAAATATTCCAACTTGTTCCTAGTGATGCTTTTTATTACCCCTCTTCATCTACATGTGTTCTCTGGAAGTGAGCATGTGCTCTCTGTGTAAACACAACAGTGCAAAAGAGAAGTACATCTTTTACAAGAAAAGGAAGGGAAAGCCATGTGTCTCAAAACGGAAAGTGAGTGTGTGGAGTTTGAGCAACATGGCTCCAAGCTGCAAGGAAAGTTAGATGTGTGATTAGTCCCATTTCCCAGAACATCCGTCTGCCCTTTGTGGCTCAGGCAACCTCCCTGAAAACTAGCCAGACAGGTGCTCGACTCACAGCACAAGTTGCGAAACCAGGGGCCGAGTGGAATTCGAGGTCAGATGCTGTCACTTGCAAACTTGAACAGAATATATCAGATCATATTACTGAGAAGAATAGAAAATCGCACATTTCAAATTTTACTTATTAAGCTTAGATGTGCAGGTTCACTATTTATCAAATACAACACATCACGCCCATCACCACATCACACCCTGAATTGAGGTGTTATTTTTCCAAGTGTCATGCATTTTGCATCTCTCTTGATGCCTGCTCCTAAGAACCAAGTTCCCAGTTGTCCAGACAGACGCACAGGAGAAGGAAAATTGTTCCCAGTCATTCGAAATTTCTCTTAGGAGTGGAAGACCCTGTATAACTACTCTGTGTGCAGACACACAGCTCACCTTTCTGCATGGAAAATGGCATTATCTCTATTCAAACCCTCTCCCAGGAAGTCCAAGTTCAGATGAAGACAAACTTCTATTTTTATAAATAGCTAATTGAGGGCCTCAAATATAGAGCTACATATCTGTCTCTCCCTCAAAGATTTACCAGCACAGATGGCAAGCAAGCCAAAGATAGACATAGTCCTGGTCTCAAAGATGCGAATGTGATTTTTTTGAGCTACTTCCACCTCTGAAGCAGGCATTCCCAGACTCAGTCTTGCATTCCTCCCAAGTTCCGGCAGATGTTTCAGGTGCAGGAAGCTTGTGAGCAAAAAGCACACAGGTTATTCAAAGTGGAGATGTCTTTCCACTTCTGCGTGGAATCTTAATGTAAACAAGGATCATTATTTCTCCTCAAAAGCTGACACTGTCTCCTAGGCAATTCTCACCTTGAGTTCAGATGCCCAGAAGGGCTGCATCAGAAGCGGGAGAGGGCAGCAGACAGTGGGCAGGGCGGACTGCAGCTGCAGGGACTGGGTTCCTGGGAACAGAGAGCAGCTGCAAATGTGTCCACAAAACAAGCAATGTAGCTGCGCCAAAGCCGAAACGAGAGTAATTTGCTTTCAGGTGGTGCTCTATAAATTATAAAGTGCTTCACCGCTGTCTTTCTTCAGCTTCACTAGGTCTTGTGAAAAAAAAAAAAGGCTGAACTGGGAGTTTTCATTCTCAACCCACACATGTGGACGTTCATTCAGAGAGGATAAGTGAAGTGACCAAGGTCACACAGCGAATGTTAGAACTTCAGCCTCTTCCTCTTACATGGGAGTTGTTATCATCTTGCCAATTTCTGTCATCTTTCTAGCTGGATGGTACTGGGATTATACATTAGGACTCCGCCCTTTCAGCTGGAGTCTGTATTACTACAATTCTTCTGCAAATGTTTTTCTGACGGTAGAAAGGCATTCTCAAATAGACTGCATTAATTAGATGATTTCTTTAGTCTTTTTTGAAGTGCATACCATGTGGCTTATTTCATTTTTATAACATTTAACCACTGCCAAACTAAGGAATGTTAATGGAATTTAAGAGATGCTTGTGTTTAGAGCAGCTGCATTTCTTTTTTTTTTCTTTGCTTTTGACATAATATAATAATTGTGTTATTATTTATTTTGTTTACAAAGCCATACTCACTTTAAGACGTGGAACTCATTTCTCAGTCTTTGGGTTTCACATACCACACCCACCACCAGAGTTCCAGGGGCACAGCCTCCCCCCCACACCCCCGACAGCCATCATCCTGCATCCTGTGGGCCTTAACTGGGGTTTAACTTCTTTACAGTCTTTTTATTTTTGTCTTTACAATTATCATGTACTTTGCGAACCCAATTTGCAAAGCCATGTCTGTTTTAATATGCAAGTATTTAAATTGATGCAACAGTAAAATTTATATTCAAGAAGAGGTACCATGGTTTTCCCAAGACTTCTATACTTTGGCAAACCAAATGTACTTGTCAGTTTGAAGATATGCTGATATGAGAGCCTCAGACATTTTTTTCTGGTTAAAATGCACTTATCACTTTGTGGGGAAATACATTGCAATAAAAGAGGTGATGGTGAGATTATTCCAGTAGTTGTTTATAGTGCAGGCTCTGATGGGCTGAATCAGGTAGATGGGAGACAGTCTGCCCTGGGAACAGGTGGGTGGTCCAAGTGGGGGTTGGCCAAGGTTAAGAAAGCAGATCGACTAAACTGGAGACATAAAAGCAAGTGTTGCGTTGAACAATTTTATTTAAAGCTAAACCCTGAGTTTATGTCCCTCATAAGCATGATTCAAGAGAAAGACATTTGAAGGTCTTGCTCAATGTAAAAAT
This sequence comes from Solenodon paradoxus, assembly GCA_004363575.1. Lineage (NCBI taxonomy): Eukaryota > Metazoa > Chordata > Mammalia > Eulipotyphla > Solenodontidae > Solenodon > Solenodon paradoxus. Next base: position 307,490 of record RJWH01000585.1, read on the forward strand.
AATTTTACTAACAAGTTTAAGAGAAATGAAAACAAATCATACTCTCAAGCATTTAAAAGACAGTCTAATTCAAGTTCTGTAGAAAATCAAGTTGAGCGCACTGCGTCATCCATGGTAGCAGGTAAAAATGACACACATGTGTGCATCTCACCATTTATGCTGTAATTTCTGGAACTCAGGCTGGTCACATGCTTGAAATTATGATGACGGCAAAAACATTAAAAAACAAGCCTCTTTTCACTTCTACAATCATAAAGGGTATTTTTAAAATTACCTCAATATTTCTTAGAGACATGCAGGAAACTTTATTGCAGCTAATTTTGGAGTTTTCTTTTCCCTGTTAGGACTGTAGGAGTAGAATAACATCATTTCATAATTACATATGACTTTTCATAATGGAGATTTAGAAGTACTGAAAATATTATCTTTTGAGAGGTAAACATGGCTCTGTTTCTGACAATGATGATCCCAATAGGGAAAAATAATGCCCCCCAAATTGTAAGAAAACGCTTATTTTCTATGCAGAAATTCCTCCAACGGACTGTCAGTCCACATGTATAGTGGCTCCTCAAATGCAAATTGAGTCTCCCCTCTAAGATGCGTTTGCTTCATGAAGAGACAACTTAGATCCCTGGATACCAGCTGGCTTCCTCCCATTCCCTCATGTTTTGCTTCCCAGTGGCCAATGACAAAAGTGGGACCTGTGCTGGAGATGTGAATCTCAGGTCATGCATGGGCTGTTGACCACCCCTCCACCGCCAAGGAACCCGCCCTCAGTTGCCATTTCCCAAGAGTGTTGATGCCTGATGCGAGGGGCCACTTCACGAAGTCACTCTTTGGGCCTGGTTGTCTCGTTTCTGCTGCCTTCACTAGTTCCAATACTGCTAAAACTTCTCCCTTCAACTTTCTTTTTCCTTTGAAGGAAGGAAGGAAGGAAGGGGAGGAAACACTTTTGTTTACTTACCCATTCATTGTCGGTTGTTCCTACCATACCCAGGTCACCAACCTTGGGCTTTTATGTGGTCCACATCCCAGCGGCTGGCTTAGTAACCGAGCCACCAATCTTCACCACCCCTTCAATTTATGGGGATTTTTTTGCAATAGTTGTCTAGGATTTTATTGCTTTTATCAACCCCTTTTGTTCTAAAAGCACAGTGGGAGGTATTAGCATTCTCTCTCCATTATCCAGGAATGAAAAGTGTCTGCTCTGAATTGAAAACCGGAAGACTCCTTCTGGGTCTTTGACCAGAATCTGATTCCCAGTGCTTCTGCTACAGTGAGGAGGAAGGAAAAGCATAGCACCGCATGGAGAAGATACTGCTGTTTATTCAAGGATAAGATGCATCTCTGTCCTGACATTCATTACACTTCACAGTAATTGCTTGCTTAGTTTCTGTGCAGTGTCAGGCTGTGAGTATCTGTACGAAATGGCAGAGTACAATCAGCAGCAGCAGCAGCAACAGACATAAAGCAGAGTTAAATTACAGGTGGTGTGCTAGGTACCGGTGTATGTGCTTCCCATTATCAGCTCATTTAGTCTTTGTGATAATTCAGTGACATAGACATGATCATTTTCTCAGTTTTACAAATGAGAAAAGTGAAACAGAGAGATTTGATAAATTTACCATTGTTATACTGTTAGTAGATGGTGGAGATTCTCATTTTTATAATCTGGCTTGACAATGAGAGGCAGAGACAAGGGAGCCAGATGGGCTCTAAGCGAGGCTCCATTGTTCCAGGTGCAGGCTGGGAAAACTTCTTTCAGAGAAGAGCGGGGAAGCAATACTTCCTATGCTCAGGGAGAGAGGGCTTCAAAGGGAAGTTTCAGCAAGTGTGGTGGGGTGGAGGAGGAGTCCTGATGGGGCCACCATGCATGCTGCTGATAGCGGGTAGGGAGCTGGGATGTCTTACTAGGATGGGCTGGCCCTGACTTCAAGATAAACAGGAGCTGTGAGGAACATCTGGTCTTGCTTCGAACAAGAAAAGATTCTGTTCTTCATGCTTGGCTGGAATATAATGACTTTCAGTTTTTGGTTTCCTTTTGGCTCCTGTCTCAATTTTCATCAAATGAATATGCCATTTGATCAGCTGACACCTTAATCCACTAGAGCAAAGCCTTTTTAGTTCTTAGGTTCTCTTATAAATCCAAAGAATAATACAAGAAAAGACATCGATGCATCGATATCAATAAATATGTAAAAATTGCTTTAGTTCAAACCATAATTGTTCATTCATAACTTTCCATTTATTCTTATCTGAGCAAATTAAAAATGTATAGATTTAATACGTGTGAGTGTGTGTGTGTGTGTGTGTGTGTGTGTGTGTGATTTTAACTTTCCAAATCCTTCTATGGATTGGGGTTGTTGAATCCAGGTCCATCACAAGTAACTTCATGCTGTTTTAATCTCACTATTATGGTCACAATAGCAATTATTGCAGAGACTATATTCTGTGGTGTGCTGACAGCATTATCCTATACACACGTGCCGTAGAGTCCCTACCATATTTTCCAAGGAAATTTCACAGTCACGTTGAGAACTCACCAGGCCCAAGACACTGTTGTCAGACACCTCCGTGAATAAAGCACCACCGCAATGCTCGGAACTTTGCAAGCAGAAAGGATGCAAAATTCTCCCAAGTCCTGCAGGTTGCGGTACAGCTTTCAGGATGCAAGAGGCAAACTCGCTCTCAAATTATATCTTGGACTATTTGCCTCTAGTAGTTCAGAGGTTAAAATTTCCTCATGTGATGGTTGGAAGATCTTTCTTCCTTTGAATTCCTACCAGTCTTTATCTTCCGCTTTCTATGCTGAGGTTCTGAGCTCAGGTAGATAATATTTCTAAGGCACTCTGTCCTCAGAAGGAAAGTCAGACTTGGAAGGGTTAGTTTAGTCATCCAACTGCACCAGGGGCAAATGTGGCTGCGGGCCGAGCTTTTTCTCTGCCTTCACATGCCACGTACCCAAAGCAAGAGCAAAAATGAGAAACTCGTTTTTCAAGCTCAAGCACAAAAGAATAAGGCAAGTACGGTACCTTAGGGAGTCTTGCAAGCCATGTCAAATAAAGCAGAAAGCAAAGCAGAAAGCAGCAGTCAGTCTTGCAAATCGCTTGAAAATCATCAGCCAGCAATTTTCATGACAGTCCATAAACTTGCATCGGCCTTCCTGAGGCTTAAAAATTATGCTCATAACTCTCCAGATGCTGCCTGTACAAATGTTTTCCCCTTTTCTGCTCTCTTGAACTGGAGAGTAAAGGAATCAATAAGATAGCTGGTTCAACAGCTCTTTGAATTTTAATGGACTAGAGTCATAAGCTATCAAATCACTAACTCACTAACCACATCTGAGAGTTTAACTCATTTTTATTGTGAGCTACATTTTCATTCCTATTAGTAGAATAGTTCCTGAGATAGAGATCAACAAGGCAGTGAGTGACTTTCTTTATGAAATATGTATCAACTGAACAACTTAATGACCTCAGTCATCTTGCCAGCCAATGGACACTCACCGCAGTGTGATAAATGGTTTCCAGTCGTTATTCTAGCCACTCTAAACGTATGCAGAGCACTTGGCATAATGTTTAAAGCGTAGAATGTCCTCAATAAGTGTTAATGTCACAGTTTTCTTCTAAAACACCAGCATCTTTGCCACGAGCTCCTTGAGTGGGCTTTTTGGTTTTGATTCCATCCTCAAGTGTTCTGCACGCTTTCTGGTGCCAGGTATGTGGTTCAAAATATTTGAAGACTGAGTGAGCCTGAGTGAGAGAGGTGAAAAACATTCTTTTCTAGCAGACAGAGTGAGGACATAATAAAGAGCAGGAAAGCAAAAAATATGTATTAACTTCCTTTTAGTTCTGAGACTGCCTGCTGCTTTCTCATCATTGCAGTGTCTATAGCTGCTAATATTTAATCTTGTCTCACTGTTAGGTGTAAATCAAAAGTCTCTTTAAAATAAGCACCAAAGACATGTTTTAGGGATTTGTTGGGGTGTTATCACATACCCCTGCGACTCATCCACTTACAGAGTGCAGATAGCTGCTCATTGTAACAAAAGGCACCATTATCACATGTAATGAAATCACATACGCCTAGTGGTCATCCTTAGGGCCCCCTGCCTGTCTCCCCCTGCTCTACACATCCCTGTATCTACTCTGTGCATCTATAGATTTGCCTGTTCTGGATAGTCTATGCGAGTGAAATCATCCAATATGTGAGTTTTTTTGTCTGGTTTCTTTTACTTAGTACAATGGGCAATGCTTTCTAGGTTTCTTCATGTGGTATTTTGTGCAAGTACTTCGTTATTTCTATAGCCCCAAATATTCCATGGTGTGGACATACTATGTTTTGTTCATTCAGCAATGGGTGGAAATGTTGACTGTTCTACTTTTATATTATTATGAATAATGATGCTATAACATTAATGTAAAAGATCCTTGTCAACATATGTTCAATTGCTCATCTCTGAGTGGAGGGATATACCCACATCCATTTATTCACCATAAGATACGGAGGGAAAATATTACATATAGTGAAAAGAGCATCAGGTAAGAGTTGATCAGGATACTGGGGCATCCTCCCATTTTAGCTCTAACCAGCCACGTGACCTTGAGCAAGGGACCTGATCTCCACTTTTTGTACATAAACACTAGGGATCTGCCTCATAGATCTGCCTGCAATGGAGTCATTCAAAGAATATAATGTAATAGTGGCCCAGATTTAGTTTTAGCTAAAATATAAGCCATTTGCCAAAAGTACCCCACTAGCTAGATAAAGAAAACTGAAAAAAAAAAAAAAAAAGAAAAAGCCATCTAAAGAGATATGAAGATCAAAATAGAAAATAAACTCCCTCAGTGGCTGTTAGCAATAATTCAAAGTTGCACCAGAAAAAGAAGAAAAATTTATATTATTTGTATACATTAAAAAACCCACTACAGCCTTAAGCAGATTCTTTTCTATTTTGTAAGAAATTCATTAAAAAAATTAGATTCGCAAACTTACCGTTTTTTAATCTAAGGAAAAAAAATGTAAGTACAGAGGGAAAAAAAGAATATTCTGTGAATACAATTGAAATATTGTAACTATCTCTAGTAGGGAACTCTTCGAATGGGTCTTACATTTTCAAGAAGAAATGTCAAAAAATTAAATGTCTCCATCAGCAATATTTACTTTGTTCATATTACCTAATGACTAGACAAAGGTGACAAAACTTATCTCTTCCTCTTTTCCCCTTTATTTAAAGCAGTCTTTATCTAAAGGAATTCCTCACTCTTCATTTTTAAAAAAATATTTTTCAATTTTATGTTAAAATGTAGAAGAGATATAATAAAATTCACAAGTACTTTCAGAGAATGTTAGAGTGGTTCGGTAGATTCCTGTTTAGAGAAAAAGTTCTTAATAAAATGGCATAGAAGAAAGTCTTCATTTCTAAGACACATTTTATACAATATGCTTATTCCGTCGGAAGGGAATAGGGATGGCAGGTAGATGGTAGCCTGGTTAATTCAAATACAGAGAGCTTTAAGGATCATTTTGGGGCACTATTTTTTTTTTTTCATTTTTGCTTTTAACAGTGAAACATATGTCATTAATTTTCTTAGAAACTAGGTGCTTGGAAAGAATAATTTTGATAGGAGATTTTAGGCCTAGGTGAAGTAATTTTCAATCTTTTCCAAATTTTTTATTTATCAAAACAATTGAAAAACATGGAAAGAAAAGTGAACATTTTAATTTTAATTGGTATTAGGGTGGAAACACGATGATCTCTTTGTAAAATAGACTACTATTGCGATGATAATAAATACACTACTGCTACCTGAAAAATATTCATGAAGTTCAAAAACATAATGGGGAATAAAAGATTCCAAACACAAAATAATACATGTGATGCTGTTTACATGAAACAAACAAACAAAAAGAATGCATACTTTTCGTGGTTAAGTTATAAAGAAAAATCAAGGAAGTTTTTATCACAAAACACAGCACTATACTTCCTTTGCAGTGCAGGAAGGAATGCAGATTGGAAGATCCCACTGAGAGCGTTTTCTGCGGGTGCTGAATGTTCTCTGTTTTGATTTGCAGAGTAGTAACATGGGTATTTAATGTGAGTGTTTTAATATTCTTCACAGGTTAAATCAAGTAATTAGAAGAAAGTAGATGCAAAGGTTTTCTTTATTGCAGACTCATTAAGAAATGTTGAATATAGTAATGTTCATTGTAAATTGCTTCCTGGAGTCTTCCTGGGCGTGGACAGTGTTCTAATCTACATGACAATAGAAAACACCCTTCCAAGACACACTGAGGATGCAAAATATCTGTGTTTCTTAACAGTTTAATGCCATTGAAGACATCAACTTCAGAGGACTGAATAACAATTTTAAGAGAAAGACCATGCTGTTAGTTAATAATGGAAGTTACAAAATAATCCTTATATTGAAAAACATCGTTTTCTCTTACATACACACACGCACTTAAAAATACAGAATTATAGAATTTAAGTAAAACATGTTTTACTGACCAAAGGGAAAACAGGAAACAACAGTAAATATCTGACATGTGAGGAAGTAAAAATTAATGCATCTGACATTAAGAAAATTGTAAAATGATGAAAGTAATAAAAAGACTTTTCAAAGAAAATCTCTGAAATTGCCTGGTCAACATTAAAATTTTCTTTTAGCAATCAAAATTTAGCTCATTTAGATTTATTTGAGAAATAGAAAATCTCCAGTTAATGTTATTTAGGGGAAAGAGTCAGCAGCCTCTTGCCCTGTCATCTTCTCAGAGGAAAACACTGTTAACTTTTTTGAGATTTAGCTTCATATTTCTAAATACTGTGTTTCTCTTACTAGTCTTTGGCTGACCTCTATGAGATATTATTTATTGATTTCCTGAATAGTGGCTGAATTTTGATGCTACTCTCCTTTCCTCATTAGAATTCTTTCACATCATTAGATCTGTAAAACTTAATCTGCCGATATTAATTTTTTTTAAATGTTTTTATTGAGGTAACGTCATTTTGCAACAGCACAGAAGTTTCAGCTGGGCAGGTTTCCTCGCCATCAAGTGTATGATGGGGCATCACTGCGTCCAGTGCCAGATTTACGACCATTTTCCGTCACTGTCAACTGGAGCCAACGACCCTTTGTTTGCACCCTCACCCTCTTCCCCTGTTCTCAGTTTCCGTGTCAGGACTGAGCTTTTGTTTTGTCTGTTTGCTTTTCTCTTTTATATTCCACATAACACATATACTTGAGATCACTGGCGTTTGTCTTTTTACTTCTTTTCTCACTTAACGTAATTCCTTTTAGTTGAATCCACGTTGTCACGAATGTCAGTGTTTCATCTTCTGGGAGCGTGTGTGTCCACTACGTCGCTTTTATTCAGTCATCTGCAGGTGGGCGCGCAGGCGGCCTTTATGGCTATTGGGAAATACGCTGCGATAAACAGGGTTCCATAGATCTTTTGGAACTGGTGTTTTAATATTAGAACCTAGAAGTAGATTTGCCGGGTTATACAATGTATAAATTATATATATATGTATACATACATACATATGCATGTATGTATATATATGTATATATGTATACATACATACATATATTTAACTTTTTAAAGAATCCCCATACTGTTTTCTAAAGTGGTTGTGCCAACTTGCATTCCCACCAATCGTGTACAAGTGTTTCCTTCTTTCCACATCTCACCAACACTTGTTTGTAGTCATTTTCATGTAGGCCATTCTCACAGTTATGAGTTGATATTTCATTGCGGATTTTTTTTTAAAGGAAAGGTGAAGGCAGGACCGCAGGTAAATTGTCAGGCAGGCAGGAAGAGAAGAGAAAGAAACGCTTTCTTTTCATGCAGTTGTTCACATTGGTTGTTCCTCTGGGCCCAGGTCATGAATTCTGGACCTTGGGGTGCCTGTGGGACCGCTCCAGGTGCATTAGCACCCGGCCACCAGGGTGCGCCCCACTGTGATTTTGATTTACGTTACCCTAACAAGAAGTGACCATGAACATTTTTCAGGTGACTTTTGGTTATCTGCATGTCTTATTTGGGGAGTTTCTATAGGTCTTCTCTCTAACTTTAAATTGAGGTGGTTTTTTGTTGTTGTTGTTGTTGTCAGATTGTATGAGTTCTTTATATATCTTAGGTTTGACCTCTCGTTGGATATATAATGTCCAAATGTCTTCTCCCATACGACTGGCTGTCTTTTCACTCTGATGATAGTTTCTCTCACTGTATAGAGGCTTTTTAATTTTATATAGTCCTGCTGTTTATTTTTGTTTTGGTTTCCCTTGCCACTGGAGTAGAGTCCACAAAGACATCGGCAAAGCTGATGTCGTGGAAACTATCGCCTGTGATTTCTTCTGTGCGTTTTATGGTTTCCAGTATTACTTTCAAGTCTAATCTATTTTGTATTAATTTTTGTGTATGGTGTTACGGAGTGCTCGACTTCCATTCTTTTGCTTACATGATGGCGTCCAATTTTCCTGACCTAATTTATTGAAGTCCTTCCTTTTGTGTTGTATTATTATATGCTTTTGACTCCATTGTCATGCATTGACTGACTGTATTTGCATGTATTTCTGGGCTATTGATTCTATTCCATGGCTCTGTGTACCTGTTTTTATTCCAGTGCCACACTGCTTTAATTATTATCATTTTGTAGTACAGTTTGAAATTTGGGACTGTGATTCTTCCCTTTTTGTTTTTTTTCCTTTTTATCTAGATTGCTTTGGTTATTTGGAGTCTTTTGTGGATCCACACATGATTTTAGAATTTTATTCTCTTTCTTTCAAAACATGTCATTGGAATTTTGATTGGGATTGCATTAAATTTATATATGGCTTTAGGTTAGAAACTTTTTTTTGACTATGTGTTGTGAGCAGCCTCTAAGACAACCTCTAACATTCATGTATTCATGGTCTTGCATTATAACTTCTATTTGAATAACTTGCTTCTAACCAATAGGATATGGCAATGTTGAATGGATGCTATTTCTATGGTTAATGTGCAAAAGAGTTAACTTCTGTCTTGTTAGCAAACACTTGCCACTTTGCTTTTGATGAACTAAACTACCATATTGGAAATGACCATGTGTCAAGGAAATGTCAAGAGCCTCTAGTCAACAACCAGTGAGGAACTGAGGCCTTTTGTAATAGCCTGTTGGAAACCAAGTGCACCAACAAACATTGAGTGTGTATGAAACCAGATCCTTTCCCAGGGAAACCGGAAGGTGAGATCACAGATCCTAGGTTGACACCTTGATTCATCTTGTGAGAAACTGTATATCCACATAATAACATTTTCCACATGGTGAAATCTGTTTTGATGATGAGGTCTATTTTCTCTTTTTCTTGAGATGACCCCTTTTGTTTATTTGTATTCAATTTTTGAATCTATATTTGTTTTTTCTCTAGATCTGCTACACATTTCTTGTATATAATTATACCTTTGCCATCATAAGATTTTAGACCACTTCTCTTCTTATTTTGGATGCCCTATTTCTTGGATGCCAGGTCTCTGACTTTCTTGATTTCCTTCCCAGCTTTTATTGAATACATTTTTATTGGCTTCCTAAGTACGGTTTCATAGGTGATAATTTTTTGAAATTTTACTTGTACGAAGTATTTTTTAATCTGTCATCACATTTACTTTATCATTTGACTGAGATAGAATTTTTTAAAATTTTTAACTGACTTGTAAAGCAATATAAGTTTAAATGTGTAGGCTCATTATTCATCAAATATATAATACCATACCATGCTCACAAACAAATCACCAATACTCCTCCACAACTATGCATTGACCCCTCAACTCCACTTTCTTCCACCCCTACCCTCTTCCTCACTGGTAATTCAGCTCTACTATCAATGCCTAGGTGTTGGCTTTTGTTTTGCTTATCTATTAGCTTTGTTTCTGTATATTCCACATATGAGTGAGAAGAGGCAATATTTTTCTTTCTTTGACTTACCCCACTAAGCAGAGTCTCATATAATTCCAAACATATTGTAAATTACAAGAATTTGTCTTTTTTAAAAAAAAATAACTGAGTGAGTGTATACCATGATTTCCTTGTCTGCTTCTCCAGTTTCCACTTCTGGCATATCATGTATAATGCTGTGATTAACATGAGAGTTAATATATCTCTTCAAACTACAGTTTTTGTATACTTTGGGTAAATACTCAGAAATTCAATGACTATGTAATTATGGATATGCCATTCTGAATGTGATCAGTCTTATTTCACATCTTATATAATTCAACCTTCCGTTTATTTCCTTTCCCCTCTGTTTCCTTTCCATCCCATAGTTTTATCCCTGTTTATTCTCCTGTCTAAGTAGATCCCTTTAGTTTTCTTTTAAAACATTTGCAGTGTTCTATCTTGGCTTTAATTCTTCATTTCTTTTTAAAAATAGTAAAATTTATTATTTGTTCAGTTCACAGCGCTAAATTCTGTTTAGGGTATTGAAATTGCATTCCCCCAAAAGATCTCATTGTATTTTTTCACACCACACCCACCACTAGAGTTCCAGTGTCCCTTACTGTCACCTTTCCCCTCATGCCCGCTCCCCCATGACCATAAAATTTTTAATTTCTAAAAATCTTACCTAGTTAGTTTCACTCATTTTTTATTGTGTCCTAATCTTGTTTAATGGATGTTGGATTGTATTTAACCAGATATGAATACTAGAAGGCATTTGCATTGACAGGACTTACTTATTGGAGAACTTCCGTATCTCATGAGTACAGAAATTGATTGACTATAGCAAAAACTTTCTGCTGCTCACCAACTTCCAGCTTCTAATTTCTAGCTCTTCTCCAGTCTTCTTTCAGCTAATAGCCTTAAAATGAATTTTATCTTAGTAGGAATGACTTTTTTCCCAATTCCAGCTCTGACCCATGGAAATACCCTCATGTTCACACTTATATTTGTAATGAAAGCAACTCAGAAAATAGCCTTGGAAATCATGTATCAAAGAGCAGAATCATACATTGACTTTTAAAAGCTCACCTCAGAACATCACTCTGCTCACATTCCACTAACTAGAACAAGGCACATAGCCAAGCCTTATGTCTATCATGTGGAGAAGTTTAATTCTCCCAAAGGATAGGCAGTGACTACACGAGAACAAAATCAATCTGTCACACTGACTCATTTTACAATAGGCCAGATATATCACTCTGTGATCCCTTGAGGAGCCTGCAACTTCTGAGTGAGACTAGGATACAAAGTTTGTTTCTTGCTGAGGATAGTAAGTGTTCAGAAATTCTGGAAAGAGTTCAAAATTTCTTTTATATGACTTTAAAGCAACTGATAAGTGATACAAAGGACATATAGGACATAAGGATGCTGATGGGTTTTCTTTCCTCTGTTTCATGGCATATTCTAAATTTGAAGGTCTCAGTAACTTACTTGTAATGTGATGCTATTTTTGACCATAGGTGTGGAAATTGGTGATTTTCCTGACTTTTCATTTATTAGTTATCTATAAATCAATCTACATTTTAATAAGAATTTTATTGTTTCTTTTGTTTACAAAGCTATACTCATGTTAAGATATTAAAAATGCTTTTCAGTTTATAAATATTATGCACCACACCCACCACCAGAGTTCATGCCCTTTGCCGCCATCTTGTTCTTTCTTTTCTTCCCTCTAAATTCCCATGCCCATGGCAGTCTTCCTCTTGTGTCCTGTGAATTTTGCTGGGGATAGCTCTTCATCTGTTTCATTTAATTATATGCCACATATAAGTGAAACCATCCTGTATTTGTTATTTTCTTTCTGACTTATGCTTAGCATTATCCCCTCCAGTTCCATCCAAATTGTTGCAAAGGGCACAATTTTTTTAAGTAACTGCATAGAATTCTATTGAGTTTATATAACACTACTTCTTTATCCAGTCATCTGCCTATGAACATTTAGGTTGTTTTCATGTCTTGGCTGTTGTGAACTAGATGGCCATTTTAAATAAGTTACTTCTTTCAAGTTCATGATCATGGAATGCTTTCCCATCCTTCTGTGTACTTTTTCTGTTTCTTTTGTTAATGTCTTGTAGTTTTTATTGTGGAGGTCTTCCATCTCCTTTGTTAACTTTAGTCCTAGGTTTAATATTTTTTGATACCATCTTAAGAATAGGGTTTCTTTCTTAATTTCTTTTTCCTCTCCTTCATAATTTGTATATAGGACTTCTTATTTTTTTCCCAATAGTAGTACTTATTATTTCTTTTTCTAACAATTTTATATTCATTTTAGCTTATTGAAATTTCATCTCAGTCTGTATTTCATACCACACCCACTGTCAGGTACTCACTTGTCACCTTTATCTCTCTTTCCTTCCCTGCACTGCTACACCCTTTACTTCCCATAATCACAGTCTTGTGTCTGTTAATTTCATTAGGATTCGTATGCTAAATTGCTCCATTTCACCAGATTCTACATGTAAGTTAATTTCACCTGTATTTATCTTTACTTTCTGACTTACTTAGCTTAACATGATCCCCTTCAGTTCCATTCAAGTTGTTACAAAGAGTACAATCTAATCTTTTTTAATAACTGCATAGAATTCTGTTGATTATATACACCACAGTGTCTTCATCCAGTCATCTGTTGATGGGCATTTAGATTGTTCCATGTTCTGGCTATTGTGACTTGAACTACTATAAACATAGGGGTGCAGAGAGTTTTCTGATTAAATATTTTGCATTCTCTCAGCATATTCCCAGGAGTGGGATTTCTGGATCAAATGGTAAATCCATCTTTACTTTTTTCAGGAATCTCCATAGTGTTATACAGAGAAGTCGTACCAATTTACATTCCCACCAATAGTGTAGGAGGTGTCCTTTTTCTCCACATCCCATCTAACACCTCCTGTCTCCAGTCTTTTATATATTCTCACTGGTGTAAGGTATCATCTTATTGTGGGTCTAATTTGTGTTTCTCTCATGATGAGTGATATAAAACATTGTTTTCAGGTGTCTGTGAGGCATCTGTTTCTTCTTTAGATAATTGCCTACTCATTTGCCCAATATTTGAGGGGATCATTTGCTTTTTTATTCATGAGGTATATGAGTTCTTTATATATTTAGGAGATTAACATTTCATCTGATATGTGTTGTGTTAATATCTTATCCAATTCCATTGGTTTCATTCTTGTTTTAGTGGTGGCTTCTTTCACTGTACAGAAAGTTTTCAGATTGATTCACTCCTCATTGTTTTGTTATGTTTTAGAATCTTTTGCTGTAGCTATTCCTTCCCCAAAGACATCTTTAAGGTTGATGTCTTGGAGTGCTTTTTACACAATTTCTTTTAAGTATTTTATGGTTTGGGGTTTTGATCCATTTTTAGTGTCTTTTTTTTGGGGGGGGCGGTAAGAGATAATGAATAATCTAGTTTCTTTTTTTAAATTGCAGATGCCTTTCCAAAACCATTTGTGGAATACAATTTCCTTCCTTCCATTGAATGTTGTTGACACTTTCATCATAGGTTAACCGTTCATATGCATATGACTTTATTTTGGGTACTCAGTTTTATTTTAGTCATCAGTGTGTTTGTTTGTTGTTGTGTTTTTCTTTCCAGTATCCACTTGTTTTGATGATAAGTGCTCTGTAGCACAGTTTGAAGTCAGAGAGTGTAATTCCTCTGCTGTTCTTTATTTCCCTTCAGATAACTTTGGCTATTCAAGTATTTTTGTGGTTCCATACAACCTTTAGTACTGTTTGCTCAATTTTCTTGAAAAATGTCCATGGATTTTGATGGGAACAGCATTGAATTTATATCTTGCTTTTGGTAGAATGACCATTTCTCCTATGTTAATTCTTCCAGTCCATTAACATGGATGTTTTTTCCTCCAGGTATTTGATCGTTCTTGGTGCTATTGTGAATGAGATTTCTTTCTTAACTTCTTTGTCCTCTACTTTATTGTTTGCATACAGGAATGCTGCTGATTTTTGCGTGTTGATTCTAATGATTACATTGATTGATTTGCATATAATGAACTATCCTTGCATCTCTGGAATAAATCTCACTTCATCAAATTGTATAATTTTTTTATGTTTTGTTGAATTCTACTTGTCACAATTTACTGAGGATTTTTAGAAATGGTATTGATTTTCGTGTGTTGCTTTTATATCCTTGACTTTTTGCTATATTCATTTGTTGTTTCCAGCAGTTTTTTCATGAAATCTTAAGGATTTTCCAAGTATAGTAGTCTGTCATTTGCAAATAATGATAATTTTAGTTTTTTTTCCAGTTTGAATTTATTTAATGTTTTTCTTGCCTTTTTGCTCTGATCAAGACTTCTAGAACTATGCTGAACAGAAGTGGTAAGAATGGGTAAACTTATTCTAGATATTAAGGAAAAGGCTTTAGGTTTTTCACCATTGAATATGATGCTGGCTATGGGTTTGTAATTATTATTTTTATTATCTTGAAGCATGCTCCTTGTATTCCTATTTTGGTAAGATTTTTTAAAATAAACACAAATAGGTGTGGAATCTTGTCAAATCCTTTTCTTGCATCTATTAATATGAACATATGATTTTTTTATTTTTCCATTGTTGATGCATCATATTACATTGATTATGATGCCAATATTACACTGATTCCAAAATTAGACAAATACAGCACCCAAAAGAATATTGTAGACCAATATTACTCGAAATATAGATGCAGAAATCCTCATCAAAATTCTGGCAAACTGCATTCAATAGCACATTAAGAAACAATGCGCCACGATAATGTGGGATTTATTTCAAGGAGTAAAGGTTTTGTCTGATTTTGATATTTTTAGTTCTGTCAGAACAATCAAGTTATTTATACATACAAAAATGTTTGACAAATTCAACTTCTTAGACTATCATATCATCTGGGACTGATGACGAGATCCTGGACCTTGATATTTTTCCTTTGCCAGCCTCAGGGCAATCTTTCCTCTGCTGTTGCTGAACTGGAGAGTGATCCACAAGGTTCCATTCATGTCCATTTAGGGCACTTTTGATCTTAGCCTACCATAACCTCCAAGTCAAAATTGTCTCATTGTGAATGGCATGCTCAATAATCCGAATATTCCAAGTGGTCTATTTTTCTCCCTTCTATTCTTTCAGCCTATGGTCTGAGGAAAGAGGTGGGGATGTTTTAAATGCAAAGAAAAACAATGTCCATATTTTGATAAAAGGTTATCTCTGAGACCCATCCTCACTCATTTTTCCTTACCCAAATTTAAGAGCATATCGTCCCTCATGTAATTTTTGAAGAAAGCAGAATTTCAGCCAGAAGTTGATTAGAAATACTGCTAGAGCACCCAGATAAAAGAATGATGAATTTCCTTCCCAACCATAACCTGTGAAACAGATTTGTCTATTAAAGAACATCTCTCATGACTGGTCAATTTTAGCATGGTCAATGTGGTACATATTTTCCATGCCCTTCTCCCCAGAAAAGGTCATTCTAGAATTAGAGAATATCCCAAAATGACCATTCCTTATACCAACTTAAAAATTGATCCAATGTTTCTATGCTTTTCAATATTAGTTCCTTTTTCTTTTTCTTTGCGGGTGTTGCTCTAGTAATCACGATTTTTTTATTGTACTAATTATTCTACATGTTAAAATACTTTCCTGTGTATAGGTTCCCATTTCTTAGGTATATTTCAACACACCATACCCTCCACCAAGTCACCAAGTGTTCTTCCCCATTGTCCAGTGGGCTCTACCACCATTTGACCCCAACCGCCCCATTCCCTCTTGGTAACCTCAGTTCTGTTGCAAATGTTCCAGGTTTGGTTATGTTTCATCTGTTTCTTTGTTTTGTCTATTTGCATTTCATTGATGAGTGAGGTCATCTGGTATCTGTCTTTCTTCTTTTGACTTGTTTTACTTAGCATAATCCCCTCTAGTTCCATCCATGTTGATTCAAATGACAGGGTTTCATCGCTTCTAAGGACTGTGTAGTATTCCATTGTATATATGGACCACATCTTCTTTATCCATTCATCCAGTGTTGGGCACTTAGATAATTTCCAGTTTTTTGTTATTATGAATGGGGCTGTAATAAACATGGGAATACATACATCTCCGCAGATGGATACTTTCGTATCTTTTGGGTAGATGCCAGAAATGGAAACTGGATCATATGGGATTTCCATCTTCAGTTTTTTGAGAAATCTCCAAACTGTTCTTCATAGGGGTTGCACCAATTTGCACTCCCACCAACAGTGCAAAGATGTTCCCTTTTCTCCACATCCTCACCAGCATTTGTTGTTTCCAGACTTTTGGATAATAGCCAGTCTTTAAGGTGTAAGGTGATATTTCACTGTTATTTTAATTTACATTTCCCTGATAGCCAGCGAGTAGCAGCATAATTTCATGTGCCTGTTGGCCATCTGTATATCCTCTTCAGAAAAGTGTCTCCAATTTATCCTCCCATTTTTTGACTGGATTGCCTGTTCTGTGGTTGAGTTTTATTAGTTCTTTGTGTATACTGGATATCAAGACTTTGTCAGAAATATTGAGAGCAAATATCTTTCTCCCAGTTAGTAGGTTTTTTTTGTTTAATGATGTTTCTTTTGCTGTGAAGAAGTTCCTTAGTTTGATGTAGTCTCAGGTGTTTACTTTTCTTTTTGTTTCCCTTAATAGTGGAATTGAGTCCCCAAAGACTTCTGTATGATGGATGTCATGAGAAGTCTTTCCTATGTTGTCTTCTAAGAGCTTTATATTTCTGGTCTTATGTCAAAGCCCCTAATCCACTTTGAGTTTATTTTTGTGAATGGTATTAGGGAGTGGTCTAGCTTCATTCTTTTGCATGCGGCTGCCCAGTTTTCCTAACACCTTTGTCCATCGTATACTTTTGGCTCCTTTGTCCTAGATTTACTGACTGTATTGAGTGGAGCATTTTCTGTTGATTCAGTTCTATTTCACTGATCTCTGATTCTGTTATTATTCCAGTACCATACCATTTGATCACTGTTGCTTTGTAATATAGCTCAAAGTCTGAAAGTGTAATCCCTCCAGAATTGTTCTTTTTTTCTAATGATTGCTTTGGCTGTTCTGGGTCTTTTGTTGTTCCATACAAATTTTAAGATTTTTTGTTCTATTTCTTGGAAATAAGCCCAGGATTGGATTTTATTAGGGATTGCATTAAACCTATATATTGCTTTGGGTAAGATGGCCATTTTAATGATACTGATTCTTTCCAGTTACGAGCAGGGTATGCCTTTCCATTTCTTTGTGTCTTCCTCTATTTCTTTTAAGAAGGACTTACAGTTTTCGTTGTATAGATCTTTTACTTCCTTTGTGAGGTATATGCCCATGAATTTCATTTGTTCAACTTCTATTTTAAATGGTGTGATTTTCATGATTTCATTTTCTTCCAGTGTGCTGTTCGTATATAAAAATGTAACTTTTTTTGTGCATTGATATTGTAGCCTGCTGCTTTACTGTATTCATAGATTATTCTAGAAGTTTTTAATATAATTTTTGGGTTTTTCAATATATATGATCATGTCATCTGCAAATAATGAGTTTTTCTTTTTCCTTTCCAGTGTGGATTCCTTTTATTTCCTTTTCCTGCCTAATTGCTTTGACTAAGAACTCCAGTGCAATGTTGAATAGCAGTGGTGAAAGTAGACACCTTGCCTTGTTCCTGACCTAGGAGGAAATATTTTCAATTGGAATTCTTTGGTTGATTTCCAGTTATGGCTGGACCTATCTCTATTTCGTCATGCAGTCTCCATCATGCAGTCTCCAGCTCAGTTCATGGTGCGCCGGCTCTCCTTTCACCCCTCCCATCTTGACCCTCTGTGGCTCTGCGTCTCAGCCCCACTGGGTCCACTTCTCATTACCTCCACAGCTGGTCCCCAAATCCCTAACCTCTGCCCCACCGTGTGTCTGGAGACTCCTGAGTTCGGTCCCAAATTCAAATCTGTGACTTAGCTGAGAACCCCGTCAGGTGCCCTCATCCACTGTTAGTCTTCAGCTTGTCTGTCTCCAGCTTAATTGCCACCAATTTCTTGGTGTTTGTCTCAGAATAATAGGTGATTGTTTTTTGCTTTTTTTCAGTGTCTGTGAGGAGTGACCTGAAAGTGTGTCCTATCACATCACTATCTGGAAGTCCCTGCCTAGTGAAGATATTTAAAGCAACTGCTACAACTATACTAAATTATGTAAAGAAAAACGTTTACCTTAGGTTTCAAGAGATGATCACGTTATTTTACTGATTTGATCAGAAACTACTAGTAATGAAATTTTAGGTACTGTGCCTCAGTTTCTGTGGTTGCAAGATAGGGGTAACTTCTGTGAATGGCGACTGTGAGGACTAAATGAGTTAAAATATTTAGAATAATACTTAGCATATATATGTATGTTATGTTTGTTAAGCAAACATTGTGTCCTATTCTGAACAACCCACTTTAGAAGGCCTATGACAAGAACATTAGCCAGGACAGGGGTTTCAGAAGCCACTATGTGAGTATTAAGCTTGATAAGCACAGACTTTGGGGGAGATGGAGAACATCTTCAGAAACTTGAAAGGCTAAATGTTAACTTTATAAGTTAATGGATGTGCTAATTAGCTGTACTAACATTTTACAATGATGTGTATACTTATATAAAACCATCACATTTTGTGCATTGAATATATATGCTTTGTTCAGTTATGCCTCAATAAAGCTGGAAACATATTTTTTAAAAAGAATGCTCATAATGAAAAGACAGTGAAAACAAAAGAGAAATTAAAACCAGACAAAAGAACTAAATGAAATTTCCAGAACTGAAAAATTAAACACTTGAAATAAAAAATATATACATTAGCTAAGCTTAACAGCTGATTGGAAATTACAAGAAAAAAGAAAGTTATCGAATTCTAAGACAAACAGAAATTATTCATGAAGAAAGAAGAGAAAAAGATTAAAAGTAGTAAGTGGAGTCTCAGGGCTTATGGGGCAGCATCAAAAGGTCTAATATGCGCAGAAGCTTGGGAGTCCAATAATAAGAGCAAAGAGAGATGGGACCCCTACAAATATTGGAAGAAAACTGGCTGGAAAATTTCTATATATGGTGAAAGATGAAATCTCTAGATTCAAGAGCTCAGCCAACCGTGAGCCTAACGACAGTACATGGAAATTCAAGATAAACAAACTTTAATTTTTTCCTTTGTTTGAGATTTTCTTATAGTGAAATCTTGAAAAATAACATAAAAACTCATAAAGTGAACTTTTAGATCTATTTATATTCTCTTAATTATGCCACTTTTAAAGTAATTTAAGTCTAGACTAATTTAGGAGGCAATTCGCACTTTAAGCATTACCTATAAGGGACAGCATTCCGCACCTTTTGGTGTCCTGCTTATAGAGCTAAAGCACGGCCCATGGGGAAGGGGGTGGATGATTGGCATTAGCTGATAGACTTTGCTCCCAAATATTCTGTTAAGTCATCAATCCTTCTGTCACTCAGTAAAAGTTCTTCATTCGATCTAGTGTATAAATATTCACAGCTGATGAAATATTAAAATAAAAAGGCAAAAAAAGGAAACATTGAATACACACATAGAACATAAGAACATTTTTTTCTTTATCAACAAAATTATTTATAAAAAGGTTACCAAAGAGAACCCAGTCTTCCAGCAGTGTATTTAGGCACAGTATGAAAGAGAACACTGTTCCGGTAGTGTCCTACCTCTGCCCTTAACTAATTGTGTGATTAAGTAAGCCCCTGAATTTACTCAAAGCTCATTTTCTTTTTCACAGCATAGCTTAAGAAATGAATTGTTCCATCAAGCTCCATTTATGTATAATATTTGCTGTCATTACTGGGCTTTTTTGAAAAGGATAATGATGCTGCATTTCTGAGAACTCTTATGCAATGTGAGGTGAACCAAGTTTGATGGAGACTGCTTCTCTGGCCCAAGGCAAAAGGACAAAGTTTCAGTGAGCTACGCATGAACACAGCAGATTTAAACATTTTCAAATAAGTGTCACCAAATCTTAACAATAGTTCCTTTTTTAAAAATAGTTCCTTTATAAAAAGGAACTGACATTAGCAACCGAGTGAGTTTTAAATGATATGAAATCCCTAAAGCAAAGATAATGTGCTATGATTAAGTGCAGAACTGACATCATGTAGGGAGAAAGGAGGGAAAAAAAGCACCTGCAATAAAATGCTATGCCTGTCCCTGTTTTCAATTTCCTCCCACATATCTACTGCTTCTGTTGAAACTTGTTATTGCTAAAATACTTTCTTATCATAGAAAAGTTACAGTTCTAAAAGAGACAACTGGCACCCCAATTAGGCTTTGATGTTAGAGACAATTAGTTTTTTGATAATTTATTTCCTGGGCATTTAACATTATTTCTGCTGAAGGCTGGAGAAGGCTGTTTTTTATTAATCATAAATATACAAATAAATATAACTAATTTTTCATATTTCTTTTTGAATATTAAGAGCTAGATTATATCAAGCAATAATGGTAGAAGTAAAAGCAAATATCTGTTAAAATGTGATAGGTGTTCAATTGTTAATCAAAACCTACAAATAACTCTAAAAGGTTCAACTCTAAAAGGCTAATTCAAGGTGCTTTAAATTTTAAAAGTTGTTTCTAGAGTAAATGTAAGATATAACCAAAATGTCCACTTAAAACATATAAAAACTAGTTTTGTCTAATTCTCTGATTAGTACAGATTAACTAATGATTTAACCTGTTGAGAATTAACTCTTGGTATGATTCTGATTATCACTGTATTCTTTCTTGTTCTCCATAGGTATAAATAACACTGAAATAATATCTATTTTAGGAAATGCTGAAATCTGTTTATTTCGTAATTAAAAAACTGAGCAGTCTTATCTGAAGCTTTTTTCTAGATAACAAGACTTTCTGGCTGATGCTAACCAGAGGACCATATTATTCTTTTTAAGGTAAGAATTATATCTGCTCATCATTATCTTGCAGAAATTGTTTCATGCTACAACCAAAAAAAAAAGAGAAACAGAAATGGTTTCCAGATTTTGCTCCCAGAAAACTTTTGAGTTCTATGGAGATGCATTAAGGCCCAATTTAAGTAAAAAAGTCTTACTTACCCTGTTTTTTTAATGAAATGAAACGATAGAAATTGTGAATTTTATCCAGCTAAAGAGAGAAAATTGAAGACCAAAGGCATGCCATGGTCATATATAAGGAAACTTGACTAAAAGATTTGGTCAAGTGACAATAATGCTAGTAATTGGATTGCTAAGTAAGAGAGGGGGTTGGCAGAGTTGGAAGCATTATTCCATGGGGGCACATCATTTTTCTCAGTTAGCTTGGGTAATTTCACACCCATGACTTATGTTTATTTTGTCCTTCATATGTTTGCTTCCACCACCTGAGTTATGCTCCTATTTGCTCAGGTTGAGAGTAGAACTTTTCTCCTAATCCAGCACCTCTTTCTCCAATCCATTTTACCTCACGCTCCCCGACTTCCAAATGCCCACCTTCCTGTTTTGGTGAGACTTCCAGAGGCACCCATTTCCTTCTGCAACACTCCTAAGGTGCCCTGGAACAGAAACAATGCTGCCTGAGAACGCGACAGAAACGACATTTCCCAAGTCCCACCCCAGGTCTCCTGAATCTGAAACAGTTGGCTTAGGGCCCAGGAATCTGTGTTTAACAAGTCCTTTATGGGAATCTGATGTCCTCTAATTTCTGAAAACTGTGGCCTACAGAGAAAACGCCATAATCTTTTTGCAATTGTTTGAGGCTGTGCATTGGTTTTCTTTCTGCCTTTTCATCTTTATCTTTTACTTCTTTCTACAGTAACCCACGTTCATACAGACAACCCAATCTTTTGACCAAAAAGATGACTGAAGATTTCTTACTTCTGGGTCACTCCTCACACTGTTACATTCATTAGCTGTCTTCTTTCCTTCCAGTCAGCTCTGTTGAAAATCCACCCTTCTCAAGAACAGTCAACCTCAACTGCTCTTTCAAGAGGACCTTACAATAGCCACATGGTGATAGAACTTCTTATTCTAGATACATACCACTCCCCCCACATGTTCTCTCTTCAGTTTACTCTGTCTTCACTGAATAATAATTATTAATTTATATGTCTTGCCATGGCTACTAGATGCATTTTTATTCAAGTAACAAATAATACTAATCATCTGCTTTATGCAGTCTCTTACGCTTAGTGCAATGAAAGTCATGGCTGTTGCTTCAGGAAATCTGTATTCTTTTATATACCAAATATTTACTGAATATATATAGTATGCAAGACACTGTGAGGGACAAAACAATATTTAGCATAATACAATTAAAAGAGTATCCAATCAACAGTGCCCTTCTGTTGGGCACTAAAATAAATTTCGAAAACTGAATTCAGCTCTGTCACTGACTAGTTTTTCATGTTAATCAAGAACTTTACTGTTTTAGATCTTTAATTCTTCATCGGTATATTTTGCTGTGTGATTTTTATTGTGAAATATCATTTCTACTTTCATGCTCTTTCTTACTATAATCATACTGCCTGTAAAATTGTCATTTGTCCAGTCCTTCAAAAGGCTCTTACAGAGACAAACCACTGCTCATCTCTATCCCTTATGTTGTATCTTATATACATGCAAAATGTTTAATACCTGCTGAGCTTGATGAGAATGAGTACATATTCTCTTTCAACACATTGTAAGAATCACTAGTATTATGAAAACATGACTGCAATTTTCTACCAGAACTTTTCAACCTAGGAAATTCTAGAAGAAAACAACCCAAGATTCTGCTGTTTCACGGAAAGTAACTAGTTGCAAAAAGAAACAGTGGTCCTGTAGCTTAGCTGGAATGTTTCAGGACTAATAACTTCCTTCTAGCAAAATCAATTGGTAGTGACCAGATTAAAAAATCATGATGAGAGATGAACTTCTGGATGGCGACTCCATAGGATGCACTTTTGGATTGCTCCTCAGAAAAAAACAAAAACAAAAACAAAGAAAACACCCATTTTCCTGAGACAAACACTAAGAAATGACCCATACTTCAGCTGGAGACAGCTAAGCCACAAATTTGGCTTTGGGACAGAGTCTGGGAGTCTCCAGATGCATGGTGGGGCAGAGGCTGGGATTTCGGGACCAGCTGTGGAGGCAGCAAGAGGTGGGCCCAGCGGGGCTGAGATGCATAGCAATGGAGGGTCAACTAGGGAGGGGGTGAAAGGAGAGACAGCTCACCTGGAGCTGAGGTGGCGCCCACATGGCGAAATTGTGCTGGGTGCAGCCATAACCAGAAATAAACCAAAGAGCCCAAACTCCTCCCACAACCATTTCATGCCAGAACCTGGGGTCCACCAAGTAAAATCTGGCCCAATGCTTATCTGCCCACCAGAAACCCCACCCATCAGATACCCCAGCCACTGGGTTACGGTGAGAAGTCAGTTCCAAACCTCAGCACTACCTGCTAGCGCCACCTTGTGGGCAGAACTAAAATTGCAGCCTGATTGCCAATCCGGAGCAAGTTAAATCTAAGCGATGCGAGCGAAACCGAGCCTTCAGAAACATAAACAGAATGCCGAATAGAGCAAAGGAACAGAGAAATATACGTGAAATGATGGATCTTATAAAAAACCCAGGGGAAAATATGTAAATCGCAGACATATCTAAATTACCTGAAGAGGAATTTAGAGTAACGGTGATTAACATAATCTGAATCCAGAAATCAATAGAGACAATAAATGAGAATGTCAGGAAGCAAAAAGAAGAATTAAAAGAAGACACCAAACAGGTGAAAGATATGATGCTGAATTAAAGGACTCAATAGAGGGACTCAACAATAGGATGGATGAAGCTTCCAATAGACTCAGTGATAGGGAAGATAGGACAGAGGAACTCAATCAAGTAAACAAGCAAAATGATAAAAAAATATTCAAGGAATTGAAGACAGCATTCAAGACCTCTAGGATAATATCTAAACGGGCAACATTTGCATCATAAGTGTCCCAGAGGAGGAGAGAAAAAAGGGGGAAGAACCATATTAGAAGAAATAGTAGATGAGAACTTCCCCAGTTTGAAGAATGAAACAAGCTTCCAGATCCAGGAAGCTCAAAGAGTTCCTAATAAATGAAACCCAAGCAGAAATACACCTAGACACATTGTCATTAAAATGTCAAAAATACAAGCTAAAGAAAGACTATTAAAGCAGCCATAGAAAAGTGTGTCAAATACAGAGGAGCCCCCATAAGACTGTCAGTGGACTCTACAGGCCAGCAGGGAATGGCATGATATATTCAACGTGCTGAAGAAAAATGATTTTCAACCCAGGATACTATATCTGGCAAGACTATCATTTCAGAACTGAAGGAAAGATAGATACCTTTTCTGACAAGCAAAAGTTAAAGGAGTTTATCAACACAAAACTAGGTTTGCAAAAAATATTAAAAGCTGCTCTATAAAGCATAAAGAAACCACAGAAAAACAATAAGGCAACATTTGTTAAAAGTCAGGAGGAAGAGAAGAGAACAAATATGTAGATATTTAGAATGAGTGGAAGAT
Organism: Solenodon paradoxus; assembly: GCA_004363575.1. NCBI lineage: Eukaryota > Metazoa > Chordata > Mammalia > Eulipotyphla > Solenodontidae > Solenodon > Solenodon paradoxus. Next base: position 331,989 of record RJWH01000585.1, read on the forward strand.
TAATAAGCTTTCAAATAACATTAGGTAGTAAGCAGAACCGTGAACGCTAACGTCATGATAACCTCAAAATACATCCTGAGGGAGAAAGCAAAGAAGAAAACAAAAGACAAGATCAATCAAAACACAACTGCACCATCCGAAATAAAAAGAGCAAGAGAACAAAGTCTTCCTCTGGAGCAACATACGAAAGATAAATTGTAAAATGACACTAAGAAGCTATTTATCAATAATCACTCTAAACGTTAATGGACTGAACTCACCAGTCAAATGACACAGAGATACTGAATGGGTTAAAAAAGCATCACCCAGGCTTCTGCACTGGATTCAGGAAACCCACCTTCTTCCAAAAGATAAACAAAGACTCAAAGTCAATGACTGGAAGACAATCCTACAGTCAAATGGCAACCTCAAAAGAGCAGCAACAGCTATAGTCATATCAGATAAAACAGACTTACATCTTAAAAGCACAACAAAGGACAGAGATGAACACTAATGATTAAAGGATAAATCCAGCAGGAAGACATAGCAATTATTACTATATATGCACTCAATGAAGGAACATCAAAATATATCAAGCATTATTACACCTGAAGAGAGACATTGACATGAATGCAATAATAGTCAAAAATCAACATAAGAAAGGAAATAATCAAAATTTGAGCAGAAATCAATGAAATAGAAAAAAGCAAGACAATCCAGAAGATCAATGAAACCAAAAGTTGGCTCTTTGAAAAAATAAACAAAATTGACAAGCCATTGGCTAGACTCATGAAGAAAAAAAGGAGAAAGCTCTCATAACTAGAATCATAAGTGAATGGGGAGAAGTTACAACAGATACCATAGAAATTCAAAACATCGTAAGAGACTACGATGAACAGCTCTAAACCACTGAAACAGACAACCTTGAGGACATGGACATATTTCTAAAAAAGTATAATCTACCAAGACTGAATAATTGTAAAATCTGAACAGAACAATCACAAGCAAAGAAATTGAAGAAGTAATCAAGGGCGTTCCCCACTAAAAAAAGCCCAGCAGCAGATGACTTCTCCAATGAGTTCTGTCAAACCTTCAGAGAAGAATTAACACCTATTCTTCTCAAGTTCTTCAGAATATTGAAAAACAGGGAACTCTCGCAAATACTTTTTATGAGGCTAACATTACACTGATACCAAACTGACAGAGATGTCACCAAGAAAGAAAATTATAGACCAAAATCTCTAATGAGCATAGATGGAAAAATTTTCAACAAAATATTTGCAAACAGAATTCAATAATACAAAAAAAGGATCATCCATTATGACCAAGTGGGATTCATCCCAGGGATGCAAGGATAGTTCAACATACATAAATCTATTAATGTCATATACCATATCAGCAAAAACACAGAAAAACCATATGATCATATAAATCGATGCAGTGAAGGCTTTCGACAAGATCCAACACCCATTTATGATAAAAACCCTCCATAAATGGGAATAGAAGGTTCATACCTCAACATAATAAAGGCCATATATGAAAAGCCCACAGCCAACATATAGTCAATGGTGAAAAATTGATAGTGTTTCCTCTTGAGTCAAGAGCAAATTGACAGGAGGAAGAAAAACTCTCATTATTTGCAGATGACATGATTATATATATTGAAAACCCCAAAAACTCTATCAAAAAACTTCTAGAATTCATCAATGAATACAATAAAGTGGCAGGCTACAAAATCAACACACACAAAAAGTGCAAACAACACACTGGAAAAAAATGAAATCACAAAAATCACACCACTTAAAATAGAAGTTTAAATGAATGAAATCCATAGGCATATACCTTACAAAGGAAGTAAAAGTGCTATACAATGAAAACTGCAAGTCCTTCTTAAAAGAAACAGAAGAGGACACAAAGAAATGGAAAGACATCCTCTGATCATAGCTGGGAAGAATCAATTTCATTAAAATGACCATCTTACCCAAAGCAATATATAGGTTTAATGCAATCCCCCAATAAAATCCAATCCTGGGCTTATTTCCAGGAAATAGAACAAAAAATCTTAAAGTTTGTATGGAGCAGCAAAAGACCCTGAATAATTAGACAATAATGAGGAAAAAAAAATGTATCTGGAAGGATTATACTTCCAGTCTTTGAACTATATTACAAAGCAACAGTGATCAAAATGCTATGGTACCTAAATAATAACAGACTCACAGATCAGTGGAATAAAACGGAATCAACAGAAACTGCCCCACTCACATACAGTCACTTTATCTATGACAAAGGAACCACAAGCATAAATGGAAAAAGGAGAATTTTTCAAGAATGGCCTTAGGAAAGCTGGACAGCCACATGCAAAAGAATGAGACTAGACCACTCTCTAACACCATTCACAAAAATTAATTCAAAATGGATTAGAGACTTTGACATAAGACCAGAAACATAAAGCTCTTAGAAGACAACACAGGGAGGACTTCTCATGACATGTGTTGTAGAGAAGCCTTTGGGGACTCAACTCCACTATTAAGGGAAACTAAAAGGAAAACAAACAATTGGGACTACATCAAACTAAGGAGCTCCTTCACAGCAAAAAAAAATCATTAAACAAAAAGAAACCTACTAACTGGGAGAAAGATATTTACAGTCAGTATTTCCAACAAAGGCTTATTATCTAAAGTATACAAAGAACTCATAAAACTCAACAACACAAGAACAGGCAATCCAATCAAAAAATAGGCAGAGGAATTGGACAGACACTTTCCTGAAGAGGATATGCAGATGGCCAGAGGCACAAGAAATTATGTCCTTACTCACTGGCTATCAGGGAAATGCAAGTTAAAACAACAATGAGACTGGCTATTATCCAAAAGTCTGGAAACAACAAATTCTGTTGAGGATGTAGAGAAAAGGGGACATCTTTGCATTGTTAGTGGGAGTGCAAATTGGTAAAACCCCTTTGGAGAACGGTTTGGAGATTCCTCAAAAATCTGAAGATGAAAATCCCATATGATCCTGTCATTTCATTTCTGGGCATCTACCCAAAAGATACAACAGCACCCATCTGTGCAGATGTATATATCCCCACGTTTGTTACAGCCCTATTCACAATAGCTAAAAACTGGAAATTATCTAAGTGGCCAACATCAGATGAATGGATAATGAAGATGTGGTCCACATATACAGTGGAATACTACACATCTCTTAGAAGGGATGAAACCCTGTCACTTGAATCACCGTGAATAGAACTAGAGGGGATGATACTAAGTGAAACAAGTGAAAAGAAGAAAGATAGAGACCAAATGACATCACTCACACAAGGAATGTGAACAGACAAAACAAAGGAACAGATGAACCATAACCAACCCTGATACATTTGCAACAGAACTGAGGTGACCAAAAGAGAATGGGGCGGGCGGGGTCAAGTGGTGGTGGAGCCCACTGGACAATGGGGAAGAAGAACACTTGGTGATTTGGTGGAGGGCATGGCGTGTTGAATTATATTTAAGAAATGAGGAACCTATACATAATAAATTATTTTGATGTGTAGAATAATACTAAAATAAAAGATAAATTAAAAAATATCTTGCCTGGTAATTGCAATAATCTGGGTCATATTGGGGTTTATCCACACTATTGTGTTTTCTGTTGGGCATGGATAATACTTTCATCTCTTTTCACTGAATAATTTTTATTGCATCTGGAAAAATAATATGTCGTAGATTAGGTTATTATTGTTTATCTTAGCAGGAAGATAAACTGTGGGAGGCAGCTGCAATTTCGGTTTTTTCCTTTAGCCTTAGCTGGACAGCTAGAAGTTTGTCACATGCATGCGTAGTTTAGGAGCAACAAAAGGTTTGGGCAAAGTGTATACAAGTATCGATCTCACTCTTTTTCTTCTTTATGAAGATTATCAACTCACTTTCCAGTTGTTCCACTCAAACTCTGCCATCTTGCTCTTCAAACTAGCGATGTTTATATTTGAGTTTTAGCTGCTCTTCCTGGTGCTGACTATGTCTTGTGTTCATATAAACATGAAATTCATGCAGTTTTATTTCCTTTGTCCAAATATCACCCAACTTCCAGTATTTGTCTGATTTGGTAGCTCTTGAATGCCTTCAAGTAGCTGCTCTTTACAATATTTTCCAGAGTTTGTAGTTATTATCTGTGAGTGGTATCACCAACTAGAGGTGGCTGGGCTATTACCAGAAGTGGAACACTGTCTGTCTTTGAGTTTTGACATTTGTATACACCCTTGATACTTCTATCCAAATCAAAACATAGAGCATTTCCATTTCCACAGAACGTTTTTCCACGTTCCTTGCCAGTCAAGTTTTCCTCTTCACCACTCTCTAATTTTGATAAACATAGATTGGTTTTGACAGAATGTGGACTTCATATAAATGAAGTCATGATGAATGTCATCCTTTCTTGGTTACTATCATTCAGCATGATGCATTTGAGATTCAGCCAAGTTGTGTGTTTCAGCAATTCTTTTTTATCATAGAATACAATTCTATTATATGAATATGTGACAATATGTTTATCTATTTTCCTGTTTGACTCTTATAAATAAAGCTGCTGTGAAATATACCAATGTCCAAGCATTCTGACTATTCCACTTATGGTCAGCATCTGGTATTGTAAGAGTTTTAACATTAACTATTCTAGTGAGTGTAGAGTGATGCTTTATTAGCTTTAAACTGCATTTTGCTGATAGTAAATCATGGTAAAATATTGTGATGTGCTTATTGTTTATTTGTATATCTACCTATGGCATGTGTTTACTTAACCTGTTTTTCCAATATCTGCTGTATGTTTTAAATTACTGACTCAGTAATTCTTTATATATTCTGGGCATGTGTCCTACATTAGATATATATTACAAATATTTTCTCTCAGTCCCTGGTATGTCTATTCATTTTCTTTATAGAGTATTAATAATAAGACTTTTACCCATTTTTGATAAAACCCAATTAATCAATCTTTTCTTTTTATGGTCGTCTTTTTGAAAACTTTTTGCCCTGTCCAAAAAAATAATCCTTGTTTATCCAAGATTTATTTCTAATTACACTATAGTGAATATTGGTAAGTTTCTGAAATACTTTTGCTTTCTTTGAAACTTTGAAACTTTGCTGTCTTTTCATCTAATGAAAAGTTTTTCAAGTAAAGTATTTGCAGATTTTGACAGTTCTGGGCAAGACAGGCTAAAAGCAACAATGTTTATGCAGCTATTCGTGAACAGATACTGAAAAGATGTATGCAAAAGTAAGCCAGCTCACATTTCCAGTGTCATTTCTGGTTCAGTTGATTTAAAATTTATGACTTTTTGCTGCAGCAGCATCGGATGCAATTCTTGGGCCAAGACTCGCAGGATTTAGCACCGAATCTTACAGAGGCGCCAGTTCTGCTGGAACACATGGCAAAGCACCTCACTCTAGCTCTTGCATCAGTGACAATAATGCCAAGTTAACATAGAATTCCTTAACTTTATAATTAGTCTCCTAACTCAACAAATCAGTAAAACAGTCTCCAAGTAAAAGCACTTTTTGAAGATTGAACTGTGGGTGAAACTCAAATTGTGGCAATTTGGTGTGTGCAGGGTGGGTCATGAAAGTACCTTGCCACAGTGGAGTTATAGTCCACGGGTTGATTTTAAGCATCACTATTGCAGAGGTGCAGTCCCTGGGAGTACTAATTTTTACCGCTCTTATTCTATGGGGCTTTTCAGAAATCTGAGATGTAATAGACAGCAGAGCCATTCTGGTTTAGACTAGGACATAATTTGACAAAGTCTCTGTCCTCTGGTTTCCCTGCCTCATTGTTCTGACTGTATCTTCAATGGCCATTATACCACATAAGTACTTGATTTACCCTAATTCCCAGCCTCTTTCTACTTTTGTTCTCCACAAAATCTCCTCCCGTTCTATCTCCTGTGGTTCAATTGCCACAATACTCTCAGTAATGGTTAAAGATATATGTACTTACAGCACACACACACGTATGCAATGTATGTGCACTTAGAGCATATATTTGCAGTGTGTCTATTTCCTTACCAGTACAGAGGTATACCTTCACATTCCCATCTTACAGTTAAGAGATTCAGATTTATTAGGAAATTACCCAAACCAGCCATTGACGAGTGGTATTTTGGGGACCCACACCCAGCCTGAATATGTCCCCATCACACACTATGCTGCCACCACCCTGGTTTAAGGGGTCCCACAGAATTTACTGCAGTGAAAGGAAATGCCAGAGTGGAAACTATTGTCAAAGTCTGTCACGTTATGTCATCTCACATTAGTCAGCTTGACAAGTGGTAAACAGTGTCGTAGATATTTCCTGTTGTTTCTCTTGGGGACACCTTGACTTACAGCTTACAGCTTGTCTTTCTGGCCCATCCTACTTCTTTTGTCCTTGGGTGGGGGTGTCAACATTTCACTAAGTTCCTTTTGGAGGTCTCTTCTAGTTCCATTTATGTAGGTTTAGCTTGAAAAGATTGGGAAAAGCAACAGGATTTTCATTGTTGAGTTTATCTCTGGTTGAGCGAAGGGGAGGAAAAGGCTCAGAAGACCAGGAATGATTGGAAGGAACAAGAAAGACATCATATTTGGTTAATTTTATAAAGTTGATTCTTTGTACCTAAAGGTCTACAGATGAAGACTGTTAATGACCAAAACCTAGAAATCTGCGTTGTGCTGTTTGGGGTCTGTTTCATTAAAATGTGAAACTGCTGAGGTACAAAGAGAAAGTTTTATTGTTTAAAACGGCATGTCACATGAATGATCTTTTAAAAGTTGCTCAAAATTACCATTTGACTTAGCGAACTTTGTCTCTGGATATTAGAAGATATGGTGGTGCCTTTACTTCTATTTTTATTCCTGTTTGACAGACATAACAACATGCACGGTGCACACACACTTCCATTACACTCTGTGCAGGAAATCAGCTCGTGTTCTTGGAAAGTGCATTCTTTCACTGCTCAAGGTTTTGTTTTCATCCTTTTCCAGAAAGGACTGTTCTTCACATCCTACCAAGAGCACATCATGGAGGCAGCATCACAGTCCCGGATATTTTTTATGTCATATTGACAAAGCAGTGTGCAAAGAATTCTCGACCCTTCTCTATATAACACAGTAGTTGTCAATAGGCATTTTTTAAACAAAGAATGCACATTTTATCGCAATCAGCGTATGAATACTGGCAATTTGCAACAAATTTTGCACCACAAAAGTGTATTCCAGAATGTCTTTTTCACAAAAAAAGCTTTTCTTTGCCTGATGTTTAAATAAAGATTCTTGTTCCTGGTTCCGGGAACATGTGCCTGTGTGTATACACACATGCAATTTCCATTATTTATTCTAAAAGTGTTTTTCGCCATCAGTAATATAGGTTTAGTGAGTTTTCTTCGTTAAGACTGTCATGAGTCATATAAGGATACAATAGAACAAGTATGGGCAGATTAAATTCTTCACCCAACAGTCGATTTTCCTTCAGGTGTTCAAGTACTTAATGATCAAAACAGAGAGTCTCATTTTTGCTAGAAGATTAGTCTGATAAATGAGACTGTTTATGTGAAAATATGTAGAATTATGAAGTAAAGATGCATTTTAATGTCTGAATCCCTATTTCTGTGTATAAGGGAGATGGAGAAGGTAAATACCAGCATTAAAAGATAATATAAACAGGCAGAAAAGCAACAGATGAGAAGCGAGAGAGACATTAGGGTGAATATAACAGTGAGACTGATTTTTCCTTTCTCTTTCTCATTAAAAATCACTTTCTGGCTCTGAATTGCTGAAGTGATTCCTTTGTGAGTTTTAATACTTTAATCTAATGAGACATCTAGGGAGTTCACCAAACAAGTCTTCACTTGTGACCAGATAGTTTTTGAGCAGGACTTCTTGGGACAAATGTCTTTAAGTATCCTCAGGAGGTCAGCACTGGAGGACAGAGTCTTGAGGGCACTGGCTCAGCACCTGGGCTCTGCCATGGAGGCTGGTTCTAACCCATCATCAGTCAGAGCAAGCAATTCTGTCGTCCTCCTTCCTTGATGATAATACGTTCCTTCAAGCACTTCATCTTTAGAGTCTGATAACTGCTGCCCACCTTACCACCCATCAATCAGACTTTATGTAACAAAGAGTGCTTGCTTTCCGACAAGAAGTCTGCTCTTCAGAACATCTATAAGTGGAACAGATTTAGAAAGAAAAGCGCATGCCTGGATGTCATTGTTTGTCATGACCTGGTAACAGCTAGACTTTTATTAAAAAAAAAAAGGGCCACGCAACATTGTAGGTGGATTTAAATGGAACATTTAAGTGGCATGTGCCTAAAGATTTGCAGATGAAATAAGGAGAGCTAAGTATCCCTGAAGCAGTAATTCAGTGTGAATCCTGAAATTCTCTTGCAGCTTTTGTAACTATCACTAGATTCATGTGGTTTGACTAGAGCTGAAAGAATTATTATCATGGACTTAATGAGGCGTGGAACTCGAGTGCTTGAAACCGTAAGGTGTACTTCTAATTTAATGGGAGACTGTCCCCACCCAATTCTTGTTTGAGATGCATGGCCATGAGCGTTGAACCCTATGGGATAACATTATTGCTTCAGTGTGGGAACCATTATCATACCAGGTATGCTGGCTTCTGCACTGCGTGTTCTCCGGTGAGTAGTGTCAAGTCTGCCTGAAGTCACCAAATGAGATTTAATAAATGACATTTTCTCCTGGACACTAGGTGGCAGCAAACTGTTGAAATAAGAAGCAAGGGACAAAGTTCAGTCTTGTTCCTGGTACTAAGGAAGAGGAGGATACACATTCAGCTGCAAATTTGTAAAAAGGCATAGTTGTGGTTATTGTATCTCCTAATTTTTTAAAAATCTTTTTGAACATACCTCTGCTTTAAAAGTTCTAAGAGAAGAGCTGTGAACTCATTAGGCCCTAAGAGTTTTCCAAAGGAGACCATATCCAGGTTTAGTATTTCTCTGGAGTCAAAAATACATATTCAGATATCATGGCTTCTACCATTCATAATAAAAGGTTATCTTTAAATCTGCATCGCCAATGAATCGCTAAGATGCTTTAGATCTGTTCTTATAGTTGTTACATGAAATTCAAATGCTTAAAAACAACATTGAAAATAAATTTGCTATCAGTCCAGTGCTTAGATGGTATAAGATGGTCAACTGTGTACAAATCATTGCTGAATGTTTGCGAAGAATATCAGCTTCCTGTGAGATGCTATTCTATTGTTACTACACTTTTAAATATAAAGCCAATAAAAGATGAGTTTATTGAACCTGACAATGAGAATCAGAAACAGTTACTGGTGTAAAAAGCATTCTCATTTTCAACTTGATTTTTTTCTCTATAAATCTATTCTGCAGTTTTTTTGAATTGTTTGTTTCATCCTATTCTAGCTTCTAATCTGACTTAGCTGCACCATGGAGATGTCAGCATATTTAAGATGTGGAACATCTTAAAACTTATTTAAACTTAGACCCAGCTACATAAATTAAAAAGATGCATTGCAAATGAAGAATAAAGAGAAGCAAATGTAATAAAGAAAAATAAGTATCTTGTAAATATTTTTACAACAAATAAGGCTTTAAAACAAAACACTTTATATATTTCAGCTATTTCTATACTTTGAAGACATAATTGTGAATATGAATATTGCTAAATAGAAACACTGAAAAACTGTACTAAATTTCCAACCACAGAAGTAAGTATATCAGGAAAATTCCAGTGATACTATATTTTGAGTAAATTCACTTTACACTATCATAAAATAAAGCTGTTTCAAGGAGGAATTAGAAGTTTTATGAATTCATTTTAGGGCCATTAGTTGAACTTGGTTTGAGTAATTTCTAAATGTCTGCCAAGTCTGGACAGCTTTTTGTGGGGAGGCCCTAAGTTTGTCCACTGAACACACTAACTGTTTTCAGGAAGAGCAAGAAGAGGAATAACTGACTTTGTCTGTGTAACTAAAGTCTGAAGTTTGTTATAGTTACAACACTGAATTTTTAGAACCATGGTAGGATATGCTCTTTTGTCTTTGTTCCACGCCCTCAGTCCAGGGGGAGATTTCTCCTGGATCACAATAGATGTATATGCTTTATTTTGCTTTATTTTAAGGGAGTCTTTCTTTTCCTATTAGGAAAAGAAAGGTTGTCTGCAAGTCAGAAGTCATTAAGTGGTGGCTGTTCTTTGTGGGAGCATCTATTTAAATGTGTTTTAAGAAGTAACTGTTTTTAGCCCTTTCTTCCCTTCTGAAACTCACCCCCACTCTCCTCACTAAGTAGGGACCTTAGCCATTTTTCATCATGATGTGTCTCTTTCTGCCAGGCACAATGTTGGGCTCTTGGGAAGCATGAGACATGTTTTCATCAAAGTGAATGTGACTCTGATGAGTGACCGTCATGGACAGAAACCAATGGCAGTGGGGTCTGGTAATATTCAGAAAGGATCATTGAAACTAGTTTGTGGAGGAAAACAGCCCATTATAAAACCAGTCAATGCAACTGAACACTACGTTAGCTTCCATTTAATCAATTTTGGATTTTACAAGCAAAATAGTAAAAGTTGGTGCTGGCAGTGATCATCATTTGATGTCTTTTTTTTTTCCAGTGTGAAAAAATCAGTGCCACTAGAGGTCACTCCAGCCATTGGCAACAGAGTATTACATTGGTGTTGTCCACAGTTAGATAAGGCAATTTTTGCAATTTTTGCACACCCTTGAAACGATCATCAGCTGGAGAAGAACCAAATTTAGCTTAAGCACTCACACACGGTCAGTGCCACGGCACAGTTTTCTCTGTCCCACTTCGCCACCCAGTTCCCGGCTTCTGCCCTTCTGGTACTAGCTGGAGAATTGTTAGTCAGTAGTGGTCATTAAAGCTGTGATTTTTGCGGGGGTGTTTGCTCTGCATCAGGCAGTATTTTAAACACTTGTCATCATTACCAGCTTAGCCTCCCACAGCAACCGAAGACCTTTCCCACGACTATGACCGCTTTTCAGATTAGTTGAGGCACAGAGGTGACACCCACTGAGCGGCAGAACTGGGACTCGAGCAGTGCCCACCCTGTCGGTATCAGTCTGCTGTGATTTGCAGCAACGGAGCGTGTTTAACTCTTCTCTCTGTTTTATTAACAGGTTTCAGAGTTGTTACAGCAGAGACGTTTAGAGGTGCAGACATACACGGCAGGAAGCTCACAGGCGCCCCTCCGGTCCTGGGTCGGGCAGATGACCAGTGCGAGGAGCTTCAGGGCTGCGTGTGCGTGTGCGTGCGAGCGTGTGCATTGTGTGTGCGTGGGTGTGCGTGGGTGAGCTATGCGTGAGTGTGCATGTGCGTGCGTGTACATGCGTGCGTGTGTGTTGGAAAAAGGAGGGTGCTATCGGGGATTGTATAGAAAATGACTAACTAGTTAATGGTGGGATTTTCTGTTCAACATATAAGACGTGACCAGGCCAGCTGATGTATGTCCAGTCAGAGTAGCTTTATATCTAAATCCAAAGAAAATGCCTTCTCCAGAGCATCTCAGAATGTCTTTAACTATGTGGATGGAGACCCTGGCTCCTGCCCTGCTCGGGGCAGTAGACAGGCGTGTTGCTAAAGAGAGCACCCATTTTACCAGGCTTTACATAACGCCTGCCCCGTGGCGTGCCCTGCTCAACAGATGAAGAGAAGGAGGCAGGGATGCTTTCCGCAGACCACAAGAGAAATGAACTCAGACTGAACTTCAACCTCAACTTTTTAGTTTCCACTCATTTCTTGGGCTAGTAGGCTTCAGACTTGCTGACATTGAACCTGGAGACATCGCTTGTTGAATTTTCTTATAGGATGCGCTTCACCCGAAGGTGAAAAAGCATGACAACTTACCCAAACAAGGCAAATACCTTAATCTAATGGGAGCTCCCTCTGCGTTCGCTCTGAGTCAGTAAAAGTCAGTAATCACGTGCTCTCATCCAAGCAGTCCTCACGGCTGGCACCTAGACTGGCGTGTGCCTTTGGAATGGAAAGTCAGGATGGTCTCAAAGCTTCATATACAATAACAGGAAAAAAATTAAACAAAGGAACATTTTAACCAGCAGTCCCCACCTCTGAGCTGTTCCTTTCCTATTTCAGCCAAAGCGCTGCATACCTAAATTCCCTTGAGAGTAGAGAAGACTATAAAACCGACATTTAAAGTTTTCTTTGCCCTAGAACAGAGGAAACACAAATTGTTAAAGACTTTGTCTTCCAGCATAACTTGCTACCTCTCTGAATACTTAGATTAACAAGTGGTAATAGTAGCGAAGGAGGAAAAACTGAGCTCCAATCTATTTCACACTCTCTAACATGAATATGAGAAGTATATTTGCTGAAAGATTTAAAAATAGCTTTACATGCCAAGCCAATCCTCACCTCTTAGCCTTAAAACATAGTGACAAACAAAAGCGGTAGATTAAAGAGTCCATCTTGAAAGGTGAGGAAGTAGGACTTAAGGAGAAAAGGAAACTTGGTAATGTATTTTATAATAGCAATCTCTATTCATTAGATGGGGGATTCTTTAGTGGTTAAAAATCCAAGAGCCATTCTATATAAAAATCATTGCTCTTCTGATGAAAGTACCATGGATGGGACTAAATGCACTCAGAGAGGCAGTGTTTGTGGTAGAAAGTTATTTGGAGAAGAAATGGAAAGAACTAGATCTTAGATGCATGCCAATTTCTAAAAGGACTCAGTTTTCTTCATTTGTGGAAACCTGGGTAAAACATCTTTCCCTTTTGTCCCTTCCTCCTAGATCTTTATTTTAAACGATCTTCTAACAAGTATTTTTTGTTGGGATCAAGTAAAACTTTTAAGTTAATGTATAGGTACCAGAAAACACTTTTGCAATATAGCACGAAATCTTGTAAAAATGATCAATTGCATATTCCCATTTTACCATTTGGAGAAATATATGAAAAGCCAGAAGACTTGTCAAACTATTTGCTTTAAATTTCCCCCAATTGAATGAACGTGAAAGCAGTGAGCGCTTGCCGGAATGACAGTCATGCTTTCAACCTGGACTCCTTTCTTTCATTTACCCCTCAAGTTTATTTCTATAGGAAGCTCTGAGCTCCTTAATTAGAAAATATACTCAGAGTCTGTTAGGCTGTTGCTGCCTCCAATGCCCGGTGTAACAGCTAACTGCATTCCTGTCATAGCCTCCTAGCTGCTTCTCCCTGTACGCCTCGCCACAAAATACCACCTCAGAATAAGGAATCATTCTCAAAATAGCACCTTTTCTCCTTTGTTTGAAGTCCTCTGGTGCCTCCCTGCAGCCCTCAGAAAAGCAGATCCTTTCAATGGGCACTAAGGCTCTGTGCATCTGGTGTCCTGCCTTCTCTGTACCCTTCTTCCTCCACCTGGACAGACCACATCAGCCTTTCCACTCATTCTGAACATAGCCATGCTTCCATCTCAAGTCTCCACAACTGTGTGTCTGCTGCCTGAGATGTTTTCCTCCACATATCCTCAGGGTCCATCTCATATCATCTACCTCAAGTGTTTTTCATATGCTCCTCAGTGAGGTCTTTCCTAAGATTATTTCTCCTACCCCCATACCTCCTTGTCCTTCTCTGTTTCATTTTTCTTCATACTACCTACTGTCTTCTCCTCTCCTAGTATATAATTCAGTCTTTCTCTCTTTTGTTTATCTTTCTCTACCTCCATTGAATGTTAGTTTTTCAAAGGAAGGGTTTGTTCCCTCTGTTTTCTGCTCTTTCCCACACTTAATGTTGACACATAGTAGGCTCTCAACAACTATTTGTTGGATGAATGAATGAATGAGTGGTTAACACAGAAGAGACATGAACCAAGACAGGTGCAATTTCACTTAGCATACTTAACTCACAGCTTCTTTGTGAGACAGATCTTTTTATGCATACTTTTTTGGCAAAAAGGAGTCACCCCTCTAAGTCATAAGCAGTTACAGAGGAACTATAATAAGAAGTCCAAGCTCCTTCCAACTTTCAGACCAAATTTCTCCACATCTTTCGCTTCTACACTTCCTTGGAAGAACAGGGCAAATGTTTAAATTTAACTGTTCCCTTTCGGCATGAAGTATTTATGTGAGGCCCGCAACTTCCATTTTCATTTTGTAAAACTACTGCCTGAAATAATTTTATCTAAGAGGCTTCAATTCTTTACAAAACAGTACTATTTTCACAGATATGCGTCTTTTTATATTTTGCTCACCTGGCACATATTGGATGCTCAGCTGGGGTTTCTAGATTAAAAATTTTAATCTCACTGGATTTGCAGCTTCATCTCTGCTTCAAGTATTATTTCAGAAAAGAAAGTGAATTCCTTAGAATATAGAAGCATATTCATATTGGGTTTCATCTTCAGCATTATCTTTTGAACTGGCAGGTCAATTAAGCACCATACATTCAATTTTGCAACACTTTAAACTATAGTGCTTCATTGTTCAGAAAACCCCACCACTAAGATATTACTGTGGTTCCTTAAATTATGATTCAATTCCACTTGTGGGACAGTTTTAAAATGTCACTCTATGAACCCGGGCATTTGGGAGTGATAACAATCCTGAACATTAGCAAGATGTCAACCTCAGTAATACCTGTGTTGTGGAAGGAGAGATACTATCCCCGCTGTGTGTCCTTTAGATAATGAGGACATTAACAATGTGAATTCTGTGGCGAAGCAATGGTTATTCAGAAAATCATGACAGCACAGACAGAGACTTTCATAGGTGGTCAGATCCAATTCTTTTCCCTTCTGGAAGAATGATATCAGCCATGTACTATGGCACAGGAGACGGCTCTCTGGCTTGCGTGCTCTAGGTCAGTGTCATTCTGGTTACGACATTCTGTCCAAGCCATGCTGGTTTAGCCCTTAATTTTCAGGGAGGGACGCAGTTCTCCTATGACCAGGAGGCAGTCTGGTTACAAGTAGTGGAATAAATTGAATATTGTAGGAAGACAGAAGAAACAGCAACTACATTTTCCTGAGAGATGTGCTGCTTTCTGGGTAGAAGGAATTTGGAGAAATATCAATGAATGTGTCAAAAAGAGAGTGACCATTTTCTGTTTTTTAAAGAAAAAGTATAGTTTTTCCAGGTGGAGAAACTCAGGAAAGATATATTCCAAATTCAAGCGGAAGTGGAAGCAAAGGGATGAGGTGTAAAAATCATGACATGATTGAAGGATAATGAAAAACTTGCTCCATATTTATGCTTAGAGAATAAAAAAGGGGGAAGAAACATTAGAAAAATGAATTGGCAGATTTTAAAAATCATTTTCTGTGTTGAGAATTTTCATAAAGATTTGAACTTGAATCTGAAAGAAATGACCAGTCATTCTAGTTTTAATTGGCGGGGAGGGTAAAACGATAATGATTATCTCTGGCACGGTGTGGAAGACCTGGATTGTCACTAGAAGAGGACATCTGCATCAAGAGACTTGCATTCTAAAGCAGGTGAGAGATAAAGGTGACGGGCACTGAATAATAATCGTAGGTTGTAAATTGGATTTATAGAGAGGAGGTTAGAATTGAAAAATACAAGAAAGGAAAATATAACAGAAATTGCTATTGGTTGAGCATAGGAAGCCAGAGAGAGTAAGCCCTACAAGTGAATAAAATTACTTAGGAAAGCTAATGCAATGAGAAGAAGATCAAGACCTGAATTCTGAGAACTACGAATGTCTAAAGGGTAAAGAGTGGTAAGATATCTAGGAAGAATGTTTAGATGAACAAGAGAACTGGCATGGAGTTAATATTTTAGAAAGGAGAACACTGCAAGAAGGGAGAAATGTTCAGTATATCTAATGGTTCAGAAAGGTCAATTAGGTTGATATTTGGGACTAGTTTGATTTGTCAATGAGGCAATTAATAAAAATAAACACAGGTAGAGCAAAAACAGACTGTGATCATACTAGTAAAACTGGGTGTTTTGCTTCTTATGAAGGAGAAGAGCAGAACTTTTCTCATGCTGAACTAGAGATAAGGAAGAGGATGAAGTCACAAAAGAGACCAAGTATAATGGCATTATAGGGTCCAGAGGAAATTTGAAAGCTTCATGTTTCAGTGCCTTTAAGAAGATTTGATTTTATCAAAGAAGAGGGATAAATACTTTTTCCTATTAGACAAAGTAAAGGGATGGAGTGGGGAAATATAGGTTGGTGATGAAAGAGAGAAACTGAAGAATTTCATGAATGATGACTTCTTTTCCCCAAGTCATCTCCTGACAGTACACAGATGTGGGATAATGTGAAGACTCTGAGAGACAACGTACAGAGAAGTTCTCTGGAAAAGTGTGAAAGAACATAAAACCATGTTTGAGAATCCATTTGAATTCAAAGTCAAGAATGGCTATTTCCTACTATATGGTAATTTGCTTCTCTTATGAATTATTTGCTTTTCCTCAAAGTTCAAATTGGGGGTCATGATCTCTGGGATGTAATCTGAGTAAAAGCTTTTCCTTTTCCATTTTGAACCCCTAGACTTGAATTGAGTGCCTGGAACATCAATAAAGCTTTGCCAAATGAATAAATTTTGATGGCATCGTATGAGCTAATTCCTAGAATGACCAGAACCAATTCAGATAAGTTCAAAATCAATGAAATTAGCCTGCATCTGCTTCTCATCTCTCCCATCATCTTCTGTCTCCTGATAAAACTCTGCCATTCTCTTCAGCTCTTACTTCTCACCACCTATCAGTAAGTAGTTCTCTTCTCTTTTGAATTAGTCTCCTTCTCATTTGACAATATACTAATTTCTACCAAGACAACATTTCAAAATTAATCCAAATAACAAAACACTTAAAATGAAATTCATCTCAACTACATTTTTTGAAAAAAAAAAGTAAACTCTGAAGTTTGTTGAGAGAAACAGGTGAACTCAGATATTAAAGATAAAGTCCTGTGCTGATTTGTCTCCTGAGTGACTTCCTTTTAGCATCTGTTAATAGTCTCAGCTGGTTTCTCCAGGGGACAAATTACCAATGCCATATTTTCCATTCTGGAAAGAACTGCCCTCACCTATTGTTTAGAAAAAAAACATGTATAAACACTTGAATGTATGTACGGCTGGGAGTCTGGACCATTTTTTATGTGCAATTTCTTGAATCAAATTAAATTGCTTGTCTCCTAGTGACTTCACCATTCATATTTTCCAGGGATCCCTAGAGTCTGAGCTGTGCTGAAGACTGGTTTTTCTGAGCATTGCTGTAACCTGCTCATTTGATCCCCTTTCAAGAGTTTTCTATATGCCCCCATGCCTTAATTCCTTATCTACGAATCCACAAAGATATTTCATCTGGAAATTCAATCAGATATTACTCAACAATACAGCCACTTTTTAGAAAAAAAAGAAAAAGAAGAGAAAAAAGAAAAAAATGAACTAGCAATGTAATAATTTCTAGATTTCCAGTTTCCGTATGACATTTCAACACTTCTATTACTCCTCACTCTGCTTTGCTATTCTTTCTCTTTTCCCTATATTCCTGTTATTCACTATCTGGCTGTATGCTAATTGAGTCTTTTTCTTTTAAGGAAATGTACAGGCAGGAATGAAGGCAAGTAAGCAGGCAGGCAGGAACAGAAGAGGAAGATGTGCTTTATTTCAGCTGTCCATCTTAGTTATTCCCCTGCCCCGGGTCTTGAACCTGGCTCCCTGCGATGCATGTGGACTGCACATGGTGGCCTTACCTTCTAGGCCAATAGGGTGAGGTAAATTGAGATTTTATAAAGGCGATAAAAATATTTTGAAAAGCAGAAAGAAAAAATAACTTTGTGACTTGTCCTCTTAGGACAAGGTTTGCAAAACAACGACTTGTGAACTGAGACCACGTGTAGAAGAAAGTCTCACAGGACTTGCAAGTCTCACAGAATTGCAACATGCTTGGATGATCTGAGGTTAGACTTATGTAGTCATCACACCTAAAATTTTTTTTTCCTTTGGTTAATAAAAGTGGGGAATGTTGATAAATTCAGCTGAAAGGGTCAAAAGAGGAAAACTTAAAAATGACGGCATTCCATTAACCAGCAAAACCACAAAAATGCATATTGAGAAATAGCAAGGATAAGAGGTCACAAGCTCTGTGATGAAAAAGCAAGTATTGGGAGCTTCTATCCTTTCCTTCACTGACAATGAGGAGAGTTTGAACAAACACTGCTCACCTCTTGAATCTAAATCAATTCAGATAATTCTTCTTCCCATGTATGTTTTACTCATCTCAAAAAGGACTTGAGGTGAAAGAAAATCCAGGCATCTTTTTTCAGAAGCTCAAAGCAGGAGAAAATTTGGTTGTACTTTTAAAAACATAGCACTGAACAAATACGCAAATCTTCTCCCCCACCACTTTAGTTCCTCCTCCCTTTGCTTTTTTTCCTCCTCCTTCAACTCTCCTTCCCTCCCTGCCTTCTTCCCTGCCTCTGTCTCCCCATCCATGTGCATGAGCTTCTCCCATTCTTCTTTGTCAACCAGAGTCATATCATCACTAGTTTCTCACTTTCTCCAGTCTTCCTGGAGGAGCTTGTTTTTTATTTTTCACAGCACAATTGCATTTCTTTAAGTACAGGGTGACCACATACTTTGCTGTCAAGTTGGGATGCTTTTGAGAGTGAAAGGGAGCCCAGCTAATAATTATTCTAGGTCAGAAGGCAAAGCTGGATTATAGCAGCTGAACTGGTAGATAGAGTCACCCACCCTACCTTCAGATAGCTAATTAATTGATTCTTTGCTGTTTTACTCTTGTCAATATGCTGCTTTTGGAATCCTCCTCAAGCTGAGTCTTGTGGGTTGACTGGGTGGCAGACTCAATGGCTTCTCTTCTAGTATTTCTCTCCTCCCAAGCATCTCAGAAAAAGCTGATAACTTGTCCAGGACTAGGGAAAGCATTTAAAAGATCTCTTCTGAAAGGTGTGTCGATAAAAAACAAACCCAAACACAACACAGGTGAACAGGAAAAAACTGGTCAACTTGATTCTGGTTTCTGATCTTCGGGGGCCCTCAGTCTCTACAGTGGGGGATTTCGAGGCCGAACCTCGTACAAAATAAATAAAGCCATATTGGTGAACTCTGTAATATGCACACAGCTATATAATGTTTATATGCACTTTAAAAAATAACAGTGAAAGAATGAGCATCTACTTATCAGCCAGATTGACACGTAGACTATTACTCGTATTTCAGAACTACCCTACTCATCTATTAACTTCCAGTGACCAAGTCCTCCTGCTGGCCCTAGGGAACTGTTCTCTTTTCTGTTAATTGCTCTCAGCTCTGCTTTACAGTCTGACACACACGCATATATCCCTAAACAAGATCTCTGCTTGCTGTTATTTGTGGTGCTTTCATGTCATAAGAAATCATCATCATTCTTCCTCATATGGGAACAAGATATTATTTTTAGGACAAAACAATGAAAACGATGTGCTTTCCAAACACTTGTCTAAGGAGAACATCAGCACGAGCAAATGGGAAGAAGTTTAGAGAGAAACCCCAGAACTTGCATTCCACTTCTCACGGATCAGTCTTTGTTTTCCATTTCCTTCTATTTTGTGATTCAAATGCTACCTTCCATCACAAGAATTTACTTGAACAACTAAAGCTGCCAGGCAGAGTGACTGATATGGGTTTTCCAAACTGGTGAAACTACTAACAATGCGAAGCATGATGACATTCATGCCCAATGAATTCGGGCCTCTGGTGTCTGTGCCCAACTTTGGCAGCTGCCCCTGCCTCCCTCTTTACCTTCGTGTCCACAGGAACTTGAAAGCTTCGTATTTGCATTCATTGAGTTTAAGACGGGACTTTTTAAATATTCCCTCCCAAAAGGGTCCAGTGGCAAAGAGCAAGGTTTGTTCAGGGGCCTCTGGACATGCAAAAGTTGTATTAAACATAGATTTGCTTATTTTTATCATGGAATATGTCATACATACACTGAAGTGTCCAAAATACATCTGTACTGTAGAGGATTACAATAAAATGAATAGCCGCATGCCTGCTAACAACTTTGGAAATGGAAAATAACCTAAAATTCATCTATGCTAGAAAGGACAACAATAAAATGAATACATATATCCACTTTAGAAATGGAACATAAAGGTCATTGAATTCTTCAATAATTTTCTTTAGGGTTTGTTCATTTTATTTGTAGTACCACTTAAACTTTCTTCTTGAAATTGTGTGACTTTGACTCTTGCATTTATCTTTTTAATCTGCTGGCATTTTATTTTTGTATATTATGTGAGGGAGAATTATGCTTTCAGTTTCTAAAATTTGTAGCATTTATCGAATAGTTCATCTTTTCCTGACTTCTCTCAAATACCATCAGTTAAGCGTCCATTTTTATTTGGATTTGTTCCTAGGTTCTCTATTTTATTCCTTTTGTCTATATATTATTTAGTGCACATCATATGGTTGGTAACTTACTTAATGTATGGATATAGATTTAGTATGAATTGATTTCTAACAGATGTCTTGTTTTCCTTCGCTGGTCTCATCTTGGTCATCCATCATGCTTTTACTCTTTCATGGATATTTCTATGCATTTTTATAAATTTCATAGAAAAACTTTTTTGGGTTGTTATTGTAATTATATTTACCATTTAGGTTAATTTGAAAAGAGTTGATGACTTACAATATGATATTTCTTATTCAAAAGCATGGAGCATTTTTACATTAGTTGAATTACAAATGAATTTCAAAAATCTTTCTAACTGTATATGCCTTAATATCTTTTGCTTTGTGTATTCCTATGCATTTATGTACTTCAATATAATTTACTGCATCGTAAAAGGTATTTTAAATTGCATTTGTATTTGAACTTTTCAATATCGAGAAATGCAATTTTTTGCTAATTGGTTTGTTGTATATTTATGTTATTTATTAAAAATTGTCATAAAATTAATTTGTATATTTTATTCTTTCTTAAGGTTATTTAACTGATTGATGTTTTGTCTTACCTTGATGCTTGGGACCTCCATTAAAATGTAGAAAAGAAGGGATAGCCACCCTTTCCTCATTTACTAATTTAGGAGAAATTGTCTCAAAATGCTGCACTTATGCTTTGCACTAAAGTTTTGTGACTCTTTATCAAGCTAACGACATTCTTCAGTATTTATTTTTTTGATAAAAGTTTACTGTGAATGGTTATTGAATTTTATTTGGCATCATCTATTCAACTATGGATATTATTCTATAATTTATCTCCTTTAATTTGCCAATGTAGTGAAATACATATTCCTGGCCTGCAATTTTCCTATGTTTTTGTTGCTTTTATATTGCAATGTGCAAGTCTCATAAAGTATGTTGGGAAGTGTCCCATTTTTGTCACCTAAAATATGGAGAAATCTGAACATAAAATAGTAGAAGCCTGAAATGGACATGCTTTCAGTTGAAATTCCTCTCAGTGAGGCAACACTGATCTTGCATTTGAACCAGGTACAGAGGCCTGAACTTGGAGTTCAAGAGTCTGACTTGTATTTATATTATACTCAAGTCTTAACCCTATGTTTCTTCTGCTGGTCACTTAAGCTTTATAAGCCCTCATTTCTTAATCTGTAAGTCGAAGCTCAAAATATCAACTCCCAGAAATTTTCTAAGACTTTAGTGATCATGGAAATACATTTTGAAAAGTGCTATGCAAGTATATTTTTTCTTCTCATGTCAATATTAATTTTCAATTTTTATACCTTTATGCTTTTTTTCATATGTGCCTCTTCCTACTTCCTCTAAGAATCCTTTACTCTCCGTCTCCAAGGAGTCTTCCATTCTAGAAATCACAGGTTAAAGACTGTATCTTTACACATGTGAAAGCTCTTAGAGATCACATACTTAAATCTTCACTTGCAGATGAAAAAGCAAAGGTTCAGAAAATGATGATCCCAATGTCTTTAAACAACAGACGTGACATGTCTTAGTAGTTACTGACGGAGTCAAAAGCTGAATGAAGGGCTCAGGACTTGTGATCTGGTGCGTTCTACCATGTATAGAAAGAGTACTGCTTTTTAGTTTTATTTCACTTAAAGTGTTTTGGCCAGTAGTCATCAATGATTTCTAAGGCAGCTGAGCTCACCACTATGCCTGCCAGCACTGACCCTCAGTGAACCTACCTGAAAGAAACACGTTTTACTGAAAGACTTAAAAACACACATCTTTGTCATTTTGCTTACCCATTAATTTAAAGGTGAACTTTAAGATGCTTATGTGTTTTAGAATAAATTTAAATGTATTTAACAACACGTAAGCCTCTGTTGCAACACCAGGTATCTAAAATCCGAATGGGAGGCTGAAAGAACTATCTCTCTGTTGTCCACTTATGTTTCGACCCTGGAGGAGACAGCCCCTTCTGGCAAATCACAAGTCACTTTATAAATTAAGCTGATCTACCTCACTACATTGGTTTTGATTTAATTGGCATCAATTACTGCCCCCAGCAAGTGAGATTCACTCTGTGTACGCATTGCAACAGCCTGGTAAGCTGCTAGTGGAGGCCGGAATGAAGGCATTATACGTAGACGCTGACTCTCGAGGACGTCCACTTTAAAGCTTCAATACATTTGTTTCAAGAGAGCAATCAAAGCAGAATCTGAAAGAGCCCTGTCATCGGGACTTCTCCAGAAGGACAGCTCACTGACGTTTTGGCCATGCTCCTAGTTAGGCTGACCAGATTCCCTTGAGACGAAAATGGCACAGGGTTCCTGGGCCCCTTCCACAGACTGGGCCTGGGCAGCTCAGCAGTCCCTTTGCCCCACATTTATAAACAGCTCTAATTTAATACAAATGGTTCAACATGAAAGCAAACGGTACTGTCCCGTTGAAAATGGTGCATATGGTCAGCCTACTCCTCATGGAAAGGATGGGGACCCAGATCCTTGCTTGCTCACCATCCCTCAGGAGAGGGAGAGAGGAGAGGCTAGGTCAGTCAGGTCTAGTTCAGCAGCCATGGAGAGATTGGTATGGCTGTCGAGGGGCCGAGCATGGGAGGCTGCCTCTGGCCGAACCAGCGTCCACAGTCTTGCTCCAGCTTCCCTGAGCCCAGAGGCCTCAGGACTCTCCAGTCATTATGCACCGCAGAGAAATCAAAGAATTCCAGAGCCAAGCCCTGGAATGTCTGGCTGCCTCCCAGCTCTCTAACCAAGAAGTCAATTCCATTGTTGTCTCCCTCTGCTTTCTGCACTCTCAGAACCAGCAGTCACTGTAGGCCAGCACCTTTCTCCCTGTCTGGAGACTGCCTGGCCGCTGCAGGAAGCCCAGCAGTCTCCCCGCATAAACTCAGAGTGCGCCCCTCATTTGTCTTCCACAGTAGCATCCGTCCCTCCTGTCAGGGACTGTGGGCTTCGTGACTTTCTCCATGTGCTGGATGGTCTCGTGGCCGCTGTGGCCAGTGACTCTTTGAACTGATCCCAAG
The DNA here is from genome assembly GCA_004363575.1 of Solenodon paradoxus. Lineage (NCBI taxonomy): Eukaryota > Metazoa > Chordata > Mammalia > Eulipotyphla > Solenodontidae > Solenodon > Solenodon paradoxus. Next base: position 355,375 of record RJWH01000585.1, read on the forward strand.
CCTTGTCAGAAAGCTCTGTGATCGATTCCCAGTGCCATCCTGAACAGCAGCTTGGGACATCGCACCTTTCAACCACCCGCCTGGTGTTTACCGGCATTTGTTTATACAGCATGTACTCAGCTTCATAAACACTCAGCGTTGTTACAAAGGGCATTGCAAACTCAGTGTGATAGGACTTGACCTTAAAAGCTATAGACAATCTCGCCGTGCAGAGACGGCTTTTATGAAGCACAATCGCTTCCTGGAATTCTTGGGGCTGTGCAGACGGAGCCCTGCAAATCCTGTTTTTTCCCTGCATTGTTTCCTGCATGTGAATGTCATCAGTCTAGCGGGACTGTAACCATGGCGCTGCAAATAACGCAGGGGACACTTCTGATAAAGGCGTGCCCTTTTAAGAGGTTTTTTTAAAAGACACTCCTGAATCAAACTCCAAATGGGATCTGTCAACAACAAAATTGAAAAGTGGCAGTTTCAAAGGCACATACATCCAGACTCAGGTTTTTAAGTCACTAAAGGAAACAATGTACATTGTGTTAGAGGGTGGTGAGTTGTTTTTCATGTTATAAGGTAAGTGCACACAAATCGACAGTGTGAGTAGATGACCATTAACCAGAATCAAAGCCATTCTTTCTATAAAAGTGTTCCTTTTCCCCCAAACTAGGTGATTCTGTCTTTCCGTTTGTCCAATGAGCAGTAGGAAGAAAACACAGAGCTGTCACTCTTGGAGGACTCACTTTAGGACTGTGACTTCTCCAGAGCTTGACACCACTGGGGATGTCACTTAACTTTATTTGGCACTCGGCAGGTTTTTATTTATACTTTGCGATGGTATAGAGGGGGAGATACACCAAAATAGACCATTGTAGTCTTCATAGAGATTCCAAGATGTATCTTCCAGATTCTCTATAAATTCCTCAGCTTATAAAAGGTGGAATTGCTGAATCAGTTTTGGTGCTTCAGCCTTGCACAGGATTGAAATGTTAGTTGAGCTGACATCTTAAATTGAAATTTTCAGCAAACAGATGATATGATACCTATTGGAATACCCTGGTAGAAGAGCGTTTGCGTCTGCCACATCCAGCTGAGCACAGCCCACATACATCCGAGTTCCCGTTCTGAGGCTGGGAAGAACAACCAAGATAAACAACCCAATAAAAATAAAATAAAATGCTTCTTCCTCCTCCTCCTCTCTCGCCCTGCATTCCTGCCTACTTGTCTTCATTCCTTAAAAAATAAACGATGAATATTGAACACTGTCAGCTTGTCCAGTTGTCAACTTGGAGGAAGATTACTTTATGACAGCAATGAAAGAGGAGCCTAAAAGACTTCCAGTTCTATTCGTATAGATTTCTATGTTCGATTTTTTAAAATCTGAAACTTCAAATTATTTATATTTCTAGGTTTTAAATTAAAATCAGTCACATCACACCAATATTTTCCCCTGAGTATCAAGGATACTCATGATAAGTTCAAAGTCTTTGGGCAAAAAAATAAATCTTTAATTATGCTAATACAGTATACATAGGAAGTGCTGTAACTCTTAAGATGGTAATAAAGTGTTTCCCAGTTTAATCCTTTGTCTTAAAAAATTGTATGAAAGTTTTCGATGTTGCTTTTCTCAGACATTAGAATGATGATCTGCTGTCAAATCCTCACTTTTCAAGCATCTACTTTGGTTCCAGAGTTATATAGCTATTTTATAAAATCTATAATGCTTTTTATAAAGTAAGCCAAGCTCAGAAAGCTCTTGTCTAAAATGACACAGCTATCAAGAATCAGAGTCAGGATTGGGTGTTCATGACTTTAAAGCAATTGTATTTAACCTCAACAATCAATTGCATTGATGACATACATAGGAAAAAATGTCCTGAAGGATCTGGATAAACAGGAAAATATCATATAAAACTCATGCATATGGGCCGAAGAGTCTGTGAGTCAAGAACAGAAAATAAGTGGCATAGTTCAGTGACGAAGTGATGTCATTTCAGCTTGATTCCCTTTCTCCACTGACTGGCTTGTAAAAAGTAGTCGCAGTGTGTCAGGGGTCTAAATTCCTGCATATCTGCTTTCTGCATGGGAGGCAGGTACGTCTTCATTGATTTAGATCAATTATATGATACAAATTCCATTTTTCCACGTCGGTGGTGAAAGTGTGTTTTTCAAATCGGTGAGACGACATGAACTAGAGCTCAGATGTCAGTTCTCAAGATCTGATTTCTCTTTAAGTTTATGGGTTGTAAAAGTCCCCCGACCTTGTGGATAGTATGAGAAACACTCTGCAGTAGCCAGGAGGCTGGGAGCACTACGTTTAGGCATACCCCATTGGCAGAAAACCACTAGCGGTGTCCTGTTACCATATTGCCTACAATATAATAAGGACACACCGAATCTGGTCATCTGATAAGCATGAGTAACTTCCTTTCTAGCCAAAAGGAGGCACACAGTATGAGACTGGAGCCAGACTGGGCGTTATATATTGTATTGACTTTGCAGAATTCACTTACGGGCATAGGCAGGAAGATAAAACACCTCCTTCTCATGAGGGCCCCAGAGGCACAGGGAGTGTATAATGTCATTTCATCCCATAGAAACAATACAACACAGAAGACTCCTTCTAGCATAATAAACAACCCAGCCTCTCTGTTCTTGACATTGACAATGTTTTCAAAAGTTAGATCAAAAAGGTGCCTGTACTATTTTTTAAATTTTAACTTGATGTCTGTCTAAGCAGGCATAAACTTCTGTCCAACTACTGGAAGCAATGGGCCTGAAATTCTGATGATCAAAGTGAATTGTATTCCTGGAAGTGTAGGAACATTTCTTTTGGAAAGAGAAGGAGAAATAAATTATTTTAAGTTTAGTTTTAGTTGAATGTTATATCAAATACAGATTATATTCCTCTTCTCTTGCAGCTTCAGTAGATATGGTAGAATAGAGACAAATTCAATAAAGAAATGAAATTTAAGTTTTGGAGTATCCCTAGTTATATCTCAAATCTGCAGTCTCAACTGCCATACAACTATTAACTTATGATTTACTCTATATATCTATTTTCACAGGCTTTTTAAGAATTTCTCTGTAAAGGGCTCAGGGTCTAACTTCTATTTTCTTCTGAAATTATTGCTATTCCATTAGGTTGCAGAATTATATGTTTCAGGAGATGACAGTTACATCTAAGTCACTGGACACCAATAGGAGGTTAAGGCCCATTGAAATAAATGTGAAAACATTCCCCCCAAATCAGGAAACTTTATTTATCCTCTTTATCCCTCATTTAAAAATCTTAAAAGACCTATTATAGAAAATTTTCCCTAAAAGAATTTAGATAGCATCGTATTTAGAAATAGAAACAAGGACATTTCCTATCCAAGGATCTCACTATGGTCATCAACATAATTCTCTACAGTAAGTATTGATCCATCTATTTAGTAAAAAGGAAATATTCTTAGTACAGTATCTATTTACACTCATTAACAATTCACTTACCAAAAGTATATACTCTTGTTCACTAGAGTAATAACAATGAGCAGTGAAAAGAAATTCAGATCTATACCCAGCCCACAGGCCTATTAGTGTGTGGTAAGAAGTCAGGGACTGAGCACGTGCATGAGTGGGCACAAATCAAAAGACAGCTATGGGTGAAGCATTCAGGGCTGGGCCACATGAATATTAAGACTCAAACCATCATGAAGTTAATAACACAGAGAACACTTGAGTCTCAGTGTGATTTAATCCATCAACAGCTCAGTTGCACTATGCTCAATTGAAGTTCCGAAGATGTTCATTTGAGTGATGTACTTGCAGAACAAAAAATCCCGAAACAAAACAAAATATTTACCTTATTCTTTATTAGCAATTGAAGCTTCTTTTAGACTTCTGAGAAATCCATTTTACCCCAACTTATGGAAGACGAAGTGTCTGTTACAAAGTGTATCTGAAACTCTCTATGAGAGTCTTCATGACTAGCAAATTATTTCATAAAAGGTCATAATGATAAATATATTATTTCAACCATTAGAAATTGATGTCATTTTTTTCAAAGAAACTTTTGTAAAACTTTGGTTCTGACCCATCACAGTCAATAATATCCAAATACCTTGCAAAAGCTGTTTTCAACTGTCTCTATAAACAGTCAAAGCATCATTCACTGTTGACTGAGGTAGATGATTTAGGCCTGCAGACAGACCCAGCCCAGTTAGAAGAAGTTAACTTCAGGTGGGCTTCTCCCCTAATGCAAGCAAGGAGGAAGAATTACCAGGTTCTCCACAACATTAACCACCTCAATCCATATAAACACAGAAACTCTCCACTGTTCACAAGCTGTGGCACTTCTTATCAGACTTCCCTGACTCTTCTTCTTTACGAGAGGTTGAGACCAAAGAGATGTCTGTTTTTCACCTTTAATTTCTTCAAGGCAAAGCCAGCCACTCTGAAAAAACATAGACTGGTCAGGTTATCTATGCTGTACTGTAAAGACAGGGAAGGCACTGCCTCCCAAAGTCAGGGGCCATCAGCGTTCTCGCTAGGGTGGCCGAAGAAGCTGCACTCCACCTAAACTTCTTTTTAAAGATTTACTCTGTCCAAGGACAGGATGGAGTGAGATCGTATTCTCTAGAGATGTTAGAATTTGGAAAGAGTTGTTGATTGGAGTTCAAAACACAAATGTATATTGTAATTATGAAGTTTTGAAGAAAAGCAGTACTTTTCCAATTTTTCAACACTTCTTGCTCCCCAAATCAGAATGTGGGTGAATAATAGACTGAGTGATGACTTATTAACCGTAAGATTAGAGTCACCTCAACCAAGGTGCAAAGCTTGGGTGGAAATTTAGGAGAGACATGTTTCCTAATATGCTTCCTGCCAGTGAACACAGAGTTGGGTCTAATCCAACGGGCATCCATAAACGGACTTAGAACTCAACAAATGAAACTTAGATAAGAGAAGGGTGATGAATATTCTGGTGTATCGTCCTTCTTTTCTGAAAGGCTTTCGATGATATTTCTCATTTTTTCTTTAAAAACAATAAATTAATAGTGACTCATTTCTGATTCTCTTGGTCATGTCAAATAAAATAAGTCAAAAAAGTCCTGGTAATGGCATGGTGACCTGCTCTATTCTATCTAGTTTAATTAAATTAACTGCTATTTTCAGGTTAACAAATGACACCCAGCTCCCCTGGGTTGTGTTTTCACTTTTGGAGCAAGAATAAACAAATATCATGGCGAAGTGATGAATTGGATTTCGTCCTGGCTGATTCAGGCCTGGGCGATGGCTCTAAAATTCTTGTCTGAGTCTGGACCTGTTGAGTCATTGAAAACCAGCAGCACTAGGGTGCCGTACATGTTGATGTAGTGTGAACCCAAAGTCACTGAAGCACCCAGAGCAAGAAAATATTATGCTCTGGGTTGCCTGGGGGATACACACCTTTCAAAATGCCTAGGCATGTACAGAAAAATAGGAGGGGTCTTCAAACTCCATGCAAGTTGGTGGATATTTTTGGCTGGATTTTATTCTCAAGTTGACTTGTGATTCTCTTCCTTTGGGAGTTAGAGTAAGACAAAGCACTACTGATAGAATACTGAACTCAGAATCTAGAGTATAACTGCAGTAATTCATCTGAATTCTCGTGATTCCATTCCTTTGAGATAATTCTTTTATCTTTGCTCAAGAGAAGCTCTGTAAGTTTGTGGTATATGACTTAAGTTACATCTGAACTTACAGCTTCAGACTCTTGAAGGCGCCCATCTCTGAATTTCATGAGTCAGATGTCAACTTTTTTGAAGAAGCCAGCTCCTTTCTTACCAAGACACATATTAAGTATGAAATTTATTTCTAAAACATTCAATTTCATGCTCTGTCATTGATTTACTAGATTAAGTCACTCACATGAGGCATACTTAAACGTAGAGGATGACAGGGCCCTGGTAGGGGAAGCCTAAGGAATGTTTGCCTGGAAGGTTGCATCTCAGCCAGCCTATCACTTAAATCCATTTATTTTTAGTACCTAAAATTCTGTGCAAATTTTACATTTAAATACAAATAGATAGGGTTTCATTCTGCCTCTAAATTTATCACACAGAAATAAAAACCAGACTCAAATATTCAGGAAGATTGAATAGTCTCTGTTATTTAATGATACTATAAAGTGTACAATATTTTGTGACCTGAGATTATGGAGCTGTCTTTTTCTTATCCTCTTGCTCCTCCTCCACTGCATTCTCTCTCTCTCTCTTTATTTCTTTTGAGGAGAGACAGAGACAGAGCAGTTACGCTAGAGGGGTATGAAGACAGGGCAATTTTAAAACATTTTCAAATCCCTTTGCTCCTAGCATCAGAAGCATAGAAGCCATCCTACTTCTGTGTAGAGTGTGAGTTAGGATTTCCAATTTGCTCATGGGTAAACAGTGAAGGACAAGAATGACTGACAGGCTCAGTGAGAACTTCTGCTCCTTGTGAATTCCTTCAAATCACTGAAGCTGCTTGTCAGATTAAATCTACGGTTCTGGCTCATCACTCAGAGCCTCAGGCCACCCATAGCTGCGAGGGTCCTGCCTCACTCTGACCAGCAACGCCAGGGAGGGCAGCCCACTGGCTTTAGAAATGTCAGTGAGCTTCACTCCCTCAAAATCACACATGCCTTGAGGTCGACAGCATCTGAAAATGAAGACTCTGGAAGGTGCCGAGCATAAAGTGAAGAAAAAGTTGAAAGGCCCAAAAGGATTAAAAAAAAAAAAAAGAAGACACTAGGGATACAAGCAGAAGAAGATACAGGAATAACAGAACATTTTGCAATTGGGAAAGAAACCCATTTCCATTCCAGGCCCCTAAGAAGTGCTCATCCAACTGTCTCCGTGTTCCTGGTAGCAAAGTTGGGCTCAAATGTTGACATTTCTCCAAGCGCTTCCATGATTTATGCCTGATTTGGGTTGATTTTGTTGTTGCTGCAGGGCAGGTTTTGCATAACTCAGAGAAGTCCTCAGGAATTAGACGTTTGGCTTCTCTGAGAGGAGCTGCCCATGGAAGTCCTTATAATTCATAAGGATTGGGATGAGCATTCCCAAAGGAAAAGGCAAGACAAAACAAATATAGTAAAAATAAAAGGGTCAGGATCTCAGCCCAGATCAACCATGTAAATAGTGGGAGTCTCAAAGAAACCAACAGCATAAAGCTGGAGGATCCCTGTGGTGGAGATCTTTATGAGTTGGCAGGAGAGCAGCAGAAGACTGCCTGGATTTAATGAATCGCTCTCTAAACAAACCAGTAGATAAAGGTTCATTTGTTCATAACTAAATAATTGTTACTGGGAATATTCAGCCAAAGCTAGAAGGTCACACACAATAAAAAAGTTCAGATCTTTGTATTAATTTTCCAGAAAGGGAGTAGAATGATGAAGAAATTTGATATTTTTGCCATATTGTCACTTTTTGAAAGTAATCCCTTTATTCTTCCCTTCCTTATACACTTATTCTTTCTAATAAAATGTTAGATATTTGTTCTTCTCTATATTCCTTTTAAACCATGCAAGGAACGTGAAAACATTCACATGGTGAAATATTCAAATATTATGGATATGCAGTAAATAAATATGAAAGCCCATTTCATGCATACCCAAATTCCCACTCTTTCTCCAGAGAAAATCCTATTCAGTAGTTTGGTGCTGATACATGGATTGTAGCTTGGCATTTGGGGTCATTCAAATAATGGCATTCAAATAATGGCATTCAAATAATGAACTCATGAACCAAAGAGGCAAGCGAAAGTGGAGGAAAGTTTATTGGAGAAAGTATATACCACTCCCACATGGATTTCATGCATCTATTCCTATACATATACACATATTCATATCTGTATGTACATACATATACATACACATACTGTACACATGTACTTGTTAGAATCATGATCACACTTCAGTCAAAATCTTCAAGGGATATATGAATGTAGCTTGGTAATAACTGTATTTTAAGACCCTTATATCTGAAATGCTGTGTAAAATATGTAATCAGGCATGTTTTTCTTTTCAAACACACATGCTTTCTATCCCCATATAATAGTAAAAGTAGATAAAAGCTGAATATCTGTTAGGAAATCATAGGTTTTTTTTTTTAATTTGTTTTTTGTTTTTGTTTTTAATTTATGTGTTGCATATACTGATTAGAATGGTAACAAATCTTTGTGTTTGTTTGGTAGAATAGTCTCTCAAATTCTTGAAATTGCTAATTCAATTAGAAAATTCCATGGGCATGAGCTCTTACGTGAACTTGGAAGAACACAGATTAATGACCTAAGTGTTTTCATTTTAGTGTCAAATCTAAAAATAAAAAGAAATTCACCCATAATTAATAAAATAATGTTTACTTAAATAGGTTGGTAGGCCTTTTGCCATAGAGAAAATAGATACATAAACTTTAAAAACCAAAATTCAGGTCTTAAAATTTTGAGAAAAGTTGGTATACTAAAATTCAAACTTAGCACACAAAATATCAGGCCATGATACTTCACAAATCAGATTCCTAACTTTATAAACACTATACTATGAGATCAGTGTAACTAATGTCTTAAAAATAATTCAATTTTTCCAAAAATGATCTACTTTCAAACTTCTAGGGTGCCACAACTCTGTAGTATAAGTCTTATCCAGAAAATAACTGAAAGTTCAATCTTTGAAAGGATGCATAGTTTGTCATTAAAGTTGTCCTAAAATAAGAGATAGTAAGACTTCAAAAAATTAAAGTTGGAAGCCAAATTCTGTGTCACAAATATGGATGATGAAGATGGGTAATAATTGCAATAAACTTTTATAAATTGAAAAAAGGACAAAAGAAAGCCTTTTGAAACTTATTTTACTTAAATGCTCTTTATGTGCTGATGACTGCTAGATTTATGTATCTGGCCGTTAGTTTTTCTGAGTTGAGACTTGTATATACAAACTTTAAGCTATTTCCACTTGGATATTTCACAAGCGTTGCAATTTCAAAATGCCTAATTCTTGATTTCTGGCCTAATCTCCCATCTTATAAACCTATTGTTTCCCAAAAAAAATCTATCTCAGTAAAAGTCCCCATCACCTTTCCAGTTGTTTAAAATTTTTAGGATAATTCTTGACTCCTACATTTCCCTCACACTCCAACTCCCAAATGACCACCAAATTTTATTGATTGTACCTCCAAATAGTCTTCAAGTCTTTCTTTTGCACCCTATTTAAATAATTATTACCTTTTGCCCAGAAATTCTTGAGCACTTCCTAAATTATTTGCCTATGTTTAATATTACTCTCTTATTTTCCATTTTTAAGAAAGCATTCAGAATTCCATTTTACTGAAATTATATCCTATCACCTTAAAGTTGCTTCTAAGTAGGGTGACCATCTGTCTTGGTTTACCAAAGATAATTCAGTTTATATCAATTGGTTAAGTTCTTATTATAACCACTCCCTTCCGTTCTCCAAATGTCCAAGTTTAGGTGATAAGTTGACTTTCTTTATGAAAACTTGCATGCTTTGGTATCTCTCTCTTCAACATTAAGTCAAGATATCATTCCCCTAGTTCATGCTACTTTATCGAAATTCATTACCTTGTAGCTACTCCAATATGACAAGGTCTTTACTACTCTAGGGTCTTCACACTTATTGCTCTTTCATTGATTCTATACCTGCAATCTCTCTCCGCTAAATTTTACTCTCTCTGAGAGTATCTTTCTCTGATGGTCCAAACCACCAAAAACAGATTTGCATCCTCTTGTGTCTTTCTAATGGCATCATATTTTTTTCCTACAGCAAGTGGATGTTTACAAGGATACCTTTATTTGTGCATTTGTTGATTCAACATAGAGTTTTCTTGTAGACAATTACCTCCAAATGGGAAGAGAACATGAAAGTTCTCTTTCAACACTGATACACTATGCCTAGATGAGGACATGAGATGCAGTAAACACTCAGTTCTTTTTTGAATGAATGGAAGAAGACGTAGATGATATGGCTGAGGTGAAATGACAAATTAGGCTAATTTCCAATGATTCCAATTTTGGGTACAGTACTAAAAGAAATATCTTAAAACAGAAAGTTTCCTGAAAATAAGTGATAGATTTGTCTTTTATATGTGAACAACCAGTTATTGTCTTGAAGTACTGATAATATAAAAATAAATAAAATAAAGTAACTTTTTCAGGAATTGACAAATCTTTAGAAAAGATAAAGCTCATCATCGGAAGAAGTTACGTAGCACAACTGGAACACAGAAAAAGAATAACCTAGTCCGGTTTGGGATTCAAAGAATTATTTTTCACGGGGACTCCAGGATCGATTGGGTCAAATACAGATCAGCTGTAAAATCATGATTTGTTGCATAAACAATGAGAGTAAATGTGGTAAGTGCGTGAACAGACACAAGCCAAGGACCTTGAGTATAACCCTTAGTTCCTAAGCTTGTAGGTTTTTGGTCTCAGTACCATGTCCTACTGCTAAAATTTATTGAAGATCCTAAAGAACGTTGTAGTATATAGGTTAGATCAATTTATATTTACCATGTTAGAAATTATGGCCAAGATGTCTTAATATTAAATTAAAAAAGATGTCTTAATATATTTACTAATTAATTTTAAAATGACTATATTAAGTTTATTACATGTTAATATGAGTGGTAATTTCCAGTATATTTTCTAAAACACAAAACACATTTTGTGAAGAGCAGTATTGCCTTACATTTTTGAAAACTGCATTAATGTCTGGTTTAAGAGAAAACAGCTGGGTTCTCATACATGCTTCTGCATTCAGTCTTCTGCTATATTGATTTTGTTGAAATACATGCAGAAAATGCAGTCTGCTAGAGATCTGTAGTTGAAATGTGAAGAATTCGCAGACTACCTTCAGGAGCACTCCTGCTCTAGACAGGAGCAGAGACTTCACTTGATGTGTGTAGAGTATTTTAGCAGCTGTATGGTCAATGAACTTGAATGAAGAACACAAGTTGGAAGGCAATTCAATTGAGTAAGGTGACCAACTTGAAAGAACCAAGCTACTCTTTAATGTAAAAAAGTGAGAGAAAGAATGAGAAGACGTGATTGCATGGAGGTAGAGAGCAGATTTCTTTTGAGATGATAAAGACTATCCTATGTGCACCAATTGTGGTAAGGATTACATTTGCAACAGTCAATCTCTATGAGGTAGGAGAAAGGAGTGAAAAGTTCTATGTGACTGCATAGCATATATCTTTGTAGAGCATCCAGATAGAGATATACTTGCTGAAATAAAGGAGAGATGCTCATTCTAGAGCTAGGCAGTCACAAATCATCAGCAAAAAATGAATACTAAATATTTGAGAATGGAATACATTCTCCAAAAAGTACACATAGAGTAAGAATTGTCCACAAGAGAACAGGGAATACCAAAGGTAGAGTTGGATGGACATAGCGAATTCCATTTAAGTGACCAAGAATGAGAGTCACCAAGTTGCAGTCTAACTGAAGCCGTTGAGCAGAGAGTTCGTGGAGGCTCTGGCTCACCTTCAGCTGCAGGAGAAAGATCCAGCAAAATACTAAGAGACATGGTTATTGGTTCTCAGAACAATAAAAATGGTGTGACTTGAAGAACAATCTTGCATAAACTGGCTGCAGAAAGCTAAAGAGTAAACTAGAGTTGCAAGTACAAAGAGCAAAAACAACCTTTCCTAGAACTCTGATTGAGGATAGAATGAGGAATAATGTTGTAGGCAAGCAGAATTCAGAAAGTTTTTCTAATTAGCACAGGAGAGACATGAAAACATTTATGGAGTGAGGCAATGAAGCCAGCTGAGGAAAGAAATTGAAGAAGATATGGGCTATTAATCATCACAGAGTATTCTGGAGGATAAAGGAAAATATATTAACCAAGACAGCAGTTAGTATGATTTTTCTCGTTGGAGAATTTTAGCAAATAAGCAATACATAATTTCTATGGTTACTAAAATATGAACTACTCCTCTACATTTGGAAACACAAAACAACAGACAAAAATACAAAACACACATACACAGACCTATAGGATGTGCAAGAGTGGTTAATAGAAGAGAGAAGAGTAAAATAAAAAATTCAAGAAAATAGAAACAAAGCAATAATACCAAAACTTATACAGAGAAAAACACACGCAGTTCTCATTATAGAAAGCAGTTGTGATTTTTCTCAATGAATCCTTATTGTCCTCAAAAAATAACTGAAATGAACAATAAACTCCTTAGGGAAATTTTGTATGCTGTGCTCCTGGGGGCACTATGGCCCTCTGATATGTAATAAATCAGTAAAAATAAAATGGGTGTTGGTCTGCAGGCAATTTAGTTTGGGAAACCTTGAGCTAAACAAAGCTAAACAGAAAGACTTCTCAGAAACATTACTATGATTATGTGCATTGGGAATTATTCCAGTGAGTGATACCAACTGAGTAGGCACCATTTCCCAAACTTTCTTAATCATTGTTTTTATTGAACTATTGTTTTCGTTGAACACTTACTCTTGCCAGAAACTGCTGTACCAAGGAGCACAATTTGGGAAATATTGCTTGGAGCTCTTGCCACACTGAGTAGTGCTTACCTGACTAAATGGAGCCGTATTTTTCTTCTGTGTAATTAGCAAGATACCCTCTTTTAAAGACTCCATCTTAAACCTACTTCCAAGTAAGTACACTGCAAATCAGTTTAACAAGCCACAGTGATTTCTACTTTTGGCATTATGATGTTCTGTTTTTATTTTATAATACCTACCTACATCTGAAAAGTATTCTATAGACACAGTAGGCTCTCAATAGCAACATTTAGATTGACTGTTCTTAACTTGGATTAATTTCAGTTGTTTTTATTTTGGGATCAGTGATGACATGGAGGAGAAGGAAAAACCAAAGGAATTTGTCACCAAGAGTTTATGCAGAAAGAGCATACTGCCCAGCACACCTGTGAGAAACATATAAAAACAACAGTTGCATTGCTCACACAACACATTTTTCCTTTTGTCCTAATAAGAACAAAACGAGCTTGTAGGAAATGCACCATTTTGATGTTTTCCTAGCTCATGATATTCCTTTGTTAGACTATCACAAGGATTTTTTTCCCCAAACACTGAGAGTATGCTTGCCTTCCAATTCAATCTAGATGCTGTGGGGATCACAAAAAGGTAAAGAGCATGATCCCTGCTCTCGGTGAACTTACCGTTGACTTGAATAGAAAAGATAATAAATAAAAATCTAATGATGTGAAAGTTGCATTGTACAACACATTAAATATGAAGCATCATAAGGAAGTACAGAATTAACTGAAATAAAATACAGCAGACAAGATGACAGGGCATATAGAAGTACGGTTATGTGTATGAATTAAATTGCAATCTATCTGTATATGCACTACACCAACTGGAAGCTCACCAACACAGGCAGAGCTGCTTCTGTGGTGTAAGACACAGAAAAGAGAGTTCGGACAAATCTGCTGTTTCCACAAATCAGCAATTTAGAGCACAGTACTGTCTCTATATCCCTGGAATACACTAATCTCCATCTCCAGATAGGCTTGGATCCCCAACAAGATTGAGTTAAAATCTGCTCTAAAGGGGAGATTTCCTCCTGCGACCTGATCTCAGGAATATAGTCTGATACCCAAAGCAGCCATCTGGTAGCAGCCAGGCATTCCTGAGATGTTTGCTTGATGACTCATTTTCAGAACTCTTAAAATTCGTGAAGTGCATTGCTTTATTTTCATTCTCATTTTTTCCCAGTTAAAAAAAAAATCAACCGAAAAACAAAAAACAAAACTTCCTGGCGTCCCTTCCTGTAAAAAAAACATGATTGATATTCTGTCCTTGATTAGATACAAATTTCTATAGAGTGTAATGAACAGTTTGTTTTGTTCTTTCTCTCCAGCTGAGAACTCAGGGAAAGAACATTATTTAATTTCTTTTCTAACATCAGGGAGATTCCTGGACTTTGTCCTCTGTGTCACAAACCTCACAAGGATCTCTTTTGTGCTTTCAATGCAAACTAGCAATCTAAATCCAAGGCCGTTAAGAATACATACCAAAGATATGGACAAAGAGAATTGAAATGCTAAGTTTGAACCAGCATCTTAATTTGATTGCTTTCTTTACTCTATATAAAATGTTAGAATTTTCTAAAATCTATAAAAATATGAAATGGAAGGGCTTCTAACTGGGTTAGAAATTCTAGACATGCTACAACTACTAAGCTATCAAGACATATTTAGCACATGACAGGTCTAGATGAAAGTGAATAAACAAAAGTGAATCAGTAAAAGGAATTGACATGTAAAAGAGTATGTCTACTCATGTATATTTCAGGCACCCAATTTTAACAAAATATTATAGATTGCTATTTCAGTAGCATAGCTTACACAGTGAAGCTTCTTACTATATGCTATAAATCTCTTTTCCACACTTCCTTATGATTCGTACTTTATCTACTGAATATATCTTTCTTCCCCAAGTGTATTTGTGGGTGTGGTGTCTAATTAAAAGTTGCATTATGGCTAGTGTGAAAAGAGAGTGATAGGCAAACAATAAATACATGCAATTGTAAGTGGTTAACAACCAGAGAAGATTCAAACAGAGTTGATGGCTATGGGAAAATAAAACAACATAAGTTAGTAGAAATTTTATATATTTTATAGCTAAATATAAATACATAATGATAATATATAGTGGTTCAAGCATATATATGTAAATATGAGCATTTGTTTTATAATCTACAGTAGACATGTGCATTAATAAAATATACTTGAGGAAAGAAAAAAAAATAATTTATTAGAACTGCAGGAAAATATACTTCCACTTTAGTTCATGTTGAAGACAGGTCCACGGAAAAAGATGAATTTTGAGTATTTAATTTTCTTATCAACTTTTCCTAATAGAAAATAAAGTCTCTTATAGAAACAGCCATTGACACAGTGGTGGATAAAGACGTAGTATAGATAAAAATGGAATATTACTTGGCTATAAAAAAGATGGGATCCCACCATTTATGACAACATGGATAGACCTAGAGGGAATTATGCTTAGTGAGATAAGTCAGAAGGAAAAGAAAGCAAATACCAGGTATCTCACTCATACATGAATATAAAGAAACAGTAAATTAATAGACTGAATAAAACAAAACTGACCCTTGGAAGTTGACAACAGAACTGTGGTTACCAGAGGTGAAGTGGGTGGGGTGCTTCAAAAGGGTACTGGCTTTCCAATGGTCATTGTAGAGGGATATTGGAAATTTGGTGGTGAACCTGGCTTGCTATCACACACACAATGAAGAGTGATCTACACATCTATGACTTAAATAGTGTTATACATCAGTTATTTCAATTAAAAAATGAACTTAATGTTTAAAGAATATGAAGTGAAGAGTTAGAAATTACCCATAAGTGTAGGTAGTAAAACTGCTTTCTGCCATAGTTTCCAGGTTTTAATAATTACAGGCAACACTTTAACAAATTAGGAGAGATATCAAAAGGTACTGACTGGTCTACATCTTGAGTAAACAGGAAGACAAAATTTCTGGTTGCTTTAGTTTTTATTTAAATATCAGATCTTTGAATTTTGAAAGGAATTCATGATCAGAAAGAGCAGAGGGTAGCCTAGCTCTATATATCCTCTGGAATACATAGCAGTTTGATAGGAATGACTTTGGAACATCCAGACATAAAAAGATTGAGAGAAAAATATTTTTATATAGTTGAAAGCTGCATACTTCTAAAAATATAAATTGCTTTTCCTATATCATGGGTAGGAAATGAATAATAAAGGGTTTGAGGGCCCTAAAATGATTTATCAGCTCCTCAAAATCCAAATCCATTTTGCTGTAGCTAGAAGGAAAGGGACAAGGAAATGACAGGAATGTTCACATACAGAATATTCCCTTTGCTTTAAATAATGTCACATCATACAATGAGTTCTTAATTTTAAAGGTTGGTTGCTATTTATTGGTATTTTTCTCTGAAAATGAGAATTTAACATTCTCGAATGCTTCTCATTCTTTCCCTATTAGTCATTGAACCATTTACTATGATTTCATTTTCCTTTTGTATACCTGACATTTTTCCTATTTTTAAAAAACCTCCTATACAGCTGCAACAAACATGCTCAAACTCCTCAACAGATGAGTAAAAACAAAACAAAGCAAAATACCTTTGATGTCCGATACATCAGTTTACCTCTCAGTTCCATATTATTTTTAACTTTCTTCCTCTTGCTCTATCAGGATGAACAGCTTGAGCCCAGCCATACAACTATTTTGGGGGGCATTTTCTCATGGGACTTTCCTTCATTTATCTGCTATGGTATGTTGGATTCCCTGTTTATTAGATCCCATACCTTCCTCTCTCCTGATAGCCTTACTTTTTTCATACCCGTCCTGAGTTTCTGGGAATCATTCCAGAATGTTCAGCAAATGCAGGGCTTGGAAAACTATAGCCTACAGGCTAAAACTATTTTTAAATAATCTATGCACTGATTAAGTTTTTACATTTTTAAATGTCAAAAATCAGAAATAAAAAACAAATTGATAAAATGTAATATGCATCAGAGATTATGTATTGTCCACTAAGCCTAAAATATTTGCTATCTTGTCCTTTACAGAAAAGTTGGCCAAACCTAGCCAGCCCTTACAGCGATTTTTGTAAAGATGAATAATCTATACCAAATCCTCTTTAAAAATTAGAGTGATTTACATTATCTACATTGATTTGCCTAGTATCTTCTTATTTGTTTTGTGATTTTAAATTGCTGGTTCAGTAGCTTAAATGTCTTCTTTTCTATTTCAAGTTTTATATTTTTTTTTGAGCCAATTTTGGTAATAGTTTTAAAGAAATGTCAGTTTTTTTGTTTTCATCAGTTCTGTCAGGAGGCTCTCAATTTTATTAGTAACTGCGTAGAAGAGTTTTTGAATTTGTTAAAATCTGTTTTTGCCTCCTTTTTTGTTTCTCAGTTCAAATACAGCTGTGTTATTACTTTCTTCCACATCTTTTTCTGTTCTTTTTTTAAACTTCTTAAGTCAGATGCTCATTATTTTAAATTGCATCTTTTTAACGTCTTCTAATAAAAAGATTTTTGCTCTCTACTTCTAAATATTGTCTTTTCAGCTTTAGTCATGGTTTGATATGTAATGCTGTGGGTATTGAATGATCCTATTTTTATATTTTTGTTATTCCTTTTATGAGTCAGACTTGGAATTATGTACTTTTAAAACAATACTCACATTTTATTTCATTTAATCTTATTGTAGTATGCACAGATTATTGTCTGTATGAGACCACATTTCGAGATCTGTTGCTTATGTACAGTGCAGGTCAAATTAAACAACAGTTTCATCGAAAATATTTAAGAGCTGCAGTGTTCTGTATATCTCTTTTAGATTGAATTTGTTCATTGTACTCTCTAAATATCCATACTCTCACTGCTTAAGTTATCAGGTAGAAAGAGGAATTTGCTCATGTTTCCAATATAATATTGATTTACCTATTTCTTATTGTGATTCTGACATGACTACTTTATATTTTGGTGATGTGGCATACACATACACTAATACATATATTAAATTCAAGGTAATAATCTTTGCTATTTGGCTGCTAAATTTAGTTCGTTTATATTATTGTGATTACCAATACTTAGGAAAATATTTCTACAATTAATATATCTTCTATCTTCTCTAAGTTTCTGAGTACATTTATTTTGTTCTTCTTTTTGTGTTTAAAATTATTTGCATTTTTTTTCTCCCCTTCCACCTTTTATCCTTCCACTGGTTTTAAATTATGAACTCTGTTTCTCTTAATTGGTGGTTACCATGAAATCTTACCATGATTGCCTACTTAAATTTTAAAGCTGGATGGCTAGTTTTATATGTCAATCTGACTAAGCTAAGAAATCTCGAGTAAAACATTTCTTCTAGGTCTGCCTGTGAGCTGTTCCCAAAAGAGGTTAGCATTTGAATTAGTGAATAAAGTAAAAATGGAAAGCCTTCTCCCAATGGGTCGGCATGATCCATTCTAGTGAGGTCCCAGAAAGAAGAAAAAGGTGGAGGAAAGGTGAGGATTTGATTTCTCTGTTAGACAGGACCATCATCCACAACTCTTGGACACGGGGACTCTCCAGTTCTCAGGACTTTGGATTCTGACTGGGACTTGCCTCCCCACCTTAGTTGGTTCTCAGGTCTTTGGACTCTGAATGAGTGACATCTTTCTTGGTTCTCCAGCTTAAAGAGAGAACATTATAGGATTGCTTGCCCTCTATAATCATAGGAGATAATTCTTACAGTAAATATTCTATTGGTTCTAGGTTTTGTTTTGCTTTGTTGTTTTTTTTTTTGAGAATGCTGACTAATACATAAAGTTAAATTGTTACCTTTGCCTGTTATTTAACATCATGAGACCTAACAACACTATAATCCTAAGTGGCTCCTCCTCTCTTTCATACTGTCAGATAGATTTGTTTTTCATGTGTTTAACCAAATAAGAAATAATAACTTATTTTATACAATCACTATTTGCTTAAGTTGTCAATATGCATTATCACTGTCTTTACTCATTGTTCTTTCTTGTATCTTAGACTGGTTATTTTCCTTCTGTCTAAAGGACTTTAGACTTTCCTTTAACAATTCCCTTCAATAATTTTTGTGAGGAAAATTCTCTAATTTCAGATTTTCCTAGAAGTGTCTTACCCAAAGTATTAGTTAGCTTTCTTGAGTATACAGTTTTAGGATAATAATAGTTTTGCATTGCAGTTTATTTTTTCCTGTGAATTCTGTATTGGGGTCTAGGAGGTTGCTTAAGAAATGTCGCTGTGGGGCATGCCTCATCAGGAAGATGTCCATCCTAGTCCTCCTGGGATGGAACATAATACCTGAAAATGTCATTCAGGTATATTACGATTTCTATCATTGTTGGGATATCATTATTTAAATTTTTGCTAATTTGTCAATAATGTTTTCTCTCAAACTTTCAGATATTTTCTTAATCTTCAGTGTTTTCAGTTTTAATATGAGCAAGTCAAATCACAGATAATTTTTATTTATCTTGCATAAGATTTCTTAAATTTCCTGGCTCTGAAATATGTCAGATTCAATAATTCTGAAAAGTTATTATTTATCGAAATATTTTTCCTGATTTCTTCTTTTTGTCCCTAATTTTAACTTTGCCTGTCAGATATTAGATTCTTTCTCCCATGTCTCTTAAGTTCTCTTTCACATTTTCTCTCTTTGACTCATTATGCCAAAATTATGGATAATTTCTTCACATCTATTTTTCAGTTCATCTCTTTTTTTCAACCTAGCTGAATAGACTCTTCAATTCACTGAATTTAAAATTTCAGTATAATTGTTACCACTACCACTAAGTGATTTTTCTTTTGCAAATTTTTTGGATTAATTTATAAATCTTTATTTACTTATAATCTCATCTTTCATTTTCAAAGCTATTATTTTTACTGAAAACCCCAGGGTCTTGTTTCTGCTGTCACTCAATGAATCTTGTTTGTGTATTTTGTACTTTTTAACTGTAATTATTGCTTTTTGAAAATTATATGGGGAGGTATTTTCTAGTTAATGTTGCAAATAAATTTTTCATCAAGATTGATTTCATTTTATTGTGAAGTCACTGAGGTACTAGTAATCTAAAACTACTTTAAAATACAGATTTGGATTAAGATATTTTGGATCAAGTTGAAAGTTTGAATTTGGGGAAAATATCCACATGAAAGAGTGGTCTTGGTTATGAATTCCAGGAAAATACTTTTGTCCCTCATACAATACTAAGTTTAAGACCAATGAGTTTCATTGACATCTCCTTGTGAATGGGTTTATTTCAGCAGTGTCTTCTTACAGTCTTGTCCTATTAGACTCTCCATTTCAGGTGAGCCCCAGATACTTTTTTTCTTCTACTACCCCTCTGTACAGTTAGTCAAAGCAGACTAAAACCAACTAGCAATTGTTACAGGCAAGATTCACCAATATATGTTAATATCAGCAAGCACAATAATTGAGGGTAAGTAGGAAATTTTCCAGATTTTAAAGTTTCTCTGTCAAAATATTTATCCATTATGAAGAGAAAATCAGTAACTTTGCGGTGGAGAAACCCAACATTATCTTACCCAAATGGTCAAGGTTGTCATTGTTAGTAATATAAGCTGATGTACAGAGTAGAGAATCAGTTCTACAGAATTCTTTTGAAAACTCATAACTCACACTAATGGTGAGGAAAAAAATCACACTAACTCAAATTGAGGATGGCATGTATGGGCACTATGCCTGGTGAAGTAAATCACTAGGCCACCAGGGCACACCATGTTTTTCTTTTACAGAAATTGTCACTTTTCAAAAAATTTTATCATTGGTTTTCTATTTTCTGTATATTTCCCTATTAGAATGTAAGCTTCAAAAGAGCAATCCTGCTTATTCACTGATATATGTGTATGCCCCAGAAGATGACAGGCCTACAGAATAGGTCTTCTAAAACCTTCAGAAATGAATGAACAATTCCGCTCCTTTCCAAAATCCTAGTCACAAATTCTTTCAGATGCCTTATTCAGAGATATTAATGTTTGAATGAGAATACATCATTACATAAGCTTTTTTAATTGGGGAGGGAATTGAATATAGTAATATATAAAAAGTACTTATTGTTAACCATAGAGCAGAACATCAGACCTGATATTAAAATTCCGGCATTACAGTAGAACATGAGTACTTAGAAAGAAGTCTCGTGATGCAGTAGACTAGTAAAGAATATGGGGATCATCATGGATAGAATCTTATTTTGCACACTATCATTATTTACTTATAGCCACTTTGGCCAAGTTGCTTAACTGCTATGATTCAATTTCCTCACCTATAACTTATTAAATATGTCAATAATATTCACATTATATAATTTCATTATAATTAAATGTAAGAAAAACTTTTAGTAGAGCAGACATTTAATTCAAAATGTTACTTCTGTTTACTTTTCATTCCTTAACTTACTTAGATGAGGAATTGATGATTCCAGAGACTCAAAGAGTTAGTTGCTTTAAGTATGTGGATAGTTAAGGAGAAAGATACGACAGATACCTGGATAATAACTCCTTCATGAGGGTACTTTCTGAGAGTACTTACAGTATAAAATAAATTTAAATGTCATGATAAAGGATTTTATAATTATGATAAAATTCAGGCTTTGATCATGGGAAAAAGAAGAAATTTGGGAGTCAAACTTTATTTCCCAAGGACTTGGATTATATTCATATTTCTTTGGATCAAACTGAAAGTGCAAATTGGGTAGGAAGCTGACAGAGTGTGATTAGGAATTCTTCAGGGAGATTTTTTCCCCTTCCATCCAATGCCAAGTTCAAGCAGGAACATTCCTCACCCTCTCCTTTTATATGTAGGTATATTTCATATTTGCTTTGATAGTCAAGTTCCTGCACTTTTTAGCTGATTCTTAGTTATTCTACTGATGTATAAAAACCACATTTTTCTTAAAGGTTGATAGGTGAACTCCACTATCAGATATTATTATTTTATCGTTAGTGGCAAGTTCCCTTAACAATGAGAGAACAAAACTTTTGAAAGCTGACCTGAGGCATTTGTGGATCAGGAAATATTAGTTCTGCTGGACAAAATTCAGTCACATCCTTCCCCATAGCAATGATCTTACTTTTCTTCATTCCACGTTTTCTGAAACATAAAACAACTGGGTTGCAAGGACAGACTAAAGAGCATTGTCATCAGTTTGAGCTATCATTATTGAAACAGCTTCCAATGACCAACATCTTTGAGGGGAGACATGTGAGGGAGAGTGAGCAGGCTTTCCTTTTTTCCTGCTGTTATTTGTTTTTTGCCTCTCATGGTATTCCCTGCTCAGTAATACAGGCTTTGACTTTGTGACCTGTCTTCCTCTAATAATTCTTTGCTGGAAAAATTCAGTAAGACAGCCAAGAGTTTGTTCTTCCTCTGGCCCCACGTGCCTGGCCCAGAGACTACTGCTTATCAAGCTAGCAAATATGTCTGGCCAGTTTACTGTGTAAGTCATTTGGGTCCAATGCTAAGTCTCTGGGGCATCATTTGTTTCCACATTCAAAACTTCAGTTAATTTATGATTAGTGAAGAGTGACTATTACTTGGCATAGATAATAACCAGTGAAATGGTATGCTACTATTATATATTTTTGGAATATAAGGCAAGGCGGCGATGCTGGAGGAGTGCAGTAACAGACTTAAGGAACAAAGAGAATGTCTATTCTTTCAAATGGTTGAAAAATCCATGGCTAAAATGGTCACAGAGACTCTAGTAAAGAGAATCAAAGTTAGTGATAAGAAGACATAGCATTTGCTTTGCTTGCTTCACTTGAGGTTCTGATGGGGTAAATCAAATGATAACAGGCAATAACTGTCAAGATCGTGGGCATGTTTCTATTCATCGTGTATTAGCTGTGTGGCTGCAGTATATCTTTTGATTTCTGCATATATCATACTGTCAGCTTCAGGGTACTTAAGAATTAAGTTTGATCACTGTGCACTGCAGATGGGAATGCAATATAGTGCAGCCACTCTGAAAAACAGCATGGTATTTTTCAAAAATTCAAAACAGATCTGTCATGTGATTTAGTAATCCCATTTCTAGGTATATATTGATATAATTTAAAGGAGGATCTTGAAGTTATATTTTTACACCCCACCCATTGCAATATTATTCACACTGAGAAAATGTGAAAGCAATCATGTGTCCATCAGTGGATAAATGAATAAACAAGAGGTATTATAGACATAAAGTAGAATAACACGTAACCTTAAAAAGGAATATAATTCTTTCACATAATACAACATGGGTGAGCCTTGAAGATTTTATGCCAAGTGAAATAAACCAATCACAAAAAGTTAAGTACTGTTTAATTTCACTTGCATAAAGTATCTAAATTAGTTAAGTTCATGGAAATAGAAAATGCAATAGTGATTATTAGGGAGTAAGGATGGGACAAAAGAAAAAGATTTATTCTTTAATGGGCAGATAGTTTTAGTTCTGCAAAATGAAAAAAATTCTGGATATTTGTTTCACCACAGTGCAATTATACCACACACTATTGAACAATATACTTGAAAGACTAATATTATGCATTTAGATGTGTTTTTACTACACACACACACACACACACACACATACACACACACACTTACACACAGAGTCAAGTTTGTAAGATGAGGGAAAGATCCTTCCCCTGTCAAGCTCTAGGACTGAAGTCAGGACCAGGTAAAAGTCGTGTGTGAACATATTAAATGAAGCTGGCAAAGACAGCTATTACAGCTTTGCAGGCAATAGGGAATGATTGCAAAGATTCCAATGATTCGCCAACAGGGGGTCACTTAAATGGTGACAAGGTCATGTAATGGAAGGCAGCATAGTTGCAAAAAAAAAATGATGAGAAAGTTCTATGTAGGGAACAATTTCCAAGGTTAACCAAAGAGAAAGCAAGCTGCAGGAAAGAATGTACAGCATGATGTCATTTCAATTAAAATAAGGGAAAAATTAATATGTGTCTATATACTCTTATATTTTCAAAAGAAATTCTAGAAGGCTACCGAAGAAGGTCATGAAATACTTATCTGTGTAAGAAAGGAATGGAGTGGATGGAGAAAGGTAGAAATGAGACTTTTCTCTGTTTTTTGTTTTTTAATTGTATTGATTTTTTGAAACAGAGTTGCTATTTTTCTAAAAAAGAAGTATGTGAAAAGGACTTTGAAAACTCTAAAGCACTATAAATACATGTATATCTGTAAAGAACTTTGACTTTCATAATTACTAATAATCTGTCAAAATAAGCATGTACTTCATAGACATTTGCTCAGTCCCTTATCAGTCAGAGACTGCAGGTGGGTGAGAAAGTGGCAGTCCTACAAAGGAAGGGAGGCCCCACACCCTTTCCTGCGCCTCGCATCATCCATGTCTTCTGTCTGGCTGCTCTTGAATTATACCCTTTTGTACTAAGGTGTTAATCTAACATCTGTTTTTGAAAAAGAAGAATAGATGAGTTTCAGGTTGATACTTGTAACCATTAATCAGAATACAGAGCGAGGCCCAGGTGGGAAGCTGATAAGGGCAGGATGCGGGCTTAGCTGAGCGAAGAGGGCCTTTCCCACTCCCCCGAAAGGCAACGTGTCATCCTTGAACTGAAATGAACTGAGGCTAAGGCCAAGCTCTTTCTTCATACTCACTCCCAGGAAACCAAAAATTCTCCCAGGGGCAACAGTGAGTGAAAGTGTAGCGGAATTGCAAAGATGGTGGGAAAAACGGTGTCTTCCCCGTGCCTGAATGCCCACACTAAATTGGCATGTGAAATGGAAAGTCTGGTGGTGCTGTCAGACAGCACCTCCAAACCAGCTGCCTTTCTAGGGATCACGTGGGCACGGAACGCCTTCAGGTATTGCAGGCGTTTAAAAATAAAATGTTGCTTCTGACCCTGTGTTGTTAGCCCAAGCTAAAAGCCCACTGTCTGGTCAGTCTGTTTGACTTTTGATTAAACCACAAATAGAATCTTATTACCAAGAAAATTGGTTAATAGAACACTAAGTCTCTTCTCTCTGATGATCATACAATTGCTGCAAAAGTAAAAGTCAACATAGTACTTTTAATCTATATGAAGATTTGAAATACTGCATCACAACTTAAGTTTTGACTATGCTCTTTTATAGCACCAAAGGATTTTGCTGCCATGACTGTCTATAGATATATAAATAGTATATAAATATAAAATTATAACTTAAATATATTATTGACTAGATGCTCTGGTTTTTTATGACTTAATTCTTATGGACTCTGGATAATACTAGGTGATTCTATTAACCTCGTTACTGCTACAAAAATGATAAAAATGAATTTTTAAGATAAAAATATCATCTTTTTCTGTTATATGATGTACTGAAAGAGAAAAGGTTGAATTTAGCTACTGTTTCCTGAAGTCATATAACATTGGATGGTTTTGATTTGGCATTCTCTTAATTCACCTCTCCTCCTTCTCCCAAGGTCTCTCATCTACTTCAATAGTTTTGTTTCTATGTTAGTTGGGGGTGATGCCTGTCAACCCACTGGCAGAGAGAACTTATTTAGTCAATAAAGTTAGAGGGCCATGTCATCCTGATTTCTTTCTGGTCTGTCATTCTTCCCTTACTGTATGATGGGTAAGTTTCAGAAGACATCTCCCAAAAGAGAGAAGACTTGTTCTTCAGGAAACAGACCTGTAGCTGACACTTCTCATGTATAATACCTCCCAGGACAATGGTTTTCAAAGGGAGTAGGGGGAACATCATTTTTCCTCCCAGGGAACATTTGGCAATATATGGAGATATTTTTCATTTTTATAATATTTTTTAATTTCCTTTGTTTGCATTTTATATACATTTTGGCATATTGAAAGTGCATCCTGATCTATATTTCACAGCACTCCCACCCCCAGAGTTGTAGTGCGCTCTACCACCACCTGTCCTCCCCATCCCAGAGAATTTTATTGACAATTGTCTGTTCACTTTTTTGCTTCTCTATCTGCTACGTATGAGTGTGCTTTTTGTCTCTTTTTCTTGCTTTTTTCACTTAGCATAATCCCCTCCAGCTCCATTCAGGTTGCTGCAGAAGAGGATGATTTTTTTTTTTCTAGCTACATAGAACTCCACTGAGTATATACAACACAACTTCTTTGTCTAGGCATCTCCTGGTGAGCATTCAGGCTGTAGCCATCCATTGTGAATCATGCTGCTGAGGGGCGCAGATGTTTTATCTGATTAAAATTTCTGTGTTCTCAGGTTATTTGACTGGAAGTAGGATTGCTGATCAAATGATAGATTTTTTTTTAATTATTTATTTAAAAGGAAAGGTGCAGCAGGAATGAAGGAGAGCAGAGGTGGGCAGGTAGATGCAGGTAGAAGAGGAGGAAGCACTTTATTTCATTTAGTTTTTCATCTTGGTTCTCCCCTGGTCCCACGTCTTGAACCAGGACCTTGAGATATGTGAGGACTGTGCCCAGTGAACTAAATAGCTAGGCCAGAAGGGCATGCCCATTTTCACTTTTTTGAGAAATCTGCTAGAGATATCCTTGACTGTCATGAGCAGGGCGAACTGCTACTGGCATTTAGGTGGCAGAGGCCAGAGGAGATCATTGCACATCATACAATGATTATGCTCATCATACAGTATACCAGGCACCTCTGTCCAACAAGGAATCGTCTGTGCCACACTATCAATAGTGTTGTAGAGTTAAAGAGATCTATCTTAGGAGAAATGCCGCTTTACCTAAAGAGTCTGAAAGCAAGAAAGTCTTTAAGATGTATAGAAATACTTCAAATGGCGAAATGTTAAGACCATGGCAAATGATGGCAAAATACATATTGGTGTTTTCTGACTCCTCTCAAAACATTTCACTGTGTGTCAGTTCTCCTGTGTGTTTTTATTGCTCACAGTAGAATGCTGATTAATATGTTGGTTTGCTTGCTTCACCTGTGATAGTACAAGACATGCCGATTCCTAATAGTATGTCCTCCTAAAGTGTCCTGTCACCCTAATGTATGCTATGCCATCTTGAATATAATAATATTCAGGCACATGCTCTGTTACCCCAAAACAGACCATTCTCTTTATTTCCCAGCATACCTCTCATGTTCTTCTAGATCAGAAGAGGTGGTGCTTATTCTTTGTTTGTATGTCTATCCTCCTTACTGTGCTGTGAGCTCTCTAAGAATATAGTCTTTGTTTTTTTAATTCTTTACAGATATTGAGTGTTCAGTAAATGTTTTTTGAGTCAAAGAATGAGCTCAGTTTTAAAATATGGGAGCAATCTTCAAAGTGAATAACCATACCATATATTAGTTGTATTGTTAATAAAGTCATACTTTTTCTGTCTACAATAGAACATCATCGATCTCAAATAGTCTACCTCTATGAGAAAGAAGGTAGATATTCTGGCCAGGGGGACTCTCTTCTGATGACATTAGTGGTCAACTTCAGAGAATTCTTAGTTTAATTCTTGAGCATTTGTTTTGGCATTCAAATAATTAAGTGATCATTTTATATGAAGCATTCTACCATGTGCCTTAGAGATGCAAGGAAGCATTGGACATGGCTTGTCAAGTCTGAACTGTGATTGGGGATACAGTAATTTCACTCTGAAAAGACTGATGAATAACAGATGAATAATGAAAGAAGAATGTGCAAATAACATGCAAACGATGCAGATGCAAAATCCATTGACATTTAAAAGGAAACCTTCAATAAGAAAAGGTTTTTTTGTGATTGTTAATTAATGATGGTTGGATTCTGGGCTGAGTTGAAGAGGTATTTAATGAGTGAGGAAGAAATTCTTCATGCTTTTTTTTTTTAATACAATAGCAAATCAACAGTATAAGGCTGCAGTGAAGAGTGATGCTGCAAGCAATTTAATGACAAGTGATGGGGTTGTTACCTCTGCACATTGGCACCAGCTCCTCTGTGGAAATGAGCATGGAGTCCACTGCACTAATCCCACAGTCCTGTTCATCGCAGTTCTGCATGCTCATCTGTTCATGTGGAAGGATGCCTTAGGAAGAGAAGTTGTCAAACTTTGCTTTGTGTCTAATGCGGTAGCATCATCATGTGGTCCCTGGGCCAGTGTCATCAGTATCAACAGGGAGCAGGGTTAAGATCATGTTACTTGGGCCTTGCCCCAGATGTCCTGCACCAGAAACTTGGGAGTGACATTAGAATCTGTGCTTTAACAGATTTTTCAGTACACGTAAGTTTTGAGAATCACTGTCTATAGTAAGCCTATCATTAAGGATGTTATTTATTACTGAACCAGTTCCATCTTTATGAGGACTTAGGAGACAAATTTTTTTCTGGTCTCTATACTTCTTTAAGCATTTCTTAAAATATATATATATATATATATATACATATATATATATATATATCAGAAGGACTGAATTATGTAACTAGATTCCTTTTTTCTCATTGACCGCTAAAATCTTTGAAGTCACATCAATATTCCCCATAATAGTATATATAAGGTACGCATTATCATGTTAGCTTCTCTCTTTGTTTTTGCATACCCATAGTTTTTCACATAAAATTCAACTGATCTACTTGATAGTATTTTATGTGCCCTGTAAATTATTCAAAATTTTTCAAAATATAGACTATGGGTGTGATAGCATCTCCTATCTATCAGTCAAGGTTACCTAGGACATATGACATCTTCTAGTCTGGGGTGAAATGTACTTTCCCTGTTGTAATTCATCTCCCATATTATTTGGATTCAACTTACTGGAACTGCAATTTTTAGTATAGTGGATCTTAAGCTTCCCTGCCCTCCAGAACGTGGAAGAGTCCACATGCTCTTTAGAGTCTGGTAACTCTGCCTCCTCAGTCGTTGGCTCTGATGTGGTGCAAGTCGCTCCTAAGCAGGCCACTTCTCTTGGCTGCCTTGCCTGCCTTGAGATTGGCTCAGAAGCAGTATTTCTCCTGCACAATAAATGTGTTCCTAAAAAATTGCATGCAGTCTGAACCGTCTTTACCCCGAAGACCAGTATTTAAAAGAATCTTGTGGTGAATCCTTCAACACTAAAAGGAACTGACCTCTCCTGCACTGTATTTATTTTGAAATCAGATTTTCTGGTAAGAGAATTTATATAGTGAGATTTACCTGCATACAGCTATGGTGCCCCAAATTTACTTTCATTGTGAACAAAGATAAATGACTTTTATCATTGGGGAATAGGGCAATTTTTTATAAAGAGTCGGGGGGCAAAGTTGAAGAATTAAAATATCAAAAATGTAATAAGGTGACTTTTTTTCATTGGTGAAATATTTGAGTCTGGCGATAACAATGAAGTTTTTGTGAAGGACTCCTTTAGCCAGTTTTTTCTGTGTGTGAAAACAGAATTAAGTCAAACCACACCATTGCATACTAGAAATTTTTGGAAGCAAAACGGAACATTCCAAGATAAAATATTAGGTCATTTCAGGGCTCGAGGTAGGGGTGAAATAAGCTAAACTAATCCTCAGATAATTTTTATTTGTTTGTTTCTTTGAGAGTTAAAATGTGTGCTTGCATGGTAAAAGCATAAGAAAGGGCATCAGGAGTCAGATAATTCATTCACTTACTGAATATTTACTGTGTGCCTACTCTATGCTTAGCACTAGTTCTGGGGATATGAAACAAAAAAAGGACCTGCATGAAAATCCACAATCTTGACTATAAACCTTGCTCTGTTATATTTAGAGAGGGTGCTTATTTAGTCTACCCATTTATCTGTGTCCTTAGCTTTGCTGATTTTTAAAATAAAACTAGATGAATTTAAAGTTTTTGAAGCTCAAAATGTCTTTGATTCCTCAGACATTACTACTTTGATAAAATAACTGGAAGTTTCAGAGTTGCTACTTTTAGGGTAACAAATTGATGGAAAGGTAGATGCTGAGGAATTGTTTGCAAAGTACCTTTCCACAGTCAAGACGGTGTTTAACCAAGGTGGAGTGTCATTCAAGATGATGTGCAAAACAGGAATTGAACCAAGTCTCAAATCCTTTGCTATCCTCCTGGGACCACCTCTGCTTTCTTTTCTATACTTTTTCTTTGCCTTGCATCTTCACCCTAGTCTAGTAAATGAAATTTCCGAAATTATCTAGCAAAGTCAGAGCTAGTGCAGGGCAGGAGGAAGTGAGAAATGGGGCATGTTCCAACTTCAGGGTCGGTCTGCACAGTCTGTGTAATTCTGAGAGCTGCCTGGGCTCCGGATGGGAGCAGGAGGTAGAGGGAAACTTCATCCAGGGCCTTCGCTTTCCACTTCTCATGTCCACAGACTTTAGGTTCATTAAACTTAGACATTATTTGTGTTAGTTCTCATGATGATATACACACTTGCCTACTTGGACAAGAGCTTCTCTGGTTTTTAAAGACTTCAGAAAAGTCGTAAGAATCATCACGATATTCTTAGTCACATATGTATTCTGGTGTTGAGCAATCATCCTCTTGGTTGACTTGTGTCTCCTATTCTATAATTCCCTCTATTTTCTCCTTCTGCCATTTGCTTAACTGACTAAATAAAAGAAATCCAATCATACATGCTTTTTTTATTCAGTTAAAAATTGTGCATCCTTATGCTTCTTTGAGAAGAGTGCCACAGCTGTGCATTAGTGACCTAATGACAACATGAAGTTCACTGCAAATTGAGAGAGATTTTCTGAATGCATCCATTGCCTGGAACACATACTTAATATCCTCACCAAGTTCCTCCTCCACATTGAATAAAGTCATTCTGAATTTTAATTTTCTCTGGGTCTATGTGGGGTCATCTATTAACATAGCGAACACAAATATGTTCTTGATGCCATCACTAAGTTATTGCTGAAAATGTGAAACCCCTACAGACCTAGAACCTACTAAGAGATATCACCCTCCCAAGTTATCACATTTCTTCCTGGACTCATTTGCACTTTATAGCTCTCTTGCTCAGGAAGTGCATAGTCCCTAAGGCTGTGGACATCTGTTTTCTTGACATTAGCTTCATGTTCTTTTTCATATCCCCCAGCTCCTTCCTGCACAGCATACGCCTTAACACCAGGGAACACAGTCCTTTGGATTGAAATGATTAATTTTAAATGCTTATTTTTTTATTCTTTCAATGTTTTGTGCAAACCTTTTTAAATCTGCGAACTCCACTGGTTTTCAAAACTTGTTACATAGAATGCAAACAACTTCTGCATAGGAAGAGCAGATTGTGTTATGCTTGTGTCTTATAATCCAAGAGAATGATTCAGCTCTACATAATATTTAATAAGAACAGAGACTCATTAGAGCTCTAGGCAAGTGTCTGAAAGATCATTTTATCATTCGCCAAATGGAATATAATGCTGTGTTTTAAAGAGCAGCTTCACTCATTCCTTTTGTTAGAGCTTAGTCAGCTGATAAGTATGAAGCAGTCAAAGGACAATAGTACTTATCAAGTCATTCTCAAGGGGGCCAATGTTGCTTTGCACAGTTTTAATGGACTCTCTGACCTGAGAATGACGGCACTTATTTTGACAGCAACTGAAAGATTTCCAAAATGCCCTCTCAACCTCGCCCTGGACTTAGAATCCAAAAAGAAGTCCTGTATTTACTTCACCTGGGGTTATATTGTGGGTTGTCAACAACCCATTAGCAGACAAGTTGCCTGCAAACTCTCAGATCGGAGACAGGACACCAAGGAACCTAAACACTCATGTAAATTCAGGCAACGAGTCATCAGTCTGTCTAGGAAAAAAATTCAATTTTCATGCCTCCTAATTCAGAATTTACTATTTTACCTAACTAGAAAGAAGTGTATCTGAATTCAAATTCCATCTGTCACATGTAGATAATATGTCCTTAGATAATTCTCTGAGCATCAGATTTCCTGCCAATAAAATTGCAATAAAACCTATCTCAGAGAGTTGTTGTGGGGATCCATAAAGAAATGATACATAGCACCCTATGAGGACAGTGTGCGGGATGTGGTTAGATGTCCACTAATGGAACCCATGCCCTACTTGTCTATTAATTTCCCTGCATGATTTCCACTTTCAATGCATAAAGAAAGCCCAAACATTGGTAATTAGCTTCCAAGTGTCTAATACCACACATACAAAACAGACGTGTTCTATTGAGCAGGACACTGTAATGAGAACGGGGACCTTGAATGAGGACACAAACCTAAAACTAATTCAGAATGGAGGTGGAAAACAAACTTCGCTGGAAAATCATATTCTCTTGTGCTCCCTCCTTTGTCTCTTGTTCTTTCTCACCCTGCCCCATATTTTACTCCCATATTCTCATAGCTTAGATTTCCAGTCACTATTCATTATTGATATTTTGTCATATTTAACTTTTTTTCTATCACGGATTTGTCATATTTGATTTGATTTATATTCTTTGCATTTATGTTTTTCACATCTTGACTCTTCTACTATCCTTCTTGCTTACTTCTGGCAAGTACATTAAATCATATAATTGGTACATCTTAATTAGTAGTCATGGCTTTGTGATTCTACATCCAGAAAAGCATTTAATGCAGTTTCCTGATACAAAGAATCATTTTATTAATAATCCATATTATTGGGATCCAACTCATAGCTAACGAAAAAATCTGAAGTGAGTACTGAGTGGGTAATGGTGCTTAGAATTTATTTTTCACAGATGCTCCTGCTAATCCTTTTGATGTGACAAATTTGAGTAGCATTTCTGATTGTGACCAGGTAGCTGTACAAATTTCTTGACCTCAGGCATCCAATACCAAAATTTTTGAGTCTGAGAGAGCTAGATGAAAGAATATGAATGACTCTACATTATCTCATGCCCTTTCTGAGAAAGTGTTTTTTTCTAAATGCCTATCACAGGGCTCTTGGCGGAATCATCTTATTTATAGGATAGTACATTACTGAAACTTCAGAATTTATACCCAATAATATTCATAGTATTTAATTTTTTACATTTGATAGGCACACACACACATATATATATACAGATATCTAGAGAGAGAGAATCACTAAAGAAATCAAATTTAAACAACAAAGTGCTTTTCTTCAAATTTTAATTGGTTTCTGCTATGTTGTAGCTTAAATGATGGCTTAAATTTTTCTTTTCACATGTTGACTTCTGTCTGGGACCTCATCTCTTCTCGTACATAAAATAGGTGAAATATGGTAGGTACAAGTAGATTTACTAATTTGATGTTTTTCATGAGGATAGTGGTGGCGATTTTAAGCCCGTCCCACTGACACCCAACCTTCTAAGAGAGAGTATCTCCTTAGAGATGTAGTCAAAGATCTTTTGTAAAGTTTTACCTCCTAATTTTTTTCAGGTGCATAAAGATTCTGAACGTTTTATAAAGTTAGCTTTCTTGATTCATATAAGACCTAAACATTATGACAATTTTGAGGGGAAAATATAGAACTCCCATTTAAACAGGTCAAAGTGGATTCTGAGAGATTTTCTCACTCTGTGAAACAAGCTCATTCTCCAAGTGAGTTTGCCTCCATACAACAGCTCGTCTTGCCGTCGAGACATTGAACTTCAAAATGGAAGCCTACCCACCCAGCTGCCTTTGATGATGGATAAGTAAGAAGAGACTTACTAGAGCTGATAAGGGTCAGTGAAGAGAAGCAGCTGAATATGGAAGCAAGCCAGTTTGTTCGGCCAACACAAGCTATGCTAACCAAATCATGGTCTGCTAGAAGAACCGAAACCACAGAGGAATTCACCCTGTGGGGTACACCACATGCACCTGGTATGTCGTGCGTGCAGCTCAAGGAGATTCCATTCACACATGTCACCAAAAAAGGAGCTGTACTTTCGGAACGTTTCTGGAAACAACTTATGCATTTACTCCAGCGGGAATGGCAGTAAGCCATGCTAAAGAATAGTAAGCAGATTTATCCAGTCTCAACAGTGGCTTATTGTCTCAGCATAAAACATTTGTTTAAATATTAAACAGTGAAATCTCGCCTGCTCATTAAAACCCATAATGGAAGAACAGGACGGAAATTGGTTAATAATCTTAGACTTTGGTCACTGAGCGATCGGAATGTCAATTGTCTTGGTGGCATGTCACCCACCCAGAGGAAGCCATGAACATCACAGTCCCAGCTTCATTCTCACACAACGTTTACAGTCTTTTTTAATACGTGCTTTTCTCCTCATCAGACACGCAGATGCTCAGTAACATCACTTCCAGTTTTCTCAAAGTCTGAATAGCCATGAGAGTCTGAATTTTTAATTCCTATTTATCATCTATTTCATTTTGATCTAGGAAAGACATGGTGAATAAAAATGTTTCTCAAATCAAATGCAGATAGTTAAATGTTACCAGGACCTTGTTTATCAATCCCATTTCATTTCAAAATATCATTGAACACCTACATTGAATCTGCCCTCTGTTTAACAGGGAGTGTGAAGGCAAGAAGTTTTCTCTAATTTACATGTCACATCTTATTTCACCTGAAATGATTAGATTCTAGTTAATGTTTCTGTCACTGTAATAAACTTAGCTTTACTAATATATTCACTCACCACTGTATCCATTCTCATACGTTCCCAAGGGCATTAAAAATTCTGTCAAATACAATATCAAGCACAGACTTACACAGATTTGCAATCCTTTCTGAGAAATGGGCAGTATAAGGTGATACTATCATCACTTCATCAGTAAAGACTTTATGACTTCTGTGATTACCCTAAGAGAAGAGGAACACGCTAGTGGCCAGGCGCTAAGCTGGTGTTTGTGGTGTAGACTATGCAAAACCCAAGGACCAGGGCTCACAATCAGGGGCCAAGAGGAACCACCAAATAAGCAAACAAACAAATAAAAGGATTTCATCTTCCCTTCCTTCCTCTTTTTAAGAATGAAAAGACACTATAGAGATTATGTATTGATGAAGATGACTGTTTTGTTAAAAAATACTTCGTTTTGCATCATCTTATGAGGATTTGCATTTATTGTAAAGACGTTTTCCTAACAAGGGCTCAAACAATATTTGTGATTGACCTTTTGGCAGTGGTAGAAACGCCCTTTATGATGCAGATTAGAGTTCCTTCATTCAGCAGTTATTTGCTGAGATCCTACCACAAGGCAAGCGTAGCTCCTCGGTATGAACTTAGACATCAGCCAATGATCCCATAGGCGTGTGCCAACCTGGAAAGGAGGAGGACAGATGGAGGAGAACAGAGCAAACAAGAATATCAGATGCTGCTCTTCGGAAGTCATCTGGCATGACCAGGAAGGCGAATTCAGGAACAGGCTGGTGCTGACCCTGCTGAGACTAGTTTTAGAAGAAGACAGAGAAAGATGGGACTGATTGGAAAGGACTAAAAGGGAATCAGAGAAGAGAAAGTGAAAAGAGCTCTGAAGTTTTCCTTGAAGGGCATGTTAAAGAAACACAGCATCAGAGAGAATGTTTGGTCAAGAGAAAGTTCTTGCTTTATGCTTTTCTTTATGATGAGAGAAGATTAATGCGTGTTTGTAAACTAATAGAAATGGATCAGTGAAGAAAGAAATAGAAATACTATAAGGAGAAGAATAATTGTCTTTTGCTAATTCTATCATTGAAGATTCAGATGTAAAGGAAGGCAAGAGTTATCTCATAGGCAAGAAGGAGAGAGACATCGCTCACTGTTAACCAAAATCAAAGCAGGGGATTGTAAAGCAAATTAAAATCTAAGCCATGTTTTAAGAAAAACAAATGTGCCGAGTTCATAAGCAGTATGCAGTTGCTAGCTGTAGAAATGTGAGCTGTACACCAGAGATTGCGGAGGATTTTTACATCAAGTTTTTATTCATCCAGATGGTTGGTGAACAGGATGCTTTGGCTAAGAGAGTTTTTCTAAGTTTACCTAGAGGGGATCTGCATGGTATAAAGTATACTTAACCCTAAAACTGCACCAAGCAGACTTGAATCTTTTATCAATTAGGTGAGCCGTCAGAGACCACAAGCAGTCTCGGGTTAATATCATGAATACTATAAAATGTTGAGTGAATATAATAAGTGGGTATATGAAATAATTTAAGCCGACCTTTTTATACTAAATTGTAAAGCGTCAGAGAGTAAATAATTTCAGCTTTATGGGACGTGATCTTTGCTGCAGTTACTCTATTTCACTTGCAGCTTGAAAGTAGCTGTAGCGAGTACATAAAGGAGCAAGCATATTCCAATAAAATTTTATTTACAAAGACAGCCAGCAGAGTGAATCTAGATTTGGCCTTTTGCTTTCCAGTCCCTGTATTAAATGATTTATTGAAAGAAAACCCTTGATATTAGATAATATTGCACAGGCTTCAGGGCCTCAGGAGCCCGCGGCATACCCTCTTTGGCAGCTGCTCATCTGACAAAAATGAGTTAATTTATCTGATGTGCTTCTGATAGAAGTGAATAGTCAGAAAGGATATCACGGCATCCAGTTCTCAGGTTTTGGAACAGTGAAAGACAGTTTGGCATGACCTTATCAAAGTTGCTTAATCTCTTTAAAGTCTTAGTTTCCCATCTGCAAAATGGAGAAAACATAGATATTTTTGTGGTGGTTGTGAAGAGTTATGAGTTATATAGCCTTATTTGCCTGAATCTTAATTCTTGGTCATAAATGTGGCATATGAATTTTTTCCAGCATTAGCTTTTTAGATGCCACATAAGGGAAGATTTGTAAATCTCCTAGTTAAGAGACATCATCACTGACTTCCGCCTCTCAAGCCTCTTCATTTTACCTTAATTTTCTAGGTCAAAAGGCATTTTGACTCAATGTGGAAATTACTTGCAGCTAGTAATAATGTCTCTGAAAGGCTTAATCAGCTTCAATTCTTTGGTTCCTTAGCATGGCAAACAATTACCTATATGGAAATCTTTGTGTGAGCTGGAGCATCGAGATCTGGCATTTTGAGATGAAACGATGGGATGCAGAGTTCTATTTGCAAAAGCGAGACGTCTTTTCATTGGTTGTGTGACTTACAAGTGCTTTTCTTGCACTTCGATCTGTCTGAATGTGAAATGCTTGGTAAGTGAAGGTTCACATCCTCATGCCTTCTCACTGACTGGAGATTCGGTGACCCTCCTCTAGAGCCTGACTGACCGAAGCTGGTTGCCACCCACTTGGGTATGATTTGCCACATCTCTTTCTAATTTAATGCTACAAAATGATGGGGACCTCAGGGAGAAAGTGTCCTAAGAAATGAAGAAAACCAGAATCCTCTTCCATTCCTATCAAGAATATCTACTCCATTCTGCTTTGGGAGTAACTGCAATTCAGGGAGCAATTGGGCAATCCCCTCGAACCTATAGACCAGTGATGAGTTACAAGTTAGACACAGTCACTTGCAGCCAAGATACAATTTTTAAGATGCCGCTGTAGGAAATGCTGTTTTTTGTCCCCATGTTACAGATGAAGAGACTAAAATATAGGGAAGTTAAGGATCTTTCTTACCGGGTGTGGATCCTTCGGTTACCTGTGCTTTAGAACATCCCTTCAAGACCCTGGTTCTGTAATGTCCACAGGAGGGACCAGGTGCTCCTCTCGACACAACTGCAGCTCTTCTAGCTGTATCACAACTGCTTGTTTCCTTGTCTCAGGCCTTATGCGGTGCCTGACACTTAGCAAAGTTTCCACAAACTTTTCACGAGTAAGTGCAAGAAATAACTTCAACAATGAAATGATGTAAAATACACATGCAAAAAAGAACTGACTGAGATGATATTTAAGACTAATGCTTATCTCAAACTCTTCAAGATGCAAACATTCAATATAGACAAATCACACCTTTGGAAAAAAAATGGAGTCATGATTGCTGTGAGTAGATTCATTGGTAGAGAATGCATTTTGTCAGCTGTGTTCACTACTCTTCAATCTCAACATCAGTCCACTACAAAAAATTAAATAAATTGAGCAAGATTGCGGAGATAATAAAAAAAGAAGAGAAAGAAAATGTAGACATTAAGACACTTCGACTTTTTTCTTTACTTTTTTCATTCCTCCTTGCTTTGCTTCACTCCTTTTCCGAAGTCTCTTCCTTTTCCAGGGAAATAGGTAGGCTGGCTCACTGCATTTCCCTTTTGTTGGTACTTCTCTAGATGGCTTGTCAGTCCATTGGGCAGAGGTCATGTCTACACTCTACAGGTTTTTCAAGAACATTTGCACTGGAGGTGAGAAGCAGTGCTTGTTCTCACACCTGGCCCACCAGAGAAAAGAACACTGACTGCAGGGACTGCCGCCTCCACCGGTGCTCAGGTTTAAGGCTGCACTTGGGTGCCAGGCCACAGAGAACGAAGTGCCCCAGAAACTTCCTGGAAACTGGGCAGTGCCGAGTGACCTTAAGTCATGGTTGCCCCGGAGACCGCTGTCATGTGTTGGAATTGGCGGGAGGCTGCGTGTCTGCTGCTGCTGACCCGACAGAGGGAAGGGAAAGGTTAGGAGGCCTTGGAAGAGATGTTTCCAGGTGGCATGCTGATTGGGGCAGATATGTTTACACATTAAACTTCCTTCTTTTTTTTTTGATGCTTCTGTTTCCAGTGAAATGATCTCCTCTTCTAAATTACAGCACAGTCACTGCTGTTCTTAGCGAGAACTTCTGTTTGGTCACATGGGATTCCTGCTGTGACTTGAGCTCTGAGTGTTAGACTCTGTAAGGTCAGGCTTGAGAGAGCAGATCAAATGCCAGTAAGGACCTGACTGGTCTTTCTTTCATTCTTTCTTCCTTTCTTTCCTTCTTCTCTCTTTCTTCTTTCTTTTCTCTCACCCTCCCCTCCCTCCCTCCCTTCCTTCCTTCCTTCCTTCCTTCTTTTCTTTCATTCTTTTTTAAAGCAAAGGTGCACAGGCAGGAATGAAGGCAAGAAAGCAGGCAGTCAGGAAGAGAGAGAAAGAAAAAGCATTGTTTATTTTATTTAGTTGTTCATCTTGGTTGTTTGCCCTAGTCCGAAATGTGACTCCAGGTCCATGAGGCGTGTACGGCTGACATCGGTGACCTTGTCCACTTGCTCACCAGGGCACGCCAGCCTTTCTTCCATCCTCAGCGAGACTTTCGTTCTTCATCTCTTTCCTTCCAGGCCACGAAAAGAAGACTGAATCTCAGCAAGAAGAAACTGCCCCTCAGTCTAAAATTCCCCTCCATTTGCCCTTGCCTCAGATGAAAACTTGGAAATCTCAGTCTGGCTGACTGTAGCGTGGACTCTTTAAACCTCATTATTTAGTCTTAAGGAACAAAGGATGTGCTACTTACCAGGTAGCAGGCAACACCTAAACTCTTTAAACATCGTTTTTACTATAAAGGAAGCACTTGTCAGCTTTCCAGTTGTTTAAGATATAATTCCTAAAAGGGACATTCCTCCATTCTTCTCTCCCTATAGGCATAAACATTCTGCATTTCAGACTTGAAACATACAATGTTATCTGCTTCTGGTGTCTTATGTAACTTTTCAGGAATGCTGTAAGACTTTCCGGCTGCATGTGGCTGGGAATGAGGAAAGGAGAAAGGGGCAGGAGTCTCTTGGGGAGCCTGGGGAAGAGAAAAAAAAACAGTGTTTCCATATATCACAGCACTGGCTATTTGTGACAAGAAGTTATTGCAATTAAGATAGAAGCCGGATGTGTGGACTAAACAATCTCAGCTGATATCACAGGCATTTATTGATAATGAAAACTTGGAGGAAGGGAGCTGGAAAAATGTTGTCTTTAGTGGTTTCCTAGGCTAGAGGACAAGCCACATGGATTAATAAAAAACTCTTTCCACCTTATCTAGGAGAAGAGAAAGCTGTTTATTTTACTGCAAAAGGAATGTGTCTGTCAAGTTTTAAGTGTCAATCTTCTAGGTTAGGGCTTTACATTGTACACATCACATAAGTACATTATCTTGCTTCAAACAATCATCTGGAGCTGCTAAAGGACTTGGTAAACAGCCTCAGTTGTAAGAATAAAAGATAAACATTCAGAGCAGATCGTGTTTAGAAATCCTGGATTATACTTTAAGCCAGCTGAATCTGAATTTTCCTAGTGGAAGAGTAGGTCTAGACATATTCTAGTAACACAGGGATCTATGCATACTGAAGAAAATGGATTCATGTGGGTACATACTATTTGTCAAGAAAGATGTTAAAGGAAAGCCTAAAAAAAGTCTTAGAATGTCCTTTGCAAATACAGTGGTACATTAATGGGAAGGATGACTGAAAATCTGAGCCTTGGGGAGACGATTCCAAAAGCAAAATTCATGAGCAGAGTGCCTTAGATAAAAACTAAGCAGAAAGAAAATATCTCAAAATGCTAATTTTGTTGCACCAGGAAACACAATAACAGTACTTCAGGGTATGAGGTTTTCCAGAGTGTTAAGCTCAAGTTCTACTAAAAAACTCAAATGGTGCATCTGACATGAGCCTTTCCCGTTAGACAGCCACCACCTCTTCCTTGGAAATGACCACGTTTGGGTTTTTTCTTGGATGGGTATGTCAGCATGTTCCTGTATCATTTCCTATTACATGAATAAGAAAGTAAAGTTACTTAATACCAGCCAAAAAAAAGTCGGTGAAGGTATCTACTTCAAGGTTATTAACCTACAGGAAAAAGATTGACCTACTGGATAATTGAATCAATGTACATGTGGACATATTATTATACAAATGGGGTACTATCTTGGTGAGTTTTTTTCACCAAACTCAAAATAGCCAAATATAGCCTATATCAACTCACATGCTCTCTGGAAGTCACTCAGGTAACGTGGAGATGGAACAAATGTGAAATTAAACAATAAAAATTAGTTCGCACCTGGAAGACTTTCTAAAAATAGCAGAGGGCGGGGAATTCAGGTGAGTAGTGCTAACTGCAATGATACAGATAAATTTAGAGTCAACTCTAGCTGCAATTTTCAGTTACAAAGTAGTCTTTTTTTTTTAATGAATGTTGCAGGCAGCAACTAAGGTGAGCAGGGAGAGGCTGGCAGGAAGAGAAAGGAGGAAGAAGCATTTTTATTTATTTTATTTAGTTGTTCATCTTGGTTGTTCCCATTGGCCCTGGGACTCAAACCCAGGTCTTGGGATGTATTTGGACTGTGTCCACCCTCTATTCCACCAGGGCACAACAGTCCATTATGACCATTCCTAAAATGCGTAAATATCAGAATAATCATTAACATTCACTTGATCTGTGGAGAAGTTCTAGGAAAGTGCTTGATAGAGAGGGCACGTCATTCATATCACCTGCTCTTTTGAAGGATAGACTCGTCCCTCCTCTAGCTTTGCCTTTTCTCTTCCCATGAACTTGGGGATCAGGTAACCAGACACAGTATGGACCCAGCTGACAAATATATTAGTGGGATAGATGAGTATGAAGAAAATTATATTCTCAGCTATAAAAAAAAGATTTATGTGTGAAGCAGCTCAGTCAAAAGACCAGGAGC
The DNA here is from genome assembly GCA_004363575.1 of Solenodon paradoxus. Classification (NCBI taxonomy): domain Eukaryota; kingdom Metazoa; phylum Chordata; class Mammalia; order Eulipotyphla; family Solenodontidae; genus Solenodon; species Solenodon paradoxus. The sequence continues at coordinate 396,254 of RJWH01000585.1, forward strand.
TGCTGGGTCTTTAGATGCTTTTTGCTTTATGTTTTCCCGGCAATGGCATCTGGAAAGACACCAGCCTTGAGTCTCTCTTTAATGTTAGAGAAGTAAACACAAGCAACTAGAGAAGGACGCTGACCAAGTATGTTTACAAAACCTTCCTGAAATTTCCCACTTACAGGAGAGTAAGGGGAGATGTATACAATCTTGCAGATATGGAGCAAACAATTACACAGTTTAGGGACTCCTAATCGAAGTGTGTGTGTGTCCTACTATTTCTAGAGTGTCTTTGTAGAGTTATTACGGAGGATTCCAAAACAAATTAGCTATTAAATGGGCTAAGCTATTAGCGTGACCAGTGACTAGTGCGCGTGTACCGGTCTTGTGTATGTTATGTGTACACATCAGTGTATGGGGCATAACCTCTGGGATCACAATCTTTGGGAAACTGAGAGGAGGAAAGATTCTGCAGTTGCCAATATCTTACTTTCTCTCATGAACTTAATTCAATTTCCAGAACAGAAACAAATGTCAAGAAAGCATCGCTACTCAATTTCTCCAACACAGTCTTCTCCGTCTTGGGCGAAGACTCACTCTGAATGCTTTGCTTGCCTTTTTAAGACCCTAGTCTGAGTCAGCTTGCCTTTAATTTAGTCTGCGCAGAGTTCACTAGACTTATGGTTGCTTTTCTACAGCAGCACAGGATATAAAAAACTGGAAATAACCGTAGATATTGTCTTCTTCAACATTCTAATCTAACCAGGAATGACTACTTTTCTGTCCTTGGTTCCGGGTAGACATAACTGCAACTGCATAATCTTCCTGCAACTGGAAATTTACTCCCAAGTTTAGCAACTTTTAATTTTGAGAAAGGTCTTCCTTGAACCTAAGTTTGATCCCCTGGAGTAGCATGCAATTAGTTTGATCTTTCTTGCAAAGCATATTTTAACTTAAAGGTGATATACTCGACTATGTCCTCTCTTTTTCCTTATGTTACAGATTTAATTGACAGAAGTTTTTGAGAAAGACTAGACAAGGTCAATTCTAGGGAGAGTTAGCAGAAATACATGTTTGCTTTCATTTTCATACTGGTAGCTAGTGTCGCTGGTGTTAATTCCACTTCTCATTTGGGGACAGTAGGGACAAATTAAAGCACCCATTTTCTTCTAACAGAGATGAGAGATGAACATTACCCCATGATCCAGATGCTGTTTCTTATAGTTAAGGAATAATAGCAATAATATCAGTGATTATTTTAATTATTATCATAATCAGACTAATATTAATATTTTGTGATTGACCATGCAACACCTTTCAAAAATTGGGCTGAATAGCCATGGAAGGCTGTGGATTCCTAAAGTGCAATTCGACACCATAGTTGATGGTAGAAAACATCAGCAATGGCATCAGTTAAGACTAAATGTACACCACCACTCCTACTGTGAATTTGCTTTCTATCCCCAGCAGGAGAACTCAATTCCAGGTGAGTTCTATGACGAGGAGTCAGGGCACGCCTTCGGAAGGACCTCTAGCAATTTGCTGGACAGAAGCCAGCCACTGGCACCCAGGCAGAGTTGCAAAGCTTCCACACCCCTCAGGAAGGCCAGGGAAGAGTTTCCTTCTGGACATAAGCTCCGCTGTGGAAGAAAATAGAAGGAGAGAGGCTGTTGCATGAGATCTTATTTATTCATGTCAGAGGTATTGTTTATATCTGCGTAAGGAAACTTTTTTCTCAGTATTATCCACTGAAGAATGTATAAGTGGGGCCCTGTGTTCCAGCTTCTTTAGGGCTAGAAGAAGATGCTAATATGCTCAGCACTGACTTCATCTCTCAAGAAAGAGAGATCAAATCTCTAAAGACAAAGATGTCACCTCCACTTATCCCAACTGGTCAGATAATTATGATTTCCTCCTTTTGTGCTGAGTCATTTTCACAAGTGATGAGGGACTATTCTTCTCGTATTAGAGCCAGAGGAAGTGCATCTTTCTCCCCCACTGGTTTGTATGGATCTTTAGAACAGAAAACCTCTGTTGACTTCTTGGTAACATACCCCAGCAATTTCCCAGCTTCACTCACACATAGGTATAACACTGTCTTAGAAGGCTTGTCTTTCAAAGACCAGAACTTTTGCTAGAATAATCGAAAGTGAATTCAATACTCTCTAGAATAGTAGAAAATTGTATTTAACTAGTTAAACAGCACCAAGATGACCCTAAGAGAGTCTATCCTTTCTAGAATGGGGTGGTACAAAATGTTCTTAAATTTACTTAAATAAATGCAATGTAAACAGGCAACTGATATGGGGTAAAATAAGGTATTTTCATGATATTAATATTCCACCACAGATTTTGCTTTTTTAATGAATAAATTAAACTATTTCACAATTAATGGCATACTAATAAGAATATGTATTTGAAAAGGCCTAAAAAGATGTGGTTTTCTAGCCACATAAAATAGAGCAGGAGAAAAAAATGACATTTACAAAATATGAAACATCTAGTTGCAAATATTTTATATTAAGGTTTCTGGATTTTTAATATACGTCAGATTCTGAACTAAAATATCAAAGGAATAAGAATGAGGACACCCTAAAGTAGGCCAGAAAAATAGAAAACTAAGAAAGACACTTGAGATTAGATTTACAGTGATTCTTCTCCATTTCTGTGTAGTTTGGGTCTTAATCTAAATCAAAATAAACAATTACAATCTCAGATAATCCCATCATGAAAGCGAGGTTAAATTTCCCTCTGGAGAGTTGTGAATCTGAAGACATGTGAGTGTTGGTGGATCACTTGAAAAATAAATCTCCCATTGGGACGACCCTGGTAGCTCGGGTGGCTGAGATGTTGGTATGTGGACCATGTGAAGCTCGATGACCCCGGTTTGTGACCTGGCGCTGGGAGAAAAGAAAATAAAGATGCATTTTTTTTCCATAAAATGAATACAAATAAAAAAAATAAATTTCATTGGTTTGATCATCAACCTCTATAGGCGCTAGTTGTCTGGGGAATTCTGATCACAATTCTACATAGTGGCCAAAATGGAAAAAGTATTGTTCAAGAAAGCTTCTGGAAATGGACTTTGATATGTAGATTCTCCAGCATCCTGTAGGGATGTTGCATTTGGATGTTACCTGAGTCCCTCACGCAAGAAGAGAGGCTCTAAGTGGAGAACACAGTGGATACACATGGAATAAAACGTACTTCTAATCATGTTCAAAACAGAATTTAGCATAGAATATAGCAGAAAACATTGTGTGATATAAGCTTGCAATCTGTAGGTCAATTATGCCAGAATTAAGGACAAAAGTCTACATTTTTCTTTTGAATATGTCTGTTTCTGAATGTATTTCTTTTTACTTGTATACAATAGTGCTTTTTCATCTCTGGTTATAACCTATGAGAATAAGATTTACATTGTTTTCACATTCTCAACAGTTTTCTTTATTAATAAGATTTTAAGTTTACAATCATATAAATTACGTATTAGAGAAATACTTTTTTTTCAAATTCATGCATATAAAAAATAGGAAGTCTTCATATTAAGAAATATTTACACTGATCCTGCCCCAAAATTACCAAATGACTTGATTTAATGTTTTAATAATAGACATAGCATCCACTTGCCAAAATCATGATGGTCAGAGAGAAACTAGAAGAAAATTTAAGGAAGTGTTCTGACTTTGTGAAATTGTGTTTTTGTAGCTAATGTCTGTTTTACAGTGTTCCCAGGATGATCTGTGAATAACAAATTAGGTAAATATGAGAAGCACCTTTGCAATTTAAAAATGTTATAAAATGTGCTTATCTGTTATAAAGAATTGATACTATAGTTAGCAATTTATGCTTTATAAAAACATTTTATGATAATACAGAAATCTGTGTAGCAGTTGAAGGCCATTTGCAGAGTTATCTTGAGATCGGATTTTAAAAACCTTTTCAAATAAGATGCATTTTTTTAAAAGTTTCCATTATGTTCTTCCCCATTCTTACCAACCAAAAGGGTTAGATATTTCTCAATCTGCACCACTTGAAAGCCTCTAATGACTAGCTGTTAATTTTTAATTCACATAGGCCCAATTTTCTAAGAATGGTAATAACATCATTTCTAAGCTATTCACCCCTCAGGTTGCAATAACTTCATTCAGAAGACTTATATTTCATAGAGTCGACATCTTCATAAGTCTTCATGAAATTAGCAATAAATGAAACAGAATAAAATCCCTTCAGTTAGCAGAGAGAAATGCAGTGCACTCTGCTGACAGTTAAAAATAATAAAAATTTAATTTTGGGGCACACTCGGGTGGAGCAGAGGTTGGGTCAGTCGGCTCCGACGGAGCAATTCACATAACCCTCTGGGTCTGAGTCCTGGGTCCTGGGGCAAACAACCCGTGTGAACAACTGAAAAAATACAAAAAAATTGATTCTTTCTCCTCTCTCTTCCTGCCTGCATACTCGCCTTCATTCCTGGCTTAAAAAAATTGACTTTTGAAAAGTGAAACTTTGGGGGAAAATAGGATCTCTAGATGTCTTAAGAACATAATAAATGATAAATTTCATTTATCATTTTATCCTATAAGATACATTTTCTGTTTTAAGAGCACTTTCAGGTTTAAAGAAGTTTACCAGAAAATAGCTGCCATATACTGAGACTCTGCTGTGCTCATTTACGCCCCCTTTTTAAACATTTTGCATTATTGTGGCAACTTCATTACAATTGATGAGCCAGTGTTAATACATTACTCTCTCTCTAAATCCAGAGTTTGCCTTTGAGTTCACTCCTTGCAGTGCACATTTTGTGGGTTTTGACAAATGTACAATGACATGTATCCATCCATAATATCACACAGTTTCACTTTTCTAAAATTCCCTTCTGTCAGTCATTCATATTTTCACTGACTCCATAGATTTTGTTTTGTTTTCTAAAATGTCATAGCTGTAATCATATAACATGTTAACCTTTTCAGAATGACTTCTTTCACTTAGCAATATACATTTAAAGTCCTTCCATGTCTTTTCAAAGTTTGAGAGCTCATTTCTTTTTAACTGCTTGGTAATATTCCATTGTATGGATTTAGCATGGTTTTTATATATCCTCTTACCGACTGAAGGACATCTTGGCTACTTTCAATTTTTAGCAATTTTGAGCAAAACTGCTATAAACTTTCATGTGTAGTTATTGATGTGGACATAAGTTTTTAGTTCATTTAGATAAACAGTATGATTGCTGGATTATTTAGTAAGGTTATGTTTAGCTATGTAAGGCACTGCCAATCTATCTTATAAAGTTGCTATACAAAAGACATACTTTGAAACAATTTTCCAAAGCAAAAAATATATAGTGTATAAAATGAATTCACTTATCATTCATACACTGCAAAACATTGAAAGTAAATTGGATAATAAACAAGTTTATGATAACTTTTTTCTTAGATGAAGGAAAAGTCCAATACTATCCACACATGATGAAGAGACAATACACATAATTTTAATGTATTTCCTAGCTCTCAATTTAAACAACCTATACCATTTTCATCTAGTCCCTAGAAATGATGAGTGATTGTTAGAAAATATTATTCCCACCTCCATTTTTATCTCATCTAGTGTTCTTTCTGAGTTCAAAGTTATCGAACCTAAAATAATAATCCAGTAAAGAGTCCCCTTCCATTCTCATGGCATCAGCAACATCTCTGCCAAGCACCACGAGAAACTTCAGGGTGCAGGGGGAGCATCCTGCATCCTTCCACCATGTTGGTCGGAATCCCTTGACTAAAGCTGAATAATTCACATGGATGTTTCTTTGTTGCTGTGGCAAGAATCAACCTTCTGGGCTGTCACAGGTGGAAGCAGCCACTAGCTCCCTCCCACTTTCCCCAACCACCTTACTCTCTCCTCCACAATAAATGCACGCCCACATCTCCTGGGAACAGAGCTTTCTTCTTTGCTTGTTTCCTCCGTCTTGTATCATTTCCTTACATTTCTGAGTTTGATTCTGCAGGATGAGAGACAAAAACAAGACACTGCTCTGCAGACACTCTGAGTTTCATCGAGAGCCACGGACAACCAGAAAACTCCAGTTCATTTGTTAAGTGATATATGTGATCAACATGCTCTTGGACCCTAGAGGGTGGATGAGACTTGAGCTGAGTCCTGAGTGTGGTAGGAGTTTGTTTAAAACAGATGAGGGTGTGGAAGGTAAATTAGAATGAGGAGTCCTCTTAACTAACATATCCCTGCAGGCGAAGCTTTGAAGAGTAACTGAGTAGAAAGAGGAAACAAAGGGGGGTATCAGAACGTGACCATAGGCCCTTCCCAAAGAAGGAGAGGCCCAGTGTAGCTGGAGGCTGCGGAATCTCTGGACCTTGACTATGTGTCTTGCAGTCACTGACTCTCCCTTTTTGTTTATTTTTTTCTCCTGAGGCAAGACTTGTTGTCTGTGAAGACAGAGTGTGGAATAAGGCAACACTTGCGGGAGCCAAAACTATAAAGGAAAATTCCAGGTTCTCCATCTGGAAGAGCAAGTTGATACGTGAAACTCCTGGACCAGCTGCAACGCCATCACCAGACACTTGTTAGAAACGCAGATTGTGGGTCATCACCCTGGACTTTCTGATTTATGAACTTTGATGAAATCTGGTGATGGTGCCCGGAAACCTGTATTTTAACAAATCTTCCAAGAAATTGTGATGCCTGCTAAAAATTAGAAACTCTAATTTACACAACTCTAGTTGTCATTGAAAGGAAGAAAAATGTTAATTAAGCTCCTGTTTTTATTATTGTTAAGCCAAATTCTAACTAAAAGGGAAAAAAAAGTAACTATAGGAATGGGAAAATTTCAGCATTTTAATGCAACTGGTACTGAGTAATAAAACTAATCTAAGCTATTGCTTCACTTTCTTGAGATAAAGCAGATCATCTGAACGTACGCAAGAGTCTGAGAAGCAAGGAAAGCTTGCTGAACCGTAAAAACACACAGTGCTTCATTTATCCATGTTGATAGTTCAGTTGTAAATGTTTATAGCACCTCAAAGACCCACATGAGAAAACACATTGACCCATGTGAAAGATTCAGCAGTCATCGAGACTCGAGAAATGCTGCTGGGGCTGGACGCCTTGCCACAATAAAGTCAGAAGAAGGGGACGAAGGGCCAAACTGTATTGATAAATATTTACAAGCAAATCATTCAAGAATAAGAGAGGTTCTATTATAGTCAAGAGGCAGCGGGTCAGTTTTGAATAGCGGCATCCGATACTGGAAACAAATTTGTTGCTGAAATACAAATTGGAGGAAGTAGCTTTTGTGGGAAAACATTTCCTCTCCTCAGTGGGTTTCTCTTTTGTGTTCTCCCTGTTCTGATGGTGGAATTTCAGAGGCAACTGGGACCTCCTGATAGGGGCCTTGCTTCTTTGCCAAGTTCCCCATGGTGGCTTTAGGCAAGGTGATTTCTTTGTGTCTGCTTTCTCTCATCATTGAGCATTCCCTTACTATTTAACTCTACCTTAAATGCTAACAGCCTGCATATCATTGCTTCTGAATGCAGATCATTTTAAATAAAAAGGCTTAAGGAGATTATTGCAAACACCCCAATCTTTCCCTTCATTCTGAGTTTATAGACCTAAAGAGCCAAAATCATAGTCTCAAGCCTCATACTGTCAGAAATTTCTAACACAGGAGTTTGTGATTCCAAAAAAAATGAACGATGTAAGCAAATTGAGTTGTTCTTTTCTCCATACAGCAATAATTACCAAGTTCTGACATCTGCAAAATGAACTTTTTTTAAGGTGCATGTTGAATTGATCTCCTTGAAAGTTATCTTCCAGAGTCTGTGGAGCAAGTTTAGAGAGGGATATCACAGAGGAGGAATAATGGGAAGGGGGAGGGTGCCTTATGTGGCTCATGTCACAGGGATGGTTAGGCTAGGAATTTAGAGAAGAGACAACACAGAGCAAAAATTTGGCATGGGATGAAACAATAACCATACCAGAGCAGTGTTAAATTGAACTTTACAAAAATTTTAAATCTGCTCTTCAAAAGATATTATTAAGAAATTAAAAGATAGCATAGACTAGGAGGAACCATCTGATGGTTACCTAACATCCTGAATATATGCAGAACTATAATTCAATCATAGATAGATAAATAACTCAATTCAATATGGTGAAAGATTTCAATGGACACCTTGCAACGTAAGATATTTCAGTCTCTAACTAGCATGTACAAAATGTGCTCAAAATCAATAGTCATCGGGAGAATGGAAGTTAAAACCAGAATGAGATATTCCTAAAAGCCTACCAGAATGGTGAGAATTAAATGATCAAAAATGACAATACCAAGTGTTGATGAGGATGGGAAGAAACCAGTACTTTCAACTTTTGCTGGTGAGACTGCAAAACAGTACAAGCCTCTTACACAAAGGGCTGGCACTTTTTTATAAAACTAAATATAAACCTACTCTGTGACCCAGCAATTCCACTTGAAGTATTTACCCCCAAAAGGTTAAAAAAAACAAACTATAGCCACACAAGGCTTATACAGAAAATATCCATAGCTCTTCCACTCACAATAACTCAAAACTGGAAATAGGACAGGTTGCTGTAAGTAGGATAATGAACAGATAAATGGCAGTATATTCATACTATGGACAAATTCATATAATTCATATACTGTCCAGCAACAAAAAGGGAGAAACTACTGAAGAAAGGGAGAAACCAGCAGGGATTGTCTCAAACATGTGCCATTTAGTGAAAGGACATGTCCAGAGAAATGCATTAATAAGTGGCCCCTCTATGTGGAAGTTCTATGACAGGCAAGCAAATCTATGCTGGAAAAAGCTCTGAGAGTGGTCCTCTCTGGGAAGCTGCACAGGTCTATTTACTGAGAAGGAACATGAGAAACTTTCTGGAGTGACAGTCACGTTGTCTTAGTTCTGCTGCTTGACACAGATGTCTGAGAGCCGGCAGTTTACACCACACACATTTATTTCTCACATTTTGGAGTGTGAGAAGCCCATAATCAAGCAACTGAAAATCAAATATTCTGTGGAGGACAACTGCTTGGCTTAGAGTCTACAGACTTGCCTTCTTCCTTAGTCTTCTCTGCACGGGCTCTAGTCTCATTGATGAGGTCTCTGCTTTCAGGACCTATTAATGCCCTAAAGGCCACCTCCAAATATCATCATTACATTGGAGATCAGGCTTCAAGATATAAATTTGAAGGGAATAAAAACATTCAGTCCACAGGAAATTTTATATCTAGATAAGGGTTTGATTTACATAGGTCTATGCATCTGCCAAGCTCAGTGAGTGAGCACTTAAGGTTCTCTATTTCTAAGCATGTCAATGTACCTAAAGGAAAAAAAGTCATAAAAATGTTGAGAAAAAGTATATGCATGTTTGAATCACCTGAGAGACTTGGAATAATAAATATATTCCTGGATCTTACCTCCTGATATTGACGGTAGAGTTCAGGAAACTATTTTCTGGACACCACAGGATCATCATAAGCAGCTGTTCTGGGGTGGATTCTGAGAACCAAGAGAGCAAATTTCAGGTGCAGTCTTGAAAAATGAAGTGATCACATGACCATTTCAACCACTTCACACCCCAGCTTAAAGTATATTCTTAAAGGGTTAAACACTGTTTTCATTGCATTGGGTACTTCTTTCAAAGAATATATGTTTGACTTTCCATGAAAACAAGAGACTGCTGGACTTGAGCGTTGCACAGATTACTTGTTTAAGGTTTGATATGACCTGGGGAGACATTATGCCTACTTTATAGGTGAGTTTACATGAACTTTTCTTAAGTCACAGAATCAGGGAAGCATGAGTCCATCAGAGCTGTTAGACCCCTGGAGGCATGGGCACACACTTTGGGAGGGTTTGTGCTCAGGCAGGGTCAGGAAGCAGAGGTCTCTGCCTTTAGCTGTTGATACTATGCCTTGTCTGGTAGGTGATGGCACAAGTCACTCACCTTACCCAGTATAATTACCAATCCCATCTCAAAAGGAGGTTGCAGCCCCCTGGGGACTGCTCATAACCTGCAGCTTGGAGAATTGGGCTTGTAGAAAGAGATGATTTTTCCACCTCAATCAGGGCTGGCATTTTCATTTGTACTGATCCTGTAAATTATGCAGGCATCCTTGCACAGTTTTGGCTGTGGTTCTAACTCTGCCTTACTCCCAAACTCCTGCTTTTTACAACAGCTTATGCTTAAGGGATTGTATTGGATTCTAGAAAGGGTAGAGGTAAAACTCAGTTCCTTGCATGAGGAAGTTTTACATGATGAATAAATTTCAATCACTGCCCTTCAATTATAATACAGGTTAAAAGGTAAAGAAGAGGTAAAAAGCAAATTCTTATATGGCATGATAAATGCAATGACACAGGACAAATAGAAGAGGGCATGTAACCTGATTTTGGAGGTCAAGAGTAGCTCCATGGAGGAATGAACACCTTAGCTCTAATCTAATTGATAAGAACAGAAGCTAGACAAATGGTAGCCATCACATAATAAAGGACCTTGGACACAGAAAAGGGAGCAGGAGAATCATTGTGACATTTTAAGGGGGCAAATGATAAAAGATCTACATATGGAAGAAATCATGATATCAGGATAGTGAACTGAATTCAACTTGTACTTAGATGACAGTCTCCAAGCCCATAAAACATTAGATGCTAGAAGAAAAAATCAATTATAACATTAGAAAAATGAGAAACATTATCATTGGTGGATATAAAAGTTTGAGGAATTCCTAGAGGATAGAAAGCATAAGTGAAAATGTACTCTCCTGTGAAGAATACACTTCAGAGGGAGAAATGCAGATATTTTGGGGATTCTAAGCTCAGAGTCAAGGAAACTAGGAGGACGCATATAGGGTTCATTCATGGGTTGTGGTAAGATCAGCTGGGGATTGGCCCGCCCATCGTTTTCTTCATCATTTCGGGATGTATCCAACATTTAAACAGAGAGAGCAGTCCCCACAGACAGGAAGATGGAGAAGCAATCCAGAAAGATACTGGCCTATCAACAGGACAGGATTCTCTTTCTCTTCCTGGCTTAGGTCATTTAACAAAAAGTCATAATGCTCCACAGATTCATGCATACTATTGCAAATGGTAGGATTTCCTTCTTTTTTGATTGTATAGCTCATACATCTACTCATCCACCAAAGAAAATTTAGGTTGCTCCCATATCTTGGCTATAATGAATAATGCTGCAGTGGAAATGGAGTTGTGTATAGATCCTTAAAACACTGATTTCAGTTTCTTTAGATATACCCAGGAGTGGGAACTCTGGGTCCTATGGTAGCTTAAAATTTTGAGGAACCACCATGCTGTATTTCCATAATGACTATAAATTGTAATATGGTGTGATAATACTTGAAAGCTGTTCAGAGTAGATCTTAAATTTTCTCTCCACAAGAAATGAAGAAACAGTGTTACATGTGATAACTGTGTTACAAGATCGATAGGTTAATTATCTTGATCTTGGCAATCACTTGATTATATACATAATCATGTTACACACTTTAAATATATATGATAGTATTTGTCAATTATTTCTCAATAACGATTTAAAAAAGAATAACACTTCAACAATGGGTCACATACTTTGACTATGTCCCATCTCCACCAGAGGCCAGTGCTGACAACTCAAAAGGAATCAAGTGGGGCCTCAGATGCCAAGCATAAAAGTGAAGAAACTAGGAAAGGAACAATAGAGATTCAAACTTAAAAAGCAAATGACATAAAATTAAAACATAAATTTTTTTAAAAGTCCCAAATAGCAGAAATGACTAATTAGAAAATGTTTTATAAGAAAATAAATCATTTGCAAAAGTGAAAATATTACAGAAGACCCAAAAATAAACCTGATAAATTTACAAGAAACCTTATAATAAAATCTATAGGATTTCAGTTCCAAGATGGCAGACTGTTAAGATTACAAGCTTCCCCCCTCCCCACAACACAACCAAGAAAACACCTATTTGGGCAACTTTGAATGATCTTTGCAAAGTAAAGGGATTGACGTCTCCACAGAGAGAGGGAACATACACCCCCATTAAAGGTGGGACAAGGTGAAGCCTATCTGTCTCAGGGCCACACCACCCTGCTCAGAGACTCTGGGACTGTGGCGAGAGACCAGGGAAACCTATACTTTCCCAGAGCTAAGGACTTGCTTCTACAGTGAGCACTCCCTTACTGGAAACTGGCTTCCGTCAGTGAGCCTGGAATCCTGGCATGGAGTGGAAAGAGAGTGCACCCCCGTGAACTGAGACACATCTTCCTCCCAGCACTGGCACTGAGGGCCGCCATGTCTGAAAGTCCCTTGGAGGAGGCAGCCATCTTCCCCACCAGTAACACACTGGTGCAGAACTGCAGCGGAACCAGAGACAGACAAGCAAGTCAAGCAGCACCTGAATAGGTAGTTGAGTGTTTCCTGTCGAAACCATTCCATTCTACCCCTCTCACAGGGATAATAATTCGAAAGGCTCTATCAAAACAGGAACACTCTCCAGTCTGTGGCTACAGCAAAATAGATTCCTGTCTGCTCAGTGCCTCCTGAAAACCCACCCCTAGGCTCAGGGCTAGTTTGCCATCCCACTCCTGGAACTGCCACTCCTCTGGAAGATTGAGGGAGGGTAGATCACAAACAACAGATCCAGTTGCTCTCCTCTCTTTGGGTGTGTTGGGACTGTGACCTGCTAATTGACTGGACACAAAACTCTCTAACTCTCTCTCTCCGGGTTTTATTATTCATGCTTGTGAGTTGCAGAAAACCTCTACTTTCCCTATCTCAACCTCAACCTAGTAAGCTGGACCTCAACACAGTACTCGCCATAGAGCTCCAACAAACCCAATGAGTGTTGATATACAATTAAAGAAAGTCCATTGTTCTAGAACAACACTCAGGTCTATTCTGTACAACTTGACACAGTAACAGAAGTCTTTCACATCAGGGAATCCTAACTTGTAAAAATAAACAGAATACTTACCATATCAAAGAGAGAGAAATATTCAGGAACTTATGTATCAATACAAAATCCCAGGGAAAATCTGAATGCAAAAGACTTATATAAACTACCTGATGAAGACTTTAAAGCAACATTTCAATAATACTCATGGAAATCAGAAAAGCAATGGAGAAAAAAAGAGAGAACTGCAAAAAAAGATAGAGAAAATATGAGGCAGTTACAAACATAATTCATGGAGCTAAATAACAATAAAGAACAGTAGGCTGGAAGCAGCCTCCAATGGAATTGGTATGCTAGAAGACAGTCAGTGGTATGAGCTCAATCAGACCAGCAAAGACAACAAAGAATGAAAAGAATTGAAGACAACATACGAGATCTATGGGATAACATCGAGAGGCATAACATTTGCATCATAGGGTCTCAGAAGGAGAAAAGAGAGAAAAAGTGACAGAAATGGTATATGAAAAAATAATAACTGAAAAATTCCATAACCTGAGAAAGGGAGCACACCTCTGTACAGAGGAAGCTCAAAGAATTCCATACAAAAGAAACCCAAGCACACCTACACCAAGATACATCATAATTAAATGTTAAAAAGACAACAAAAAGAGAATCTTAAAAGCAGCTAGAGAGCAAGAAGTTATACACACAGGAGTTCTCATAAGACTCCTTAAGCAGATTTTTTAGCTGAAACTTTACAGATCAGATGACAATGGCATCGTATATATTCAAAGTGCTGAAAAAAAGGATACCTATTATCGCTTAGAATTGAGGAATGATAAAACTTTACAGACAAACATAAGTTAAAGAAATTCATGATCATAAAACCAATTTTAGAAGAAAGTTCTATATAATGATGAGATACCCCATATAAAAGCAGCAAGACATCAGAATGAAAAATGTGGATAGAGAAGAGTAAAAAATGTGAAGTGTTAAAATGAATTCAAGAGTAATTTGTTTTCAAGTGAAAACAAGTTGTAATCAAAGAACTGTCAGTAAACCTCAAGGAAACCTCAAACAAAACTCCAGGGGAAAAGCAAAGAAGAACATAAAAAGGAAAACCAAATACAACATGTAATTGCTGCCAAGTTACCTAAGAAGAGAAGAACAAAAATGTTTCTGTAGCAACAGTCAGAAAACAACTATACAACAATACACAATTACTTAGAAATAATTACCCTGAACGTTAATGGTTGAACTTATCAATTAAACAGCACAGAGTAGTTGAATGGATTAGAAACCATAACCCACTTTATGTTTTGTTCAGGAGACTCATATACATTTAAAAGATAAACCAAAATCAAAGTAGGAAGACAATTGTACAAAGGGTAACCAAAGATAAAGTCAGGGATAGTCATACTTATATCAGAAAAAATAGACTTCCAACTAAAGAAGGTATACAAAAGACAGGGATAGACATTTAATAATTATTATTAAGGGGTCATTTCAGCAAGAAGACATGACTCATTAATATATATGCACCAAATGAAGGAGCATCAAAATGCACAAAACAATTAATAACAACTAAAGAGAGACATTGACAATAATACAACAATAGTAGAATACTTCAATATCCCATTTATGACAATGGACAGATCAACCAGGCAGAAAATAAGCTACAGCTTTAAATGACATGTTCAAACAGACGTATTATTGAACGACTACAAAATTCATCTTCTTCTCAAGGGTGCATGGAACATTCTCAAGGATAGATCATATGTTGGGAAACAAAACTTGTTTCAAAATGTTTACAATGATTTAAATCATGCCAAGAATCCTCTATATCACAAAGACTTAAAACTAGAAATCAACCACTGAAGAAATCTGGAAGATACTGGGTTTTTCAGACAAGCTGAGTTTTCTAATTTTGCATTAACTTGAGCAGGAACTTAAAATATATGGGAAAGACTGATAAAGACAAAGGCAAATACATCTGAGACTGAAACACCACAGAGAAGATGGAAAGAAATCAAAATGAGATATGATTTCTTATTTTCCAAAATATCTTCCAAATTATAATACAGATGGTACAAAAGATAGATAATGCAATTGAAACAAGATGTAAACATTGTTATAATCTTGGTTCTTGAAGCTATACAATATAATGGGATGAAAACACCTTACTCCACAAAAAGTGTAAGACAAATGAAATATTTTGATTTAAAAACAGGTCGGCTAGCCTGGAAGCAAATGAACACTCAGAGAGAAAATCATAACTGTGTTCTTCTCACCATGTGGAATCCATCAAGGAAAGTTGGGATGGTATTAAAAACCTTTCAAAAATTATACAATTGAGTACATAGGAAATAATGAAATACTATTAGTCAGAAGAGAACATTATGTGTTATAGGGACCCATTTATTGAGTGTTTTGCATTTTCTAACAGTGAAAATGATCACCTGACAATAAAGTAGAAGCCATCAATTTTTCACATAGGCTACTTAGTCCTGTCACAAAAAGAAGCTGCCCCTCTTATTATAGTTTTATCGCAAAGTCCAAAGTAATATCTTTTTTGTAACCAAGGTGTCAACTAGTTAATATTTTCTGTTGTTTTGTGCCCTCTTTTCTAAAATCAAAGCATAAATAAAAGTCTGACTGACTAGCTGACTAGATGATACATAGATACATCTATACATGCATATATGCATACACACATAGACATATACATACATGGAATAAATTTCTGGAGTATCTTATTAAGTGAAAAATCAGTTTGAAGAATAATACATGCAATTTATGAGAGAAAGAAAAAAGGAAGGGAAATAAAAGAAAGAGAAGAAGTGAGGAAGAAATGGAAAAAAGAGGGATGAATGGATAGAAGAAAGAACAAAGGAAGAAGAAAGAATAAAAGGAAAGGATGGGAGGAAGAGAGGAGGGAAGAAAGGAAATAGGAAGGAAAAGAAGGACAGAAGAAAAGAAAGTAATATCCAAAATGAATAAATATGTAAATAAATGCTTCTTCCTGCCTGCCTACCTGCTTAGTTGCCTTCATTCCTGTCTCCTTCCCTTTTTTTAAAAAATGTGTCTGTTTATCTTTTTAATGTTTTAGATTATAGTGGTAAAATATGATATCGACTTCTTATTTTAACTAGCAATTCTAGAGAAATAATCATCTTTTGTTTTTCATCTAAAAATGTATTTCTGTATTTTGACAAATACATTTTTTTTCTATTTTAATAGATTGTTTCATTGGTTTGTATGAATTCTGTCTATTGATTGATAAACCAAACTCTCTTCCATCTGACATACAGGACTTAGAGATTTTTTTCTTATGTTCTTAATTGGTATCACATATTACTTTCATGGAATAACAGGAGGAGAAAAAATTTTGCAACACTATTCTTATAATGATAATGAAAAATTCTTTAGACCTTTTTGAATGCTTTTCACTACATTTTTACAGATTTTTCTTTTTTCTTTAGATAAAATGGCCATTTTAATGACATCAGTTCTACCTATACATGAGAGTAAGATATTTTTCCATCTCCTTGTAGATTCCATTTCTTTTGTTTTTGTTTTAAATTTGATGTTTATTGAGGTAATGTTGCTTTATAAAACAATATAATCCATATATGCGGTTCATCATTTATCAAATATATGAGCGCGCATCCACCTACCACCAAATTGCAAAATTCTTCATCACTGTCCACTGGACCCTGCCACCACTTGCCTTCCACCCCATTCTCTACTTGTAACTTCAATTCTATTGTTAATGTCCAAGGGCTGGTATTTTTAGTATTCTCTGTTTTCTTTATATTCCACATATGAATGAGATCATCAGTATTTATCTTTCTCCTTCTGCCTTATTTCACTTAGCATAATACCATCTAGTTTCATCTATATTGTTGCAAATGACGGGATTTCATCATTTTTATGGCTGCTCAACATTCTATTTTGTCTATAATATATTCTTTATACCCTTTCTCTTATTGATATGGTCTATTGCATTAATAGATCTACATATGTTGAATCATCCTTGTATCCCTGGGATAAATCCCACTTAGTCATGATAGATGATCCTTTTGATGTATTATTGGATTCTATCTGCCAATATTTTGTGGAGAATTTTGTATCTATATTCAAGGTATCATTTTATAAGTTTCTTTCTTGGTGACATGCTTTCTGATTTTTAAAAAATGTTTTATTTAATGAAAACATGGAAAGTTTACACATAAATGTGAATTACAGTGGGGCACTAACTATAAAAGGGTCGAACACTCTAACATGTACCCTGTGATGAGAGCTGAGTATCCAGGGAAGGAACATGTTGAAAAGCTAGAACCTCTCCCTAAGGTCGGGACTCTTGTCGTCTGCAGAAGGTGTAGTTGTCCACTGGTGGTGAAGAAAGTCACTTTGTTGTCTTAGGTTAGGACTGTTCAAGAAAAGTGCACAGAAGCTGGCAGGCAAGAAAGGGACACTCTCACCAGGTTATTGATGACTTGTACCAATGAACAAGGACTGGAAGCAAGAAAATATGCTGGAGGTTTTCATTTGACCAAGGCTGGCAGATGACACCCACTGTGGTGTATTTGCTATCATACTGCTTTTCTGTGGGGTTTCTTTATGCTTTATAGAGCATCCTTCAATATTTTTTGCAAAGCAGGCTTTGTGGTGATAAACTCCTTTAACTGTTACTGGTCAGAAAAGGTTTTATCATTCTTTCAGTTCTGAATGATAATCTTGTCAGATATAGTATCCTACATTGAAACTCCTTTTCCTTCAGCACTTTGAATATATTCTGCCATTTCCTTCTGGTCTGCAGAGTTTCATTTGAGAAGTCCACTGACAATCTTATGGGTGTTCCTTTATATGTGACACACTTTTTCTCTGGCTGCTTTTAATAGTCTTTCTTTATCTTGTATTTTTGACACTTTGATGACAATGTGTCTTGCTATATTTCTGTTTGGGTTTCTTTTATTAGGAACTCTTTGAGCTGCCTGGATCTGGAGGCTTGTTTCATTCTTCAAATTGAGGAAGTTCTCATCTACTATTTCTTCAAATATGGTTTCTGCCCCCTTTTCTCTCTCTTCCTGTGGGACCCCTATGATGAGAATGTTGTTCCTTTTGATGTTATCCCAGACGTCTTGAGTGCTGTCTTTGATTCTTTGAATTTTTAAAAACTCTTTGATGGTTTGCTTGATTGAGTTCCTCTGTCTTAGCTTCCTGATCACTGAGTCTATGGGAAGCTTCAGTCTTCCTATTGCTGAGTCTCTCTGTTGAGTTCTTTAGTTCAGCCACTGTGTCTCTTACCTGTTTGAAGTCTTGTTTCATTTCTTCTCTTTGCCTGCTGACATTCTCGTTTACTGCCTGTACTCATTCCTGGATTCCTATGAGTATGTTAATCACTGTTATCCTACATTCCTCTCCAGGTAATTTACATATGTCTGCTGTATTCAGATCTTCCCCTGGGTTTTTTATTGCATTCATCACTTCACATGTGTTTTTTTCTGTGCCTTTGCTCTATTTGACATTCTGTTTACATTGCTGAGGGTTTGGTTTCCCTGGTGTTGAGTAGGTTTGACTTTCCCAATGTTGGCAACCACGCTGCATCTTCACATCTACCCACAAGGTGGCGCTGGTAGGCAGCACTGAGGTTTGGGATGCCTTCTCACTGCAATCCAGTGGATGGGGCATCTGATGGGTGGGATTTCTGGTGGGAGGATATGCAGTGGGTGGGATTTTTTCTCAGTGGACCTCAGGCTCTGGTATGACATGATTGTGGGAGGGTTTGATTTGGCTGATTTCCAGTTATGGAGCCTGATCTCACTGCTTGGCCTCAGCTCAGGCCCTGGTGCGCTGGCTCTACTTTCACCCCCTCCCAAGCCAGTCCTCCGTGGCTCTGTGTCTCAGCCCCACTGCGCCCACCTCTCGCTGCCTCTGCAGCTGGTCTCCATATCCTTAACCTCTGCCCCACCTTGTGTCTGGAACCTCTATGCCAATTCCAAATCTGTGGCTTTGCTGAGAAACACACGGAGTGCCTTCACCCACCGTTAGTCGCCAGGTATGCGTCTCCAGCTGAAGTGCCGGTTGTTTCTTTGGTGTTTGTCTCAGGAAAATAGGTGATTTTTTTTTGGTATCTGTGGGGTGTAACCCAAAAGTGCTTCCTATGGAGGCACCATCCAGAAGTTGATCCCCATCAAAGTCCAGTGCCATATTCTTTTGATCATTGTATCTTTGTAGTATAGTTTGAAGTTGAATAAGGTGACCCTTCCTTTTTCTCTGTCTAGATGATTTAGCTATTTGTGGTCTTTTGTGATTGTCTCTATAAATTTTTTTTCTGCTTCCTTAATAAACATAATTAGAATTTAACTACAATTGCATAGATCTCTATGTTGATTTAGGTAAAATAACCATTTTAACAATGTTAACTGATCATCCATTAAACATGTAATACGTTTCATCTATGATTGTCTTTGTCTTCTTTTAACAATGTCTTGTCATTTTTCATTGTACACGTATTTCACAAATTTTGTTAAATTTATTCCTAGATACTTAGTGCTTTTTATATTATTGTAATTGGAATTATTTCCTTAACTTCATTTTCTTTCAGCTCATTTTGTAGGGGAATGATGCAGATTTACATATATTAATTTTTTGACTTGCTACTTTAAAATACACGTTTATTATTTATAATGGTTTTAGTAATGTCTTCAGGGTTTTCCATGCATGTATAAGTCATGTCTTTTGAAAATAGTGATAGTATCACTTCTTTGACCTATATTATTTTTATTTATTGCCTTGTTAACTGCTCTAAGACCTCTAGTACTAAATGAAATAGAAATGTTGAGGGTGGGCATCTTGTACATTCTCAACGTTAATGAAAAAATTTTCAGTTGAGTACACTAGTTATGGATTTGTGATATATGGACATTATTATATGGAGGTGTGTTGTTCCTATTCCCATTTTATCGAGTTTTATCATAAATGAGTGCTGAATTTTGTTAAATGATTTCTTTGTATTTATTCATATAATCGTATTTTAATCTTCCTTTTATGTTGTGATAGATTGCTTTAATTGATTTGCATACACTAAATTCCATTTGTTCATAATGTATGATCCAATATAACAATATATTGTTAGAATAAGCCTGCCAGTACTTTGTTCAGCATTTTCAAATTATGTTCATGAGAGATACTGGTCTTTATTTTTTCTTTTTGTGTGCTGTCCTTATCTGGTTCTATTACCTGGTTAATGTTAGTCTCGTAAAATGTGTTCAGAAGTACTTTTTCTCTACAATTACTGAAAGGTTTTAAGGAGAATGGGTGTTAATTCTTTTAAGTTTTGGTCAAATTTATTAGTAAAGCACTCTAGTATTAGGCTTTTGTTTTGGGGGGAACTATTTTAAATCTGTTTCAGTTTCCACACTTGCAATTAATCTGTTCAGGTTTTCTAGTTCTTCCTGATTCAGTTTTGTTAGACAGTATGGTTATAACAATGTATCCATTTATTCTACATTATAAAATGTATTAGCATATGGCTATTTATGATAGTCTCATATTTCTTTGTGTTTTGGTGATCTCTGTGGTAACTTCTCTTTTATTTCTGATTCTTAGTTTTCGCTCTTTTCTTGATGAGCCTGACTAAAGTTTTGTCAGTATTGTTTTTCTTTTTAATGAGCCAATTCTTGATGTCATTGGCCTTTGGTGTTATCACTGGTCTCTCTCTCTGAGACACCAGCAAGTAAAGAGGCTGCTTTCAGGTAATGTTATTAGCACAGGCCTCTCTAAGGGACACAGGTGCCTAGCTGAGGAGACTTTTGACTTGGAGGGTGTTGATGTGAGTGTCTGCTTCTAACATCTCTGGGAATGGAGTCTTCTTGGAAGTCACACGTCTTAGCTGTCAGAGGCCAGGGGATTCAAGCTCAGACAAGAGCCAGATTTTCATAAATTTGCTGGGTTTTAATTTGTTTGTTTGATTTGTGGGAGGAGGTAAGGTTATTTTTACTTCACCATGTCTGCCAATCGTTTCTGTGTGTATCACTCTCTATTTGTGTTTGAGGATGTAACAGAAGGTTAGTAGAGGAGGTACCAAAATATAATGCAAGGTAAATCAGAGCAGGACCTGTCAGTGAACTTATAGACAGGTTAACTCATGAGTGAAATAAGAGCAAAGCACAATGGCATAATAAAGATCACTGTCAGTCTGCACCATAGAACTTCAAAGAAGGAAATATGAGTTGCTTTATAGATGGAGCATTGAAACAATGTCTAAATGACCCTCACACACAATCTAATCTTCTATTCTCCATACCTCTTCCAATGATTTTCTAAATGTGCACATTCTCATTTGGTCCTATTTAAAAATTTTTTCAGTGGCTCTCCAGTCCCTTAAAGATAATGTCCAACCACTGTACAACAGACTAAAAATCAGGAAAATTTGACATCATTTGCCTTTTTCAATTTATCTCTTATATTTAATTTATCCTAATTTGGTCACCATCAAGTTCCTGTAGCTCCTAACAAACCATGATTCTTCAGAATTTTGTACTTTTACATGTGAAGTCCCCTTCTGAGAACCAGTGCATCGTGCACACTCATTACTCGACTGACACGGCTGAGATTTGTGGTCCCTTCTACATTAAGTGTCTTCTGGATGGCCAAGCTGAATTGGTCAACTGTGTCCCCTCCTTGGCTCCCAAATTATTTTTCTCTAGTCTCTTTGATAATTTATTCCTGACTCTTTATGTTAGATTGTAATCCTTTCAAAGGACTTTTGTGTCTTTTTGTCTCTATAATGAGGAGCCCAAAATCTAGTAATCCCTTCATCTGCAGAATAAGATAACAACCAAATAATAATTGAAGTACATAGTGCTTAATGTGAGTATTGGGCCAATGGGAGGATTTTGAGAATTCTGGGAGAGGAAGAAGTAGGAGCAAAGGTATAGACATGCATGGAGATATAGATATAAGATAAATATTTATCTTATGCTATATATACAAAAGGAGGAAAAATATAAAATTTAAATATAAAACATGACTTGTTAGGGTAGTTGACCCCATCTTTGTTACCAAAGGATGAACAGCAAGACATTTCACTTCATACATTTTGGTGGGAGCCAGCAATCTAGCTGATTTTTTATAAAAATACAGGCACTTCAAGCTTAAATCTAACAGTTATTCAACATGCTGAAATGCATGGCAGCAGAGCTTTGGACCTCCTCCCACACGTTGCATCGTCAGACTGTGGACGTGCCAGGAAGAAAAGTTTCTTGTACCCTGCAAGTATTCTTGTGCTTTGTAATTATCTGTTAGTTAAAACTTCTTGTCCCATAATATGCTAAAATAAATTCTAAATAATTAAATGAAACAAATAAATAGATAAATCCCAGCAAAATATCTCAGGACACAAGATGATGACTTCCGGGGGAGTGGAAGGGTGGAAGTATGGAAAAAAATGCTAAAATTCCCTTATAATACAATAAGCATGCATAAATATAAACAAATAAAAATTTGGATTACAAAATTAAGGCAAAAGTTTTTTTTTTTTTTTTTTCCTGAACATTGGGACCAAAACATGGCTGCACCCTATAGATGGTATGTGTTGTACACTGCAAAATATGGTATATAATTGGAAGAAAGAATGTACAGAAGAAAATAACTGTGCCCCCATGTTCATAGCAGTATAATCCACCAAAGCTAAGGTATGAAGCAATGCAAATGCTTGTCAACAAATGACTGGATAAGGCAGCTGTGGTATTTACGCCCAAGGGAATCCAGTGCAACTGTTACAAAGACGCACTTGTACGTTTTGCGACAACCTGGCCGCAACCGAAGGTGGTCATGTTAACTGAAATAAGAAAGAAAGAAAAAGACTTAAGTGCAGGATTCTTCGCTCATGTGTAATATAAACATACACACACACAAAGGTAACAGTTTGCAGATGCAGGACTGAGACCGGGGGAGGGATGGGAACAAGGGTGCAGAGACTTCAATAGAAGTGGAAAAGGGCACTAGAACTCTGGAGGCAGCTGAAGTGTGTGATATGTCCACAGACTGAGGTACAAATTCAATATCCTAAGACTCATACAGCAATGCAAACAAATAAAATGATTTTAAAAGACTAATTCTAATAAAGATCATTTGATCTATTATCTTTCACTATGGCCATAAATAAATACAGCTGTGTTCTGTCATAAGCAATTTATCTTCCTTTGATGACTAAGTCTACTAATGATAGAGGCATGTGCTTGCCGTAGTACCAAAGACTAAAATTTAGTTGGAGTTGAATGGATTAAAGGGGGAACCAATGTTCAAATCTCCATAATCAAAGCACCAAATGATTTTTTACAGTTTATCTAGTTTAGTCTTCATGACAACCCAGGCAGGAATCACCAACATCATTTGCACACACGAGGAAAGTAAGTTCAGAGAACGAAACAGCATTGGCAGCATCCCCAAGACGATCTAGCTATGAATAGAGGAGATTTTATTCATCCTTAGGCCCACAGTGCTTGAAAATGAGAAACAAAAGTCACCCTATTTCAGCATCTTAGCAAAACTGCTAAGAATATATCTTATAAAAAAAGACATGTTGTTATGTTAGTTCTGACAATATTTCTTGAAGCAAATTCTAATTTTGATAAAATCAATTCTGATTCACACACACACACACACACAATGTTCTTTTGTGAATAATGTGGAAATAAAGAGCTGAGGTGATGGGAAGGAAGACAGTATCTGCTAGAATGATTAAGTCAGTTTTTTGTAGACCCCAAAAATGTGTATAGTTTTGCTACTTCAGCTGATTTCTTTCTTTATATGACACACTCCTTTCGGAAAGCCCCATCTTGTCTTATTTAAGAAACTGAATTGGGACACAACATAGTGATTTTTAAAATCAGAATGCAGAATTCCTTCCACAAGCTTTAATGGAAGACTGGGTGCAGGGCATGCTGTAGCGAGCTGTCCTTCCCATCTTGCCTGATCCCTTCTGCCCACCCCTGTGGAAACGTGCAGTGACTAAATCTGTCCGGGCTCTCAATGCCCCACATCTACAAGGTAATATTACAGAGCTTAGCAAAGACAAATACGGGATTTTCGGATATTTCTAGTGAATGTTGCTACTATGCCTGTATGACTTGCTTTTCACTCTTGGTCAAAGACAAACTCTAATTTAACACACTCAGGCAATGTGACTTCAACTGGAAGAACTGCGCTGTAACCAATTTTCTGTGTCATGTTTTGCAAGAATTCTGCAGTCCTCTGTAACTCAACCATCGTCTTCTGGATGTGGCCTTAATTCTTGGCTGTAAGAATCAAGAGTTCTCAGGCAAAAATAACTCGCTGTTTGAATAACATAATAAAAACAACTTTGCACACCTATATAACTAAATGCAAATGTCTTAGGTAGACTGTCATCCATTCTGGTAGATTTACTGCCAAGAAAATAACATTTCACTCTGTTTCTATTTTGTAATTTGTGAATTTTTAAACTATTTTTCTCCAAAGGATATATCCTTGAAAAAATACAACCTACATTTAAAATGCTATGTTGCAAACAATGTGGGTTTAAAATACAACTATGCTGCATAGACAGTTAATATTCTTTGTGATTATAAATGATCACTTAAGTCTCTGAGCATGCGTTTCATAACATGATGGAGGAAAGAAGTTGGATTTTAGGAATTTTATTTTTTTTCCTCTAAATGTGTGAATATTTTCTATTATTTCATCATCCTAGTGGGGCAGAGTTTATAATGTTCATGACATTCCTGAAAGAACTCATTTAACACAGATAAATTCCACAAGTAGCTAGGAAGTGACAGCCCTATTGATAAGCTTCCCCAGTCCACAAAAATCAAGCCATAACATTCTCATTAACTTTGTTTTGAGCAGTGATTAATGATTAAGGGTAGAGAAAAATCCAAGTTAATATAGATTAGGGAGCTGTTATTTTCCTCATCCTCAAAAATTTGGCTATCACTGGATAAACATTCCCTTCTGCGAAAGCCTTTATTCTCTGACATTGGTATGTGGACATTGTATAGAAGTATATAAAATCTATCCTTGCCTGACCTCATTCTCCCCTCATTCAAAGCAAATGTTCCTTCCACAATACTTTCACCTCAACTTGCCCAAGATCTACCTCCATTTAAACAATACCTTTGTTTGAACAGCTTCTAAATTTCTCTAGAACAAGAATACAAAGAGGGCTGAGTTGCAGAAATATAGAAAAACAATTTTCTCATGCTGGTGTCTGAGATTGTTCAGGGGAGCAGGCCAGCAACCTGGCAGCCCTGGAGGCCTGCAGGGAAAGCGGCCTGTTGTGGACCCTGCGTCTGTCTTCCAGCCTGTGGACTCTGAAACCAGGTTTGTTCAATGCTCTCGGAGTAGGCAGATTCAATTAATCAGCGTAGAATACCATTCACATCTATCCAGCGTGTTCATTTGCAATGAGAAATAGAATTATCATAGGTCTGGAATACTCATGCTGGCGTCACGAATGCAGTCTCTTGCTGTAGGGAGACCTGCATGGGGAGAAAATACAATCAGAATTTGCTTAGACTCAGAACATGAGCCGTTAGATAAACTGAGAGCTAAAATATGTCAAACTCTCAATAGCGCCTGAGCTTAGCAAGAATTTCAGCATTTAATTATGCAGATATTTATAAAAATGACTTCTTAGAATTTTGCTGCTGCATAAACTTGAATTATTTTAGCCAATCAATTGTGTTGTGGTTAGTATAAGATATACAAAGTTACCAAGACACAATTTGAGCTAAAGGGTAATCCCTGTGCAAAATAAAGGTTTTAAAAATGTTCAAGGTCGGATACAAAGAATAATTCCATATATAAGCCAATTCTATGAGGCAATGACAAACCATACTTTAATCCTATGAAGTAGGATCTTTCAGTTTATTGAGAGTTGCCCTAACAACAACAGCGCCCCATGAGTAATCCCTTTATTCCTAGACCCTAGTGAGTCTTCATAATGGAGTCACAGTGTAGTCTGATTGCCTCCATTCTCCTGCTAATCAGAGAAATGCAGTTCTGAAAATGCCACCTGCAAATGCCAAGCAAATATACTAATAAATAAAAAACATCGTCTTCATGCCCTTTGACTTATTTCCACACATTTCCCTGCCATCATGGGATTGGACACATATCCTCTATAGGCATTTTCATTGTGCAAAGAATATAGGGAAAGAACAGAAAATATTTAGTTGAGAGGACACTGGTTAAATGCCTTAAAATGAAGACTTGGAAGTATAACTCTCTGAGAATAAACTTCAGCATTGCTCTCACACTTTCCATCATGCATAATGATTTCACATGTCGAAAAAAAAGTTGGCTCTCTGAAGATGTTTTGTAGAATAAGTCACGGCATGCATCCCACTCACTGTTATTTCTTTCTAAGGTGAGCTTAGGTGCAAAAAGTGAGCAGCTGCTGGAAATGGGTTTTTCTGTCCATTATCTCCATGTAGAAAAAGTCCGCTTATTCATACATAGAAAAAGTCTGCTTAGCCATTGCCAAAGACTTTTCTGAAGGTTTTGTAATGCATGGTTGCTTGGAGACATCTAAATTTCAAAATAAATAGTACTGCCTTGCCCAAAATGTACACAAATTGCACTAAGCATAGATATTTGGCATCCCACAAAACTCTAAGGTTGACATTGCAAGGCCTGCTTCAAATTCACTGTTGGCAAAATAAAAATCCTTAATTATTTTTTAAAAAGTGACATGCTAAAACTGGGCATGCTCTTGTACCTAAAAAAATCATGAAACACAAAGACATCCTTTCTCCTGACAGTACTCGAGGACCACTAATCTGGGTGTCAGGAGGTCTAGGATGACTCTACCTTACCAGCAAATGTTGGTTATGGGGAAAATGTTATGTTCTCTCTAGTAATCAGCAATGTCATTGATAATAACTTGGAATTATTTTGCTGCTATGTCAATGCGAAGAAACACTCCCAAGAAGTCCTGCTTAGATCGAACATGTCTGCTATCTTAACAACAAGAAACACATTGTAGAACAGACAGAATGCCTCTGAGAAGTTCACAAGGTTCGATCTCAGGCTGGAGGCATAGAAGTTCACAAGGTTCGATCTCAGGCTGGAGGCACCTGGGCACACTTAACAATGGCCGGAAAAAAGAAAACGACAATCCGAGGGTTTCTACCTGTGATTTAAGTGCTGTTTTCCCAGGATACCATGAGGCAAGAAAAATAAAAGACACCCTTTCTAGTCTTATTTATGTCATAGATGAAAGACAGATAGACTGCTTTCCAATCTATCTAATGAAAGATGGTTTGTCTCGAGTTAAAAAATTTTACAATTTGATGTTCTTTGGTCTCTCACCTGGGTTTTCTTGGCACCTTTTCCAATCTCTGCTTATCAACCCTTTCGGGGAATTTATAATAAGTATGTTAATAACAAGCATCATTTCCTTAGATCCTATAGATTTTTTCTCCTTCACGTCTAATGAAATATGAATGTCAAGAATGGCAAAAAATTGAGCAATCACTGTTTATGCCTGAACGCAGGACCTGATTTTGTCAGAACATTATGAGTCCTAAATAATTGCATAATATGAAATCTCTGGCTGATTCAGCAACCAAGTAAGCATATCATTAAGACAGATAAGCTGAGTCCTTGTGAATAAGCCTGGCTGCCTAGCTGGGATTTCTGTCTGAGTGTTACTACTGGTTAACCAACCACAGAGCCATATAACTTTTTTCTAATCTTCTTGAAATTTGATTCTTCTTTTCTTTTCTAATGGTTTGAAAGTTTTCAGCTTTCCTCTTTGACTAAAATAAAATAGCTTCATGTTTTAATATTTGTCTCAATGTGTTCCTAGTTAACTGATTTAAATTTGATCTCTCTTTTTCAGCCTTTGGAAGTTAATTGTGCTATTTTTGTGTTTTGGATAATGGTCTGTCTTCATTTGCCTGCTGACAACACAAACATCAGCAGCAATAACCAAGTCAAGACCAACCACTGGTGTTCACATAGCCTGTTTATTTTGGGTTCACAAAATGTAATCTTACCTCAGATCTGTTTTCCAGTGAAGTTTGAACTTTCAAAAATTCCAGGAGTGCAACTATGTCACTATCTTGTCATCTCTATTTGTGATGATTATAGCCAAGTTAGGTGATGGGGCTGTGTGCAGTGAGACTCTGATAAGACAAACCTCCTGAATCAATCTGACCAGGTTCAGCATATCTGCATTTCTGCTGGTGCTCATTGTGACCTGGTGTAAGTCACTGAATGTCTCTGGTCTCTGCTCCCTCCACTACTGAGAAACATCACACATTCTGCTCTTATTAAAGGGCATTTACAAAAATCACCATCTTTACACATTAGCAAGTTATGCTATTTAAGAAGAGAAAAACATCTTTGGGGTAATGCCTGATAAAACTCAAGTTAAAAATTAGCATCAGACTAAAGTTGAGCAGATTTCTTTATTGTGCTTTTTGGATATTTAAGCCATAGTATGAATCTGAAAGGCAGGTCTGAATTACTGAAATAAGTCTGAATCCAGACTTATTTGGAAAGCCACAGAATACATGTTCAGCAGAACTTTTCAGCTTCCTAAGTTGTGATAATTAAGCAAAAAAAATGTTTCTTAAATGTTGATCTCAGTATCTCTTGTGTAATGGTTATTAATTACTGATCACTTACTTCCCTGTGCCCAGTGCTATTGTATCTCTGCGTGAGCTACCGCCAGGATCCCGAGACAGGTGAAGCCATTCTCAGCTTAAAGGTGAAGAAATCGAAGCCCGGAGATGCTGACCAGCTTCCCAGGTCTTGCGGTAAGAAAGTGGCAAACGTGGAACTTTTTGACAGGCTTCCTGATGGCGCGATGATCAATGTTGGTTCAAGTTCCTTCTTTTTCTCAGCTCACCCTGGCAAAAATGCTGTTGCCTGATGCAAGCCGTTGGCCAGGGTCCTCTGAAAAGTGCTATTTTCCTTTAGAGCTTGTCCAGGAAAGTCACTGGAGTGCTCCAAACCTGCATTCATTCAGCCATTCTTTCCTTCTTCTGCTTATTACATATCAGACACTGTTCTAGGTGAGGAGGTGACAGTTATTAAAGGAGACAAAAATCCCTGCACCCTGGAGCTTTGACTTCACCGTGAGAAGACAGACCAAAACAGATCATCAAGTAAAACAAATTTTAAAAAAGCTTGGCAGCAGGTGCAATATAGAAAAAAGTCAGAGGACAGGAAAAGAGCCCTCTTTTTTGGAGGGTAGGCAAGGCAGAACAGTGGCAGTGGCCATTCGAAGCAGTCTTAAGGGAGGCCCCATTGAAAGGGTATCAGGTGATTAGAAATCTGGAGACAGAGGAGGAAGCCAGGCCCTCATCCGGGTGAAGGGAACACTCACGGGTGGGGGCGTGCGTGGTATATATCCTCTCTCCCTTCCCTAATTTCATTTCAAGGTGCTCAGGTGTGTCTCGTGCTGGCGCAGCTGAGCCAGGCCCCTGGGCGCCACTCTGCTCCTGGGACGTGAAAGAGCCACGCCATGGACCGTGTTCTCGACTCAGAGGAGACGCTGTTCACAGGGACACACGTTTCAAACCTGAGAAAAATGCATTCACAATGCAAGGCAATTTCGTGATATGTTTTTAAAGTGATTGAATTTGAATTGTATTGAAGTTTTCTGGGGACCGGAGTTATTTCAGAATTTGCTAAAATTCATGATGATTAGCATCAGATCATTTAGGAAAGTATTTTTAAACTGCTAAGCAGGCCGCAAATATAATTATTTTTCTTCTTAAAAAAGTAGGCTTTAAAAATTGCCTGCAATATTTCCTGGAAATACATTTTGGATGTATCTTTTAAAAAAAATATTAGCACTTACTAATAATTTAAAAATGTCTTTCTCTGCCATTTTATCTTCATTAAAAAAAATCTCAGTAGCTTATCTTTAACAAATACTCTTTGTCCCGGTATGAATTTTCACAGAAGCATGATCAATTTAAAGAAAGCGAAACACATTCTCGTTCATACACATATAAATTTTGGTTAGGGTATAAATTGGCACAATCTTTCTATTTAGAAATTTGGCACTATGTATTGAGAATTCTGAGAGAGTGTATTTCTTTGCCCTTGTAATTTTACTCCTAAATATCTTGAGGAAATAATAAGGGATATTCGCAATGATATTTTACACTGAATTAATAAGGAAACTGAAAACAACTTTGTTTTTTCAATTGTCGTATATCCATATAAGACAGATCCATTTAAAAATTTTCTTTACATAGAATGTTAATAGCAGAAGAACATGTTTATGATAAAAAAAACTAATAGAATAAAAGTAGGATGCAAAATTGTGGATAAATGTGGTCTAGAATAGGTACAACAGAATGAAGAGCAAAATGTTAGCAGTGATTATACCTGTCTGATAATTAAATCAAGGTGCATTACTTTGCACTTTTAAAGTTCCCTAACAGTTGTAACAATGATGCTTTCAACAAAGGTGCTACGTCTGTTACTTGGTCTCGGTAAAATTTAATAATTGCTGACATAATCACATATTGAAAATTCTTTTCTCTGTGCTTTGTCAACAGTAGATGACATCAGTGATGTCTCAGCAAACAAGGAAACTAATAATGAGTTGTCAAGATTAAAAAGGTGAAAAAAAAACATGACCAGAAAAGAACCTTAGCATGACAGCATAGAAAATTCCTCAATGTCCGTATTTTGTATTAAACTATGCTTAGAAGGACTCTTCTGAAAGATTTGTCTTTAATGACCTACCGACTTTCTGATCTCACTCCCCTGTCCTTTTCAAAGCTACTGAACAGAGCACTTTTTAAACAAAAACATGCATGACTCCCTAATTGTGTTTGCTGTTGCCACATGACTTGAGAAAGGTTTGGGGGAAATTATTGTAAGAGAGCAGTGAGGTATTGTAGTCAAATTATAAAAGATGTATAAGCAAAAATGCCCTGACCCAATCTTGGTAAGACATTTCTTGCATTTTGGAAGGGAAGATCCCATTTCTGGGTACTGGTGCTTTCGCTTCTTCTAGTCTGGGAGAGTATATGAGTGACAGCCTATGGGTAAGGACCTCTCACTGCTTGATCAATTGGCCCTTGATTTGCTTCAAGCTCATTGTATGGCATGCACTTGGGACACAATGGCTCCATGGTGTGGTCTTTGCAGCGATTTTTCTTTTGTTAACTTGTCATTTTTCACCATTTTCTGGAGTGATGACAAATGTATGTGAGTCTCCCGTTCAGAAATAGAAGCTACAATACAAGTCACCCAGCCAAACCCATGCAGCAGACAATAATTTATATATCTTTAACAGTATTTGCCACATGCCTTCAAAAAAAAAAAAAAAAAAAAAAAAAAACCACCACTATTCAGTTCTTATCTGGCAAACTACAGAAATAGGAGCTTTGTTTCCTGTTATTGCAGGGCTCGTGAAGTTGGAGAAATGCTCTTGATTTCCTTTCATAAAGTTTTCTTTCTGAAACAATCAGAACTCTAGTAAACACTGACCCAAAAAAGAGGGTTCATTTCATGAATTTCCAGTAATGCCTGTATTCCAAGGATTGTTTTTGTCATAAAAGATATGAAAGTTTAATTATTAATGTCAGAGATATTTCATGGGTTTCAATTGTTGATATTTCCATCAAAGATTTCTACCCAGGGGACAACTGTGTTCAGAAAAAATAAGTGGGCAATACCCCACTTTCTGACCCCCTGTCCCCAAGTCTAAACTAATCATTTTATAAATGACATAACTAACATGCATCTCAATATTAAATTTTCCTGAAGCACAACTTCCTATAGTCTTAAAGCACTGAAAAATTTTAGGCATTCTCTGCTGTGTTTACTCTTAGTGGGGATTAGGTTTACTGCATCACCGTGTGCGTTTTCTTGGGAGACTGGTCTGAGTTAATCTTCTAGTCTCAAAAATTCTCTCAAACAGTTGTAACGCTTGTAACACTCAGGCTGCCATTTTGGCTTTGCACTTGACTGGTCTTTGATGTCTTTGGCTTGACAGGGCAGAGTTCCATGGTTACCGATTTCAAATCTGTTCACTGGCTGCCAAAGCTGAAGCTCCCTCAGGAAATACACTATCTGGTTTAGACCTTAGTCCCAACTGTCTTTCTTCCTCTGCTTACTGTTGAGATTTCTTTTTTTAAGGTGCTGGCAGGAATGAATGCGAGCAGACAAGTGGGCAGGAAGAGAAGAAGCATCTTTTATTATTTTTTATTTAGTTGTGCACACTGGTTGCTTCCCCCTTGGACCTGGGATTAGAACCAGTGATACATGACTTGCTCCTTTGGAGGCAATTGACCTAACCACTGCTCCACCAAGGTACGCCAAATTGAGGTTTCTTTTTTTTTACAGACACTGAGACTATTGACACTTCACTTTCAGTTAATTTCCATTTATCCTAAGAACCAATGTCTATTTTTCTCTATGCTTTCACCAACATCTCTTCTTTATATTTCTAAATTACTTACATTTTCATAATCTCATTCAAATGTCCCCTCATCTAAATGTGACCATGTTTTTCCCTTACATAGTGCCTGATATGTGCTTTTTTGGTCAGCAATTTAGCTCAAGTTTCAGGAAAATATTAAACATAGTGGTCATTTTATGGGAGGGATGTTTATACACATTTATCTCCCACAAAACCCACATTTACTATATAAAACATTGCTTCTAGCGCTAACACTCTAGGTACATGTCAGAATTCACTTGTCCTGTCCACTGGTCTGACATTCTGAAACCAATCTAATCTACCTCCAGCAATATCCTGAAGTCAGGCTAAGACATTTTCTTTCAGGGGCCCAAAGCCCTGTGCTGATAACCAACTGGGCAATCCAATGTTTCTGAGAGTAGGGTCTTGCTCAGACTTCATGGCGTCTGTCTGGAAACCATATGCAGTATATGGTGTGAGTCACTTCACCGCCCCATGCCCTAGACACAAACCCCCTAATGTCCAGCCTGGGGTCCATGCCTTGACAGTATTTTCTTCTGCTGAAGTGCTCCCCCTGCTGCTCTGGACTTGCTCCCATCATCTACCGCTCTGCCCACTCTTCACATTGGCCCATCAGAGGGGTATTTGGTCTTCAGTTCTGACACGTCTCTCTGCTCTCTGGCTGAATGCCTCCTGATGCCTGACTCATCAAAGTTCCACCTTGCCTATGGGGAATCCCATAGCCTGTAAACTAAGTCCTGGTCAAGTCTCTCCACCTTTGCAACCTTGAATGCCAGATTCCCCTTCTATGGAAAGAGTAGATTGTACTGAGTAACAGAAAATCCCTGCCAAAGATGATCCTAATATGTATAAATTCTATCAGAGCCCATGGCCTGGAATCAAGACCTGGTCTTGACAGATGGAGGAATTATTTATCTTCATGGTCTGAAAACACAGTGACCATAAACTTTTCCCATGAATGATTCCTCACTCCCATCATTAAACTCTTAGGGGTGGGGGTAATGCTGAAATTCTCAAACACTAATCTTTAGCAAGCATTGGTTTTGGATGAAATACTAAAATTTGGGACATTTCAGTGAATTTTCCCTCTGAATGTTGTCATTTTTTATTTTAAGAAAATTTATTTGAATATCCAAAGTTTTGAATATTAAAAGGTACATTCTTTTATAAAATATTTGTGATATTGATATATAGGATTGCTTGGTTTTTTTTGTTGGCTATTTTTAAATTCGTCAAAAGCTCACCAATGCAAAATGATTTAAAAATCTAACTCCAGTCCCTCTTCAATCATACTATGTTCTTTCTCATTTTAGTCTACGAAAGCCTCAAAGTCTACAAGCCGCAGGTCAGGGGATACCTTTATGTGTACATATACATATACATAAAAATGTGTGCAGACTTACATATGTATACGTAAATGCCATACATATATGGATTTTCTTTTGTTTACACTGCTACCATATACTTTTTAGAACATTGAAATCGCACTTCATACCTGCCTTCAGAGTTCTAGTGTCCATTACCACCATGTTGCTTCCTCCTGTCTTCCCTCCCCTGCCCCAAGCCCCTGGCAGTCACTGTCTGGTGTCCTGTGAATTTCATTGAGGTTTGTCTGCCTTTTTGTTTTGTTTCATTATAGTACACACATGAGTGAAGATGTCCTGTGCTTCTATTATTCTTTCTGGCTTGTTTCACTTAGCATCCCCTCTAGTTTCATCCAGGTTGTGGCAAATGGAACAATTTCGTCTATTTTTTCAGGGGATAGGTTTTCCTGAAACACCAATAGTACCTTGTCTGATAATAAACAACACTCAGAGCTGAAGAACTGAAGTTCTCTAGAATTTATAGCGCAGGGTAGGCCATTTGGGAAAGGAATCAGGAACAGAATGCACATGTCAACATTTAGTATGAGAAATCAGGGTCAGATATCTTGGGAAGTATAAGTGCTTTAGAGTAGAAAGGGTAGAAAAGAAAAGAAAGCTTAACTATAGAAACAAGAGATGCACATCCCAAGCCCAAATGGAACTCAGTTCACAATCTTATCCAGAAGCAAAAATATTAAAAAATTAACCTGAAATTACTTGTAAGTGATTATGTTCAAAATCCAAGGCTCCACTCTCAAAATGACATTGCAACTTATGCAAGTCTCGTTGGGAACCTCTACTTCTCCAAACACAGAGAAGCTGCTGGCCTACTTTAAGGAATGCCCAACGAATGTCTTCCCATGTGCAGAGTGGATAGGTGTTTCTACGTATTGCTACAAACCTCCCAAGGATCCAGCTCTCCCTCGATCTTTAATAATACTTTTCAGTCCAATGGATTCAGATGAGCACCGAGTTCTCATCTTGTCTGTACACAAAAGAATTGATCTAGAGATGGCGATGTGTACATTGCAAGCTGGTCATAGACTGCTCTTGACCCTTGTCAGAGCTATTGAAGAAGCGATACCCCTTCTGAGATCACAGGTAGATTCAGGTGCACAGGACCTATCTGTGAAAGTAACAGTAGAAGAAGGCTACCCGCTGCCAAGGGCAAGCTTCAGATGAAGGAGCCGAGTTTCTAGACTTCCCAGCCTTGTTATCTTTCCCTGTATTAACAAAAATGAGTTATAGTTCTGTCTCTTGTGAACAAAATTCTCAGAGGGTGCACAGTTTGGGGCCTAAGGGCCTCTCCTGTAAGGGGTTTGTGGAACAGCTCTGTCTGAGATCCCTAGAATCTAGAGGAAAACCCTTGCTCAGCTTGCTCCTTTCTGTGTCTAACATGTTTGACCTCTTGGAGTCCCTGCGGGAAAAGGCTGAGCAGCACAGAAGGGAGAAACACACCTCTCTCCAGGGGTCCTGCCATCTCCACTGGTGTCTGTTTTACCATAAGCCAGGTCAATATCCCAGAGAACCTTTTAGAAGCTGGCTGTGTGTAAAATACATGACAAACAACTAGAAAGTGACTGCTATTTTCCTCTTCTGTTTCTCTCTGGAATTATTTGTATTTTACTTAAAACTGACAGCAGAACTATTCTCTTTCTATGAAGTGCCGCATCTTTAGCTGGAACTCTCCAAGCAAACTCGCTGGAGATTTTCCGCAGAGGGTCAAGGAGCCATAGTGTGAGAAAAGACCCTTTTGTGATGGAATTGAAAATTGGAGCAGTTATTTTCCCCACTGACAGTTGTCTTTCAGTAAACGGGGAGGCCAGCTCCAGAGTGCAAATGATTTGGTTTCTTGTGAGTTGGAAAATGTGTTGTTTCTGCTTGATGAAAACTGTCTGGTGAATCCTTATTGGTTGCTTCATCCTCAGGAAGAATGTTTCAACCACAATACAATTTATTCTCACATCAAGAATTTCTTGAATGCTTTATGCAAAATCAAAACTGGAAACATAAATGATAAAAACCCTGAGGAAAAGGTACACCATATGGACTAACATTCGGATGTTTTGTCTTGGTGTCAGCCTCTAACAGATGGTAATTTTCAATGACTGACAAAATGAATGCCCTACAGAGAGAAGGAAAGTTGTTTGCTCCTGGGAGTAATAGACAGAAATTTGTTTCATGCATTTTTTTTGTTGAATCAGAAATGATTTGGATGTTTGGCATTTCTGTTTTTTTTTTTTTTTTTTTTTCTGGATCTGCCAGGAATACCTTTAACCTAAATTGTATCCCAGGTAAATAGAACCAATATTGAAATGTGACACCTGGACCCCCAAATTCCAAAGATTCAAGTTGAAAGTCTGACTTTGATATATACATATATGATTTGATATATATATGTATATATATATATATATATATATATAGAGAGAGAGAGAGAGAGAGAGAGAGAGAGAGAGAGAGTCTGTGTTTCACAGACTCCAACTTTAATATTATAAACAATATCTTGGCACTTTTACCAATCTTCTTTTATCCAACCCAACTTTCATGGAGTATTAGAGTGCTTTCTCCTCAAACTCCTAAAAATGAGAGTGATGAGATAGTGCTGTATCTTCTTATCATCAAACTACCAACCGGAAAAGGCAGAATCCAGGCATTGTGATTCCTTGATCATAATTCTCCCTATGTCGCATTATTTTAAAGAATTTGAGAATCAGTAACCATATCCAATATCTAGCCCCCTTAAAATAAAACAAAACTGTAACTCAAAATAAAACAGTTATAGAGATAAAAATTAGAGGACGTTAGTGAGACTTGATATGCAGAAATGGATGTCTTTAAGCTCTCAGAAGACAGTTATCGGTATTCATCTCCTTGCTTGTTTTATTACTTGTTCCTCTTGCCTCAGCATTTACAATGTCATTAGGAAGTCTAGAAATATTTCTTGTCAACTCTAAACATTATCCTTCTGATTCTTCAACGTCACTGCCCTTGACTGCCCTGCACAGATTCATATTATGTCTTTTGCTATTTTAGACATCAACTTAAACCAAATCCAAATTTTGATTAAAGGAAAAAAAAGACTCTGAAAGTATTTCATTTCTTCTAGCACTATTAAGAGATTTTTTTGAGGGGGTGAAGTAAATGTAGTTGTCTAACTTTATCATGCATTTTTATTGTTAAAACACTGTAGGGTAAGAGAGTCACTTTCTGTTGCTTTTTTCCTGTATAAGAAATAGAAATAAGGCTCAGTTTCAGAAAGCAAATTTATTTACCATGTCCTATCCCTCAGTTCAACCAGTTTTTAGAGTCTGGTGCTCTTTTTACCTACATAATGAAGAGAATTACATATTCCTCTTTACCTGGAAAATATAGTGGCATTTGATGAGGAAGAAAGTTGTCATAATTATGCATGGTTATCAGAGTTGCCAGAGTAAATGAAATCTTGACAATAAATGGAAAATTAACTCAGGAAAAACTTAAAAGGATTTGGGTTTTTTGCCAGCTTAGACAGTGACCTGATTTCACAGAAACTTCTTGCTTTATGGAATATTTTCATAGATGTGAAAATTGATAAAGTATCACTGTCAGGTCTAATTTTGTTTCCTGTCCTAGGAAGAAAGGTCATCCTCCTATTCTTATTAAATCTGAAAAATAAATAACCACAGCAGTATCTCAACACACATAACATGTTTGGGTTTTTTTTTTTCACTACAAGAATGTGAAATAATTGAGCAATACATTGCACTAGGGGAAAGACCAGGCGAAAAGCTTGTTGTGTTTAATAAGCTAATGTTGAAAGTATCTGTTGAAAGAAAATGGTTATTGACAGTTATGAATCTTTTCATGAGTACATATTTAAGACAGTATCAGGAGGAGATAAAGATACATAAAGCTGCAGCTGATGAAGTAGCTTTACTGGCTTGGGGCAATTACTTCAAAGAAAAAGGACAAACGTTGAATTTCCCATGCATTTGTTATTGGGCAGGGGAAGAAGGAAACATTTCACAGAGATAAGCTGCCCTGTTGAATACTGAAGGAATTTAAAAGCAAAAATATCAGTATTGACACAATTACTGATATAGAATTACAGATTACTTTAGAAAACATTTACTCCTTTATTTTTTTCTTTTGTGGTTTAAGGAAAGAATTACCTTGCCAATATCAGTCATCTAAGTTCATTAAATATAAGGTGGGAAAACTTGTCTCAGTTCTCTTCAAAGGCTAAAGTATTTCCTTTAAAATAAAACCTAGAATGTTGGTGTTGTCAGGAGCTGGAAAACTGAAGAAATTGGGTGATAATGGTCAAAGGTACCAAGGGTACTTGCAGTGTTTCAGTTACACCAGATGAGTAAGTCCTGCAGATCTAAGATAGAGTATCACGACTCTAGTAAATAATGCTATTTTATGTTTTAACTTTTCTAAAAATCTAGATCTTTGCTTTTCTCACAGATATACACAAAAATGTTTATGAGGTGGTGGATGTGTAAATTAGCTTCATTTTGGTGATAATTTCACAATGTATACACATGTAAAAACATCACATTGTACATCTTAAACATATACTTTAAAAAAAATAATGAGGGATGAGGGTGAGCAGGCAGGAAGAGAGAGGAGGAGGTGGCATTTATTTATTTCATCTAGTTGTTCATCCTGGTTGTTCCTTCTAGTCCCAGATCTCGAACTCAAATTCTTGAAATATTTGTGGACTACACCCAACCAGAGACCACTGACTTGTTTGTTAAGCTACCAGGACAGGACACACACACACACACACACACCCCTATATATATATATGTGTGTGTTTATATACATATATATAGTTTTTATTTGTCATTTGTGCTTCAATACATCTGGTAAAAATTGAAAAAAAGTAAGAAAACAAAATGTAACTTATCTTTTTAAGTGAAACTGAGTAAGGAAATGTTAAGGGGTAACTCTGAAAAATTATCACTGAATTGCTAATGTATAAATAAATCAACTGTGATGAAAGTAAATTACTATTATTTTTATAATTATTATTTGAAGTCTATGTTATGAGGACTTCCAGAGTCTTTCAATTCTAAAGCACTTGTCAGAGGGAGGTGATAAAGATATCTTGTCTCCAAGGCCCAAAGCATTTGTATGGCAAATATCTGCACCTTCTCTCCAGGAGCACACAGTTCAGTTGTGAAAGTAGACTTAGAGAAGTGAGGTCAGCAAGCTAGCACAGAGTTTGAGTTCCTACACACACCAGACTTATTATCCAAAATGTGGTTTTCTGCCAAAAACTTCAACTTTTATACTATTCATCTAAAAGGACAGCTGATGTCCATGAGTGACATATGGCTTATTGATCCAAATGGAAAATTAAACTATTGCTTTAAGAAAAAGAGCCTAAAAACCATGCCCAAGTAGAACTCCCTATCGTCGAAATAAGCTTTGTGGTTTCAGTCCAAATCCACAAGACCCATAAGAAGTGGAATGTGTTTTTATCTCAGTCCGTCTGTGTTGTTCATGCAGAAGTTCCATGAAATACGTAACAACCAGTCGTAGTATTGGCTGCTATCCTTGTACACACTACTTTTTGATTCTTTATCTAAAGTTCTGCACTACCAAAAAATGTTCCTATCGAAAGATTTTTGTCAAGGATGTGATTCAAAATAGTAGCATAAGCAGATCCTCGGTTCCTCTCTTTTCATGGGCATACCAAATATGAAGCTACATATTGAAAAACTTTCTAAAAGTCTGAGAATGAGCTAAACAGGTCCTCTACAACAAGGGACAAAAGGGCCACACCCAAAAATGGGCAGGAAAGGTAGAGACTCCACTCAAAATCACACCCCATGCTGCAACACATGATAGGAAGTCTCTCATAAATGCGGGTTTGTCCCTGAGGAGTAAGGCGTTCATGACCCATGCTGGGCATCCCAATCCTTGAGACTGTACCAGAAAGGCAGTCTGCCCATGCCCCACTCCCCAAAAAAATCTACCTTTCAAACCCAAAAGATCTTATGACTAGGAGACTTGAGAGACAATGAAGAGTTCCAGTAAAGATAGCTACCTGGTAGGAGAGAGACCCACATCCTCCACAAAGAGAAAATAGGAATTCCCCTATTATCCAGAAACAAATACCGAGGAAAAGAAGGCACAGAGGCAATAGACACACAGCAGTAATCATGAACTCAAAGGGTAGGTACAAATAGTGTTCAGATACACACTTTAGATACCGAATTTGGGCTAAGGAGGAGGGGGTGGATCTGGAGGAGGAACCAGGCCTCCCAGGAGCTGCGAAAGCATCAGAGCCTGCCCAGGGGGACTGGGACATGGAGCTTGGGGAGAGGATCTTAGCACAGGACATAAGGAGGACCAGTGGCCTGCTGGTCTCAATAGAAGGCCCAGCAAGAAAATTACACTGGGAACCACCCACCATAACCGGAACACAGGGGAATGCCCCAATCCCAACTTCTATCAGATTGTGCAGGAGCCACAGGACCCACTCGCCAGAAATCCCACCCCCAGAGGGAAAAAGTGTCAATACTACCCACTAGCACCACGCTGGGTGGAGAGGATAAAGCCTGACTATGGATTGTGGGCCAACAGCAAGGTGGTCATTATGCTTTGGAACTTGTGAGCTGGGAAAGACTCTGCATGCCCCAAACAAACTCCTACCCCATAGGCTGAACTCTTGGACCCCAACAAAAGGTCCATATGAGAAATTCAACAAATACAACCATTGGTGATGCCAAAATCTCAAGAAATTTCAGCGTTCAAATCAAGATCTTGGCTTACTCAGTGCAAGTAGATACCCTATACAAGGTCCTCACTTCAGGGAACCTAATCTACAGAAATATGAAAATAATACCAAACATAACAAAGACACAGAGAAACATATGTGAAATTATGGATCCAATAAAAAAAAACCCAGTGGAAAATCTGAATACAACAACATGTGCAAACTACCTGAGGATGAATTTAGGGCAACATACTCATGAAATCAGGAAAACAACAAAGCAAATATAAAAAGTGGGAAAGAGGAGAAGAAAATAAAAATGTATATGGTTAGAATGAAGGCATTTTGATATGCTTTCAAACAGAAATAGAAAAAAAGCAAATAATTCTTTATGTTAACTCTAGGCAATCTCAAAATATGTCTCCATAAAGAGGCAAAGAAGAAAACAAAATGGGAAACCAATCAAAACGAGACTACATTCAACCCACCAAATAAGAGAAAGAGAAGAACAAAGAACTGTCTGGAACAATGCAAAGAAAACAAACTACAAAATAAAAAATCACATATTAATAATCACCTTAATCACTGAACTCACCAGATGGCAGAGAGTAGTCCAATGGATTAAAAAGCATAACCCAAACTTCTGTTGGATTCAGGAAATGCATTTCCTTTCAAAAGATAAACAAGGACTCCAAGAAAATGGTTGAAAGACAATCTTACAGTCAAATGGCTACCACAAAAAAGAAGAAACAGCCATACTTATATCAGATAAAACAGACTTCCAAATAAAATGCACTACACGAGACAGGTATGGACATTATGCAATGACTAAGGGGTCAGTCCAGCAAGAAGACATAATGCTTATCAACATATATGCACCAAATGAGGGAGCATCAATATATATTAAGCAAGTATTAATAGAGTTGGTGAGAGACATTTATAGCAACACAATAATTAAGGGAGTCTTCAACACTCCACTTACAGCGATGGACAGGTCAGCCAGGAAGAAAATTAACAGGGAAACAGCAGCTTTAAATGACCATTTGGAACAGTTCTAATAGACATCTAGCAAATACTTCATCCAGTTACTACAGATTCTACTTTAAGTGAACATGGAATAT
Source organism: Solenodon paradoxus (assembly GCA_004363575.1). Taxonomy (NCBI): domain Eukaryota; kingdom Metazoa; phylum Chordata; class Mammalia; order Eulipotyphla; family Solenodontidae; genus Solenodon; species Solenodon paradoxus. Next base: position 437,820 of record RJWH01000585.1, read on the forward strand.
TCTCAAGGATATATCATATGTTGGGACATAAAATAAGTGTCAACAAATTTACCTAGATTGAAATCATACCAAATCACATCAATCAGAGAAGATTTTCTGACCACAATGACTTAAAACTAGAAATTAATCAAAAAAAAAAAAAAAAAAGCTGGAAGATGAACTAATAGGAGAGTAAATAATATGCTTCTAAATGACTCTTAGGTGAAAAAGGAAATCAAAGAGGAACTTAAAAACTACTAAGACACAAATGAGAATGAAAACACAACTACTGAATCTATGGAATGCAACAAAAGGACTACTAAGAGGGAAGTCTATTGTAATCCAGGTCTGCCTCAAGAAACAAGAATAATCACAAATAAACATAAATAGTCTAACCAACCCTACAATTACTACAACTAGAGAAAGACTAATTAAAGCATGATATCAGTAGAAGGAAATAGTCAAAACAAGCAGAAATAAGTAAAAAAAAAACACCAAAAGACACTTCAGAAGATTAATGAAACCAAAAGCTGATTCTTCAAATAACTAAACAAAATTGACAAACCACTTGCTAGACTCACAAAGAAGAAAAGAAAAGAAACTCTCATAACTAGAATTGGAAATGAAAGGAGAGAAGTTATGACCAATACCATAGATATACTAAGTGTCTTAAAAGGTGGCCATGAACAGCTCTATGGCAGCCAAGTAGGTAAACTTGAGGACACAGACATATATCTGGAAAAATACAGTTTACCAAGAATGACCCTGGAATAGTTTGAACACTTGAACAGAACAATCACAAGCAAAGAAAAAAAAGAACTAATTAAAACTTCCCCTAAAAATAAAAGGCCATGGCCTAATGGCTATTCTAAGGAGTTTTTGCCAAATCTTCAGAGAATTAATACCTATTCTTCTCAAACTCTTCCAAAACATTAAATAACAGTTAACACTCCCAAATACTTTCTTTGAGGCTAACATCACACTAACACCAAAAGCTTATAGAGACAGCATCAGAAGGAGAATTAAAGACCAATATCACTAATAAACATAGATGCAAAACTTCTCAACAAATATTAGCAAAGCAAATCCAACAATACATCAAAAAGATCATCCAGCATGATCAACTGGGAATCATCCCAGGGATGTAAGGATGTTTCAACACAATGAAATTTACTAATGTCATACACCATATCAACAAGATCAAGGAGAAAAACCACACGGTCATATCAATAGATGTAGAGAATGTTTTTCACAATATCAAACACCCGTTTATGATAAAAACCCTGCATGAAATGGATATAGCAAATACTTACCTCAACATAATAAAGGTCATATATAACAAACCACAGTCAACATCATAGTCAATGGTGAAAAGTTGAAACTATTCTAAGGCCAGGAACAAGGCAAGGATGTCCATTCTCACCACTGCTATTTAACATCATACTGTGAATCTTAGCCAGAGCAATTAGGCAAGAAGAAATAGAAATAAAAGGAATCCAAATAGGAAAGGAAGAAGTAAAACTATCATTATTTTCAGATGACATTAAATATATTAAAAACCCTAAAAACTCTGTCAAAATACTACTAGAAGTAATCAATGAATACTGTGAAGTGGCAGGCTACAAAATCAATGCACAATATACAAACAAGAGGCTAGATGAAAATGGAATCAAGAAAACCACACCATTTAAAATAGATGTAAAAGGAGTCAAATATCATGGAATATACTTAACAAAGGAGGTAAAAGACCTGTACAATGAAAACTACAAGTTCTTCTTAGAAGAAATAAAGTAGAATACAAATAGAGGCGGAAATAAATCCCCTGTAAATGGTTGCAAAGAATCAACATCATTAAAATGATCATCTTCCGTAAAGCAATATTCAGAATTAATGCAATCCCCATTAAAATTTCATGAGCATATTTCCATGATATAGAAGAAAAATCTTAAAATTTGTATAGGACAACAAAAGATTCCAAATAACCAAAGCAATTATGAGAATCAAGAATGAATCTGGAAGGATTACATTCCCAGATATCAAGCTATACTACAAAGTAATAGTGAGCAAATGATATGGTACTGGAATAACAGAGCCACACATGAGTGTAATAGAAATGAATCATCAGAACTGTCCCCCTCAAATGCAGTCAATCTATGTTAAAGGAACCAAGTATATGGAGAAAGGAAAGGCCCTTCAATAAATGAATTGAAGATAGATGACCCTCTAACATTATTCACAAAAATTAACTAAAAATGGACTACAGACTTGGACATAAGACCAGAAACTATAAAATTCTTGGAAGACAACATAGGAAAGAACTCCCATGACACTAGCTTTAGAGCGGTCTTTGGGGACTCAACTTTATCATTAAGAGAAACAAAAACAAAAATAAACCTAAAACCTTCTTCACAACAAAAGAAAACATGACCAAAACTAAAAGAGAATCTATCAATAGGAGATGATATTTGCATTTCATATTTCAGAAAAGGGCTTAATATCTAAAATACACAAAAAACTCATAAAACTCATTAGAAACTCAACTCAATAGAAACTCAACAGAAAAACAGACAACCCAATCAAAAAAATGGGAAGAGGAATTGAGACATTTTTCCAAAGAGGATATAGCACAGCTTAGCACAGCTTCCATTTCTCCTAGACGCAGGATGTCCCATCTCCTGGTCTCACTGAATACAGCACAAAACAAAGAAACACCACACAACAGACTTACAGTAGGAACACAAAAGAAGTGAGAAAATAATCTAAATATAGCACTCCACTTTAGGCTCTGATTAATTTATTCACATTTAGACATGGGCAACAACAAGAGAGCAGCTGCTTGAATTTCTTGAAGCTCTACTTAGAACTTACCCTTAATAACTTTTGAAAGTTTGTTCTACAGGTGGCCCCTCTGTACTGCATGTCCACCAGCTTTCACAGTCACCCAGGTCTACTCATTTTATTTTCCCCACATGTTGTAGCTTTGCTCGGTCTTCATGCCAACATCTTTTGGATTCTCACCATAGTCCCCATCACCACTGCTGTTGTAAAACAATTTATAATCACTCAGATGATCAGAATCTCATCCAGACTCTCATCTTTCTTCTTTCTTTGAAACATATACCTAAGATAGCTGCTAAAATAATTTTCATTGAATGCCATTCACATTGTATTAGATTCCTACTCCAATGACCTTAATGATACTCCCGTACCCTAAAGAGTCGAGGCAAACTCTATATTATGAACTCACTGGTCCCTGCCTTTTTCCCAACACTTCCTTTCCTCTGGGTGCCTACGCTTTTTCCAATAAAACTTCTTCATGAAACACTAGTACAAGTGGCTAATAAGAACCAAAACATTGTTAATCATTGTCCTTCTTCCCCCTCATTGGCAGAGATGTCCATAGGCAGCAGACTTGTCAGCTTTCTACATGCAATGCCATTTTCAATAAATCTGTGACTGGATCTCTTTCATCATCTTCTAAAAGCAGTTTTACCATTTCTCTACCCAATTTGAGCGAAACACTTATCACCTGCCAGGATTTTGAAGCTCTTCTTGGCTTTAGTAGACAAGATGTACATCATGCAACAGCAGCAGCAGTTATTTTAAGGCTTTTTATTCCCCAAAGAAATTCTTTGCCTGATAGAAATTCAGTCCAGCTATTGATTTAATTCATAGGAGATTGCCAGTACAGTAAAATGCAGCTTTTTGGATAACTAAAGTTCAGTCTAAATTAAAAACTTAAATTGCATTGCTTTCAAAGACATATAGAATGGATTGAAGAGACCAAGGGCAATGCTAAATAACAATCTTCTGGATTTCTATTTTGATGAAAAGATAAAATGAATTCATAATTGGAATACTAGTTAGAATGAAACTTGTATTTTAACATTGTGGAAACATTCCTTTTGGAGTCTTGTTTATTCTGTTCACTTCTTTGGCAAACCTTTTCTCTTAGATTGAGCAGAGGTAATTATAGTCGAGTAGCTCTCTCTATAACCAGAGCCAAAGGATGAAACGGAATAGTGAGATTTCCTTGTCCAAATCTGAAGGAGTCGAAATAAGTGCTTTATTTATAGACAGACTGTCCACATGTTGTGGTAGAACTCATAACAGTCCTGAGTGATTTTAATAGGCGTACAAGTTCCTTGGGTCAAAATATTTACATTTTTTAAAGTGACAACTCATGAGGAATTAACGCACAACGGTAACTCCTAACAACTCCTTTTTCTGTGTGCCAAGGGCTCCGTATCTGCAAGCTGCTCCTTTAATTGTCCTGAAAACACACATTGTGTTTTCTGCTTCTTTGCTTTTACTGGTGACCTCTTTGCCTTTTTTCCTTATCCAGTCTCCACTCAACTTTCAGACAGTGAATCAATCTCACTTCCTCCTCGAGCCCTGCTGTGATCCCCTTAATATCCAGGCTCTCTCTTCCGGGAGCTTTGGAGCCCTCTCTCTTTTGAGTGGGCAGCACTTGCTATATTTGCTTGTGCATGTGATGTGGGGACAGCATAGCTTCAAATCTGTAGGGCACTATGCAGATATGAGTACTAACAGGCAAAACTTGAGACATCCTAGAGCACAGGCACCAGAGAAAGGACCCCTCGATACTCACGCCCTTTTTACTCCAGGTGAGCAGGACACGCCCACAAAGAAGGCGTCCACTTTGCCTGCGTGAGAGGCATGCGACCTAGGTCGCGTGTGTACACACACACACACACACACACACACACACACACACACACACACACACACGTGCGCATTCTCTTGATTAGCTTCCCTGCCCATAGGGCGCTTAAACTAGCTTTTTCTGCTTTTAATAAACTTGCAATGTGGTCCTGATCACAGGGCACTCTCCATGAATTCTTTCTGGATGGACTCACAGTCGCATCCGTGTGTTTTGCTCACCCTTCTGCCATCACATGTCGTGTGTTTCACTGCAGACAGCTCCATAAGAAGGGGGGACTCCTTTTATTTCACTATGTAGTAGCACTAATTCATTCCTTAGAAAACTTTTCCTTTGGGCTCGATTCATATTGTTGAAAAATTATGGAAAACTCCTCTGGTTGCCCTAAGGACTAGCACCCTAGATGTGTCCTGGTGGAGCAGAGGTCAGACTCAGTCCAAACTTATCCCGAGGTCCCAGGTTCGTTTTCCGGAGCTGGGGAGTAACCAAGATGAACAACTACATAAGATAAATTAAAAATGCTTCTTTCTCTCTCTCCCTGCCTACTTGGCTACTTACCATCATTCCTGCCGGTATGTTTTCTTAAAAAAAAAAAACAAGAAAGAGCCTCAAACCCTGTTTCAGAGATGATCAAATTGATGTTCAGAGCCACTAAGCATGTTGTCTGCGCAGGAAATTCGACAGTGAAGTCTTGAGAGTTAAAACATTACATTGCTCACTTTTATCTAAACTTCCCACCCACTCCATGCCTTTTCTTAATTAATTTTTATAAATTTTATCCATAAAATATTACATTATGAAAGTATATGTTATTTGGGTACATATCAATATACATCCATATCTGCATGTGTGACACTGACATCACCGCCAACAGTCGATTGTATTCTTGACGGTATGATTGACCCTTTCGCCTTATTTACTCACCCCCCTCACTCCCTGGTAATCACTCATTTGGTGACCCAACAAAATTTACAGGAGACATCACTGTGGTTACCCTTCCAAGACCTTTATGGAAGTTTTGACCTCAAATTTGGAGTGACCGCTGTTCTCTATACTAGCTTCCTAGAGCGTCCAAAATAAATTCCTGTAGACCAGGTGACTTAATACAAGAGTGATTAATTTTCTCACAGTTCTAGACGCTGGAAATCCAAGATCAAGGTGCTGACAAGGCTTAGCTTCTTCTAAGGCCTGGCTTCTCATTTGCAGATAACTTCCTTCTCCCTGTGTCTTCTCGTCTTCCCTCTGTGCATGTCTATGTCTGCATTTCCTTCCTCTTTTAAGGGTGTCAGTCATACCGGATTAAGGCCCGCCCTTATGACCTCATTTTTACTTAATTACTTATTTACTTCTATAAAACCCAACCTCAAAATATAGCCACATTTTGAGATACTGGGGGCTAGGGCTTCGACATAGGAATTTGTTGAGCGGTAGAGAAAGATAATTCAGCCCCTAACAGTCTCCATGCATTTTTTTTTTCTTTCACTTACTCTGGTGGAGAGTTTCTGGACCTATTTAAATCTAATTTATACATATTGCATCTCCACCTGCGAAACTAGTTCAAATCAGGAGGCAACTTTTCCCAACAAGTTAATCTTTCTTAAGAAAAAAACATTTCTTTCATATTCTCATAGAAACAGCAGTGCTTTTAGAGTTTTCAAAAGGTCTCTGACATTTCAAGTATCTGCTGAGAATGCACCCACTCTCTTATCCACTCAGTTCCTGATGCCTTTGAGCTGTGACTATAACTCACAGCACAAGTCCAGTCTAAGTGGGACCACTTTACATGTGGTTTGTCTTTATAGTTAAGTGTTTGGTGGGGCATCAGGCAATTGCTAAGACATGTCAGAAGTATCTGTCATGTTACCTCAGTCTGCACTCCAACAGATGGTGAAGTAGAAGGACTTGAGTAATTACGTGGAATTAAAAATAAAACACACCCCAGAGATAGTCCTCTCTCTTCAGTTGCCTTCTAACCAAATGACACAGCAAATAACTCTCACCCAAAGGTGATGGAGGGTAAAAGCTGAGGTTCAAACTATGGTTGGAATGTTGTGACTCTGTGTTTTAAATATCAGACATTAGAGCAGCCAAATTTTACATCCTTTTATTTTTTTCCCATATACTCTGAAACACATTATGTGACTGGGTACATTTTACTTTCCACCTTAATCATTCACTGTAGCTTAGGTCATAAAAATGTTCTGCTCTGTCCAGAGCAGCAAAATATGTAGGCGAGAAAGAGACAATGTCCAGTGACCGAGACCACACTGGACTAAGAGGGGGGAAATCAGTGCTGACAACAGCAGGGACAGAGCAGCTGCCATGGGCCCCGGCTCAGGTTCAGGATTATTCTCTATGCCCCTTCCACTTGCTTTTCAATCTAATTCTTAGACTTATGGCAAAATAAGAATAAAGTGATGAGAGTGTGAGCATCACTGGGTTTCATACGCACTTAATATAGTCAATTTTAAAATAAATGACTGAATGCTCACCATGTACTTGACACCATAGTCATAGAATTTGTGTTGATAAAATATTTTGTTTTCCGAACCTGGACTTCACTCTGATTTGAAAAAAATAGAGGGAAAAATGCTGTTTTGGAGAGAATATTAGTAAAACTAATAAAACGATTCCTATGTGCCAGACACTGTTCTAAAGAGTTTGCACATATTAAATCATATCATCCCCATAGCAACCTTCTCAGGAAAAAGTGATTATAATCTCTACTGCACAGCAGGAGGAACAGAGGAAAGCATGGTTCATGGAAATAACATGAGGATATTGGGCTTGATGACCTGGAATCGATGCTTTTACCATTTGTGGGGAAAATAAATCCCATTTGCAAAGTCTCATGTATTTTGAAGCCAGAACACAATTTGGTTTGTCTGTTTGTTTGCTGTTTTTACTTACTAGGTTAGGGGAAAATTATAGGAGATTGCTTTCTAGCACTCAATTTGCATTGACTAAGTCTGGTTCCGTAGGTCAGTATTATCATGGATCATAGAAAATCATATTGTCTAAGCATCTAAAATGCTAAAAGCCAAAAGGATGCATATTTATCTCAATAACTAAATGGAGGAGACAAAATTCAATGCATTTAGCAAGCTAGTTTTAAAGTCCTATCAAATTCTATTGGGTGGAAGCAGAACTCACTGAAGCTTTCAGTATCTGAATTTCTGTAAATTCGGTGTCGTTCCTTAGATTGGCATAGGAAAAGTATAAAAAAAAAAAAAAAGAATGAGGATGTAACAACTTGCATTTCAGCAATCAACTATTTCTAGCATTTTAACAAACACTGCTGGTCTTGTATTTAAATATCCTGGGAAAATCTGAATTTGAACATTTCCTTTTCTTTGTACCTTACATTCTTAAGATTTCTTTGTGATCATATATACTTCAGACAATCTCCCAATACCCAGCTGTACCACCCTCTTGCACAAAGTCTAGCTCATGAGCTTTCTTCCCAGAGACAAGAAGCCTTCCTTTTCATTATTCATGTAAAGTCTTTCCATTCAAATCAATCCTGAAAAGAAAAAAGAGCTTTGTCTATTTCTTTTCCAACTCATCTTGTAATTGAGTGCATTTTGCAAAGGTTTTCTCTTGTCTTCCACTTGATTGCTAACTTTATTAAGAAATTTGTCACCATTATATGTCTATTTATTTATTTATTCTAAAGGAAAGATGCAGATAGGATTAAGGCAATTAGAGAAGCAGGCAGGAAAAAGCATTTTTTTATTCATTTTATTTAGTTGTTCATCTTGGTTGTTCCCCAATCACCATCGCAGCCCTGGACACAAACTGGGGTTTTGGGGATGTGTATGAACTGATCTTGGCCAGAGGTGGTGCACCCAACCACTACTCCTCTAGAACTAATGCTTATTTTTATGACTATTTACTAGGCAAAAAACAAGTCCCTTGCCGCCCGCTTCTGCAGCTTCACAAGTTGTCTCTTGTGTCCTCTCATTATACTCTTGATTCACCTCACTTTATATTTTAAAAAACTTATTGAATTGAATTATTGAAAGTATTGAAAAAATTATTGAATTGAATCCCACTTAAATCATACAGAATTTTAAATATATATTGTAAAGTTAAATTCACAGCACAACATTACTTGGGGGACTTTAATTTAAGATGACATGAATATCACCTTTGAAATAATATGTATATGACCAAGAGAAAATTGTCAACGGACAACTCATGTTCTATATTTTTTAGTGACTGCTTTTGTTCTGGACGACTTTCTCAGAGACATCTCTATAGTGAGTAGCCTTTGAAGGCAGAGTATCACCCTCTGGGACAAAAAACTGGCACACACAGATAGACAGACAGATAGCTATAGATAGAAAGACAGACAGACAGACAGATTGATTGATTAATTCTGGTTCCCTGAGCTCAGGGATCCTTTCTTGAAATGCAATCCACAGTTCCTATAGAGGTCACCTGGCTCTCTTTGAATTGCACTGTGGAATTGGGGCTGTGGGAAGGCACAAGGACAGTAAATTGTGATCGCTGTAAGTCACAAAGCTCCTTGTCTTTGAACCAGGAGTCCAATGTCTTCAACCAGCATAACGAAACTGGGTACCTTTTTATTACTTGTTCTTGTCTAAGGTAAAATCTTAGATACTTCACAGTTTTTAACACCTAGAATATATAAAACAATTTCACTTTGAATAGGTAATTTCAGTAATGAACAAAAGATAAAATATCTCCTCTAAAATCTTATCCATAAATGAGATGTATTGTATTATTTCAATTCATATTTATGGAGGAATGACTACACCTTAGCAATTAACATTTCTTCCCCAAAGCTGAGTAGCAAAATATCCCTAAAACTGGCTATTTCTAGAGGTCATTGAGAGAAGCAGGGGATGACATAACCTATAAAAGCTTTTCCTTGTATCTTGGCTCTTATCTTCTTATGATACATTTTCCAAAAGGAAATAACATGCCAGCAAAAGACACTTCTCAGCATTTTGAAGCTTGTGGAAATCACAATGACTAGGAAAGGACTACCTGCAGAAAATTTATCATTGCAATCATTGTACTAACATAAGTCAGATTTAGATCAAATGTCATGTAACAAAGAAGAAAAAGGTAGAGACTGAAGAACATATTTAAAGAGGTTGAATCTTCACTTGATGATCTCTTGAGAAGTATGCTCACATGCAGTTGCTATTAAGGATGGCATGCATGAACTGAGTCTCCTTCAGACATGCCTTGCTCACAGGAAGATCCACCAGTTCCCTTGTGCACTACGGAGCCAGCAGGAGAGAAGTGAAAATCAATGGATCCCTGTGGTCGCGAGGAGAGTTTCATTCCAAGCAACTGCTGGGCTCCACGTCGGAGCAGTCAGTGTTCAATTGACTAATGCTTTTTAACCTTCATTCAAATTGTTTCTGCTGCTCCTGCTCTCTGTCAGTTCAGGGTTCAAAGCTCCATGAGGTCATTGTAGTCACCAGACTCTTCTAGTGAGGGTCAAGAGAAGAGAAATGGACCATGTTTACATTACTCATCCAACTTTTCCAGACCTGGCCGGGGCTGAGAGCCCCTCCACTCAGTCTGCTCCTGCTCTCACTCGCTGCATCCTAGAAAGAATTGTCTCATAGCCATTCTCTTCATAAGTGTTGGAGAGACTCCAAACATCAGGTCAGGAAAATCATCTCAATATGTGGGTGAGTACAAATCAGGTAACTCTGAGAATAGATAAAATTTACCAGCTCACTGCCCCTACTTGCACAAGGAAGCCCTGGTGCTCCTGTCCAAATTTCTCCCGGTTGTTTCTGGGATTCCCTTGGTGGTTATTCCATCAGGAGTCACCGTCTGCTTGTCCACAAGAGCCTGGCAATGCTCACAACTCTCCGCTTCTTAGTTCCCGGACCCACTGTCGGAGCGCTGATCCAAGTCTCCCCCAGCGGCAGGCCTGTGGGTGTCCCAGCTCTATTGTTGTGTCTCATTCACCCATGGGCAGAAGGCTTCTCTCTTTATTCTTTTCCTGGCCCCATTAAGAACTGTCCTTTGCCATCAAGACCCCAAGGCAGCACGAGGCTGCACTTCAGTTTCTGCCTTCCATTCTCTTCTTCACATGTGAAAGGTGTGAAGGCTCTCATTGGTTTCTGCCAGGCTGAGAGAGAGGCATTTCTCTCCAGACCTACCTTTTCTTCACCTCTAACTCCAGGCAATTTTGCAAAAACCCCTTTTCAAAGAGCCTTCCCTTCCATGAAAATCAATATGTAAATAGACCTTGACCTACTTCTCCATCCCCGGTTCAACACTCTGATTTAATTGAGTACTGCCTTCCTGAAAGCCAAAACAATGTTTTGTCATTTTTTGTCTTTCACAGAAGTTGCAGAGGTGCAAAGAGCAATTAGACAGCATGAGACCCAGTAGATGTCTGTTGACTGTGTATATGCTAGTAATGCATCGCCTGTTGTAAACAATCAAAATGTAAGCATTCCACATGAACACTGAACATTATTGAAGTCATTTTACTGTTTCTACAAAAATAGAATAAACTTGGATTAATCAATATGACACAGTCAGTAAAGTGAGTAAAACTGCTGACTTTTATGAAATTATAACCAGTGTTTGTCCCAAAGTCAAATCATCTGACTCATCGATGGTTGGACCAGAAAAGGCATCCTGACTCTGGGATGCCTGCCTCTTCATGTACAGGTAAGTGATTACTGGTTGTCACACCTTCATCCAAAAACATGTTTCAGTTGGGTGCTTAATATTAAATATAGGCCAAAGGGGACATTCTGAAAGAGGTTACATCACTTCCAGCTATTTAAGGACCTCTGGGTGTGCCTAATAGCCAATGAGTCAGGAAGTTACTAAGGTAACAGTAAAATGCTTAAGACTTACCTGGTCATCCAAGGAGATAGAAATATGAGGAAGAATGTTAAGGAGCTCTACTCTGAATCATTTGGGAATGGGAAAAATGAAAAGAAGTTCTTTTAAATAGATGAAATAGGCTTGTGCTAAGTTTGATCAAAGATGAGAAGCATTACCCTCATGTCAAGTCTTTGGGAACCAACATCATGAGTTCATAGGAGAATTAAGTGTTGAAAGGCTTTTTGGTAAAGTTCATCCAGTTCAGGAAAGTACTACATTATGTCAGGTAAAGTTAATGAAAATAAAGAGGAGAACATTAGAATAAAATATGAAGTTATTTGGTCTTGGACTTTTACTTTTGGGAGACTCGATTATTATTTCAATTTATTCACATGTAATCAGTCTATTAAGATTTTCTATGTCTTCCTGATTCAGACTTGGAATGTTGTATGTTTCTAATGAATGTTGTATGTTTCTAAGAATTTGTCTATTTCATCTGGATTATCCAATTTATTACCATACAGGCACTCACCATACTCTCTTATGATCCTTTGTACTTCTGTGGTATCTCTTGTGTTGTCTCTTCTTTTATTTATGTTATTATTCATTTGTTTCCTCTCCTTCGTGAGTTTGACTGAAGGTTTATCTATTTTGTTCATCTTTTCAAAGAACCAGTTCTTTGTTTCACAGACCCTTTGAATTATCCTTTGAATATCTTTATCACCTATTTCCATTCTAACATTATTTCCTTCTTTCTAATGACCTTTGGTTTCATTTTTTCATCTTTTAATAATTGCTTTAGGTGCAGCTAAGGCTTTTTATTTGTGATTTTTTTTTGTTTCCTGAGGTGGGTTTATATTGCTGTAAATGTTACTCCTAGTACTGCTTTTGCTGCCTCTTGCAGTTTCTGATAAGTCATATCTTCATTTTCGTTTGTCACCTGGTATGTTTTTATTTCACCTCTGATCTTCTCATTAACCTAATAGCTGTTAAGTAACACATTTGTAATTTTCATAAATTTACAATTTTCTCCTTTCCTCTCCTGGTTGATTTCTAGATTTATAACACTGTGATATTTTAAAAAGCCTAACATTATTTCAATCTTGATAAATGTATTGATGCTTGTTTTGTATCCTAATATATGATCTATCCTTGAGAACATTTCAGGAGCTCTTGAAGAAATAATGTGTATTCTCTTCTTGGGGTGGAATGTTCTTTACATATCCATTAAGTTTATCCCATCCACTTTGTCATTTAAAGACATTATTTCCTTCTCTGGATACTATGTTTATTGCTGAATGAGGATTAAAGTTTCCTATACTACTCTATTATTTCAGTATCTCCTTTTGGGTCTCTTAATATTTGCTTTCTGTATCTAGTTGCTCCTGGTTGGAGTACATGCATATTAAGAAGTGTAATTCTTTCTATGGTATTGGTGTCTTCATCCCTATATGTGCATCATATGCGACCAGCAGACAATTTTAAGAACTCTCACAATGGAGAGACAGCGTGAGTGTTTGAGAAAAGGAGTGATGAAGCCTCACATTTTCAAAGATCACTCTGGCTTTCAAGTAGTAACCAAGGGTAGAATGTAGTAAGCTATTGTGATCATCTACATAATATATGATGAAGTTCACTCCAGAGTAAAAGCAATGGAGATGGTCATATCTTCACATGGTTTAAAGAGGATGTGAGGTGTGAGCACACAGAGAACCAAGGTTTTGATTTTGAGAGCCATTGGAAGAATGAATTGCCATCAACAGTGAGGGGAAGGATATAGAAAAAGCAGAATTCTGGAATGGGATGGGGTCGACTTTGAAATTTTTGTTGTAGACATGTTGAATTTGAGGTGTCAATTGGATATTCAAGAGGAGATAGTCAATAAATTCTATGAGGTTGGAGCTGAGGAGAAGTTCTGGTCTGCACCTATGAAAATAATTCATATAGATATATTTCAATCTATGTCTTTTAACATGATTACCATAGAATTGAATGGGACAAATATTCAGTAGAAAGTAAAAAAAAAAAAAGTAGATTCCTTTCATTCAGAGGACAGAATTTGGGCAAAATTTTGACATAGTTGTAGTTTATGTGTGATTTCTGTAAACTTTTTAAGTTTCCTTCTTTATAAAAACCTTAATAGGTAGGAATTATCATTTCGATAGGAGAGTAAAACATGAGTTAGAAAAGGGTTACACACACTACCCTTTTGCCCATCAGCAATGTCATCAATACCCTCAAATACAAGCGTGCTTGGCTCCATGGTCTCTCACGTAGGTCGACTGCCCGCACCTCTGAATTTCTCTATCTGCCAGTACAATTTTATGGCCATTATTTTTACATTCTCATCATTTTGAATTATTTCTATAGAAGATATAAATATGTTTCTTCTTGAAGAGCATTTACATTTTGAGAAGAAAAAAAAAGAAAGAAACCTGCTACTGGAAATGTGGATTCAAGTGTGAGGTGTAGCCATTTCAGTTGGTGGGACCTATGGCAGATCATCAAATCACTTCAGACCTGAGGCTTTCAGCTATAAATTGGAAAGAAGGCTCTCCACCTTGCAGAGCTTTCATAAATATTAGAGCTAGCACATTAACATACCACTGTGGGTGCTCCACAAATGATCCATATTTTCCTTCTCATTAAAAATGAATAAACAAGGGCTCGGTATCATGAAATATACATGAGGAAGATTATTTGGACAAATACACCTCCCAGCTTCATCAAATTCTACTATATAAGCAAGCTCTGTGGCAAGTAGTCTGAAATACGAGTTCAATGACTACTTCTCGGGCGCAGAGCCTTAAAAAGTCACATGCTGTTTCTGAATGTCCATTTCCTCACCTACACGGATAGACACCAATATTATTAAAGTGCTTTCTGAACTATAAAATGAAGTAGAGACAATAAGTGGAAGAGGATTAAGGCAATTTTATTCAGAAATTCCCTCTAGTTTCAGAGCTCACCTCCATTCCTCTAGATTCTCAAGTTACCTTAGTAACTGTCATTGCACAAAGGACAGTTTTTGGAGAGGAGATGCTATTATCTCTAAAGATATTCTCTAAATTAATTCGTCTGATCATTAAGGGAAGGCTCTCTGTTTTTTGATTTCTAGATTTTATCTCTCAGCCAACATTCCCTGCCCAAAGGCAATTCTCCCTTTTATTCCTTTTGCTGTGTATAATTTTTTGAGATAAAGAAAATACCATACATATTTCAAATTCACATACTCTCACTATTTTAGCTGTAAGGCATTAAACTAATATTTTGAAACATTTCTTATGGTGTATAAAAAGCTGACTTTCCCTTATCTTTTAAGTTTTCCTGACAAACACTAGGTATGAGTCAAAGCTTTGCCTTTTACCAAAATTTTTACTGCCAACATTTAACATCAGGCTATTTCTATTCATAGAAGTTTCTGCATCTACAGAGCTTAAGAATAATTAATATAAAAGCAAACACTATACCCTCTCTATGAAGTTGAATTTTATACTTCAAATAATCTTTATTTTATGGTATGTAAGGTGGAGATGGCCAGAACATGGGTGTGAATTAGCATCTGATGGTCAGGGACTTGGGTTCATGTAAGGCTGGGTCAGGGTGGCAGCTGAATGGGCTGCAGAAAGCTTCTCAGCCTCCCATGTGGCTGGGAGACAGGGTACGCTTCTGCTTCCCAGGGGCTCAAAGGTTCAGGACTTCAGGAGACAGGATGACTTTCAGTCTCCCATGTCATTTCTATTGTTGAGAGGTTTTCCAGGCAGCATGGAGGGGGTCTTGTGTCCTCTGAAAAACAGATTTTTCCATCTTTTTCAGACAGCTTTTGGTTTTGCTTCCTCTTGCAAACAGAAAATATAAACAGAGTGAAAAATGCCATGAAGAGCTTGGCATAACTTATCAAATTAAACAGTAGCAAATTATCTATTTTTTTTTACTTCCTGGCAAGAAACAGATGAGATCTTTTACTTTTTTCCTTTTCAATATAAATGTCCAAGAAAAATCTAATGGGATGTTTCTGCCTCCCCACTCTATCTGCATCTATATGCAAGTATAGATACATAGGTAGATATAGATAAATGTATAGATATAGACTGATATATATATATATATATATATGAAATCTTTGGCTCTCAGTCAAGAGAAATTTGAAGTTTACAGTTTTCTAGATGAACTTAGACTGTTGCAAGTGCAATGTTCCTTTTAATGTTACATATTATGGTAAAGAACAAGCTAATATAGAATAATTCAATACATGATTGGATTTTGGTAAGACAGAATGTTGCCTACTTATTAAAATTGTTTTCATGGTATCAGTGATTGTATCAGAAAAGGCCTGTATTGACAATATATGAATATGAAATGGTTAATACCAAGTATCTGAATTACGTATGCACCTTATTAGCTCTATGCATATGTATGTATCCTACATACATCTGAGTACTAACGTGTATGTATATTAGAAGCACATATATAGAAAATAAGCTTGGAGGGCAAATGACAAAATAATATGATCGCTACTTTTGCTGGGTTGATAGATGTCTGTGTCCATCTATACATTCCCAGAAGACCAAGTTTAAAAGAAAAGTTATGAGTTTGTTATTTCATCTCATTTATGTATGTGTTCACTTATTCTCTACTTTGTTGTGAAAGGATTTAAAGTGGCTAGTTTTATGTCACTGCAAAAATAAAAACTAAGCATCAACAAACTAAAATGTTTCATCAGCTTTAAAAGGAAAACTGTTTCTGAGGTTTTCAGGAGTCACTCTCTTAAACTCTCGCCACCCAACAAACACTCACACATATTCACAACACACTTAACACAAGCACATGTGGTCTTAAGAAACCAGCAATCTTCTGTTCCAAGTGTGTCCAAATGAGCATCTGAGGAGGGAATGAGCGAAGAGTGGATTTTATATTTTTGAAGTGTTGTTGGGGGTTGGGAAAGGAGGAGAAGCAAAGAAATGATGACCGTGCTACCGAGAGAGTATATGGTCTTTGAAGTTTAAACTATTTGCTATGTGACTTTTTGCAGAAAAATAATCGCCAGCTCCTGCTCTATTCTGAGTATATTTCTGGGACCTGTATTCCAAATCCTGGACAAGTCCTTTTCCCTGAGATTTACTGAAAGAAAAGAAAGCCACTCAGACATGAATTTCACACAGTGCAATGTGGAGACACTTCTCCTTGAACCCCTACATCCTGATTTTTTCCATTCAATTTTAATTTTTGTAGAATCTCTTACTTGGATTAATAGAAGGAAAAAAAAGACAATGTAACTTCAAGTATAAATGACAGACACATTAAAATGTATTTTATTGCTTTCACATATATATAGATTTTATGTGAGTAAATTGTATATAAATTTAGCAAAATGTTTCCACAGAGAAGTTTTGTTCAAAATTACAGACAGTTAGCCTGGTTAGTAAGATTTATTTCCTTTCAAAAAATACTCTGCCTTCCTGTAGTAAGATTTATTTCCTTTCAAAAAATACTCTGCCTTCCTGTAAGTAGATTCACTATTCCTTTAAACACTTTTACCCTTAGAGCTAATTTTGGAAGCCTAAATTAAAGGTTAAACTGCAGCCAAACCTGAATTTTCAGAACTGACAAATCCATGGAGGTCCATACCAAGATGCTCTCAGAACATATGGCACCAGGAGCTAGACGAGATGATTGAAGCTATACTGGGCAGGATGAACATGCACATGTGCTGCAGAGTGTGGGGGTGACAGTTTGAATTCCGAAATAGGGCCATGTATCAAAATCGAGTTAATACCAGAACGAACAAGTGGACATCATTTTTTTTCAGCGCGAGCAGCATTTGGCTCCAAGCTAGAGGGAGCAAAGCACGGAGGGCAATGGTCTGCAACTTATTAAGAAAACTAAGATGTCTTCATTGACTTCGACGCTGAAATGACAGAAGACAGGATAGTTTATGTAGAAATGAATGTCCTTAATCCTTGCTTTGCAAAGCAATCACCTCGCCAGAACTGCTATGCTGACAGAAAAGACCTACTCTTTATTGAAAGAAAGTTCTCCAACCCACTGCTGAGGAAAAAAACACAAAACTGGAGCCGTTAGTCCACTGAGTCATCATAGAAAACTTTATGGGACACTCAGTGGAGAACAGGTTATAATGAATTAACCAAATCTGAAGTTATCCTGGAAGATGCCGGCGTGATGAAGCAGCACTTTGGAAAAGCACAACACACGCTAGGAAATGCAGCTGCTCTCGTGACAGAGGAGATGCTGTGGACGGCTCTGCAGTGCATGCCCACCTACCACTTTGGGTTCTGCGCTGCTCTGCTGCCCGGTGTCTGAGAGCACAAGTCAAGTGGCAGCTCACTCGGAGATGAACCGCTTGTTCAGCCAGCCACTCATGGAAATCTTATGTGTTTACTTATTCATTCGTATTTTGGACAAATACAATTATATATATTTAAAGTTCACAGTAGGCACTTCATGCCCAGTTTGATGATCTGCTAGACAGACCTGCTGTGTAAATATGACCACAGTCAAGATAAACAACTCACGCACACCTCAGGCACTCTGTGCGCGTGTGCGCGGTGTGTGGCTGTCATACCAACAGCTGGTGCTCAAACTAAGGGTCTCCTTGCCCTAAGGTCTGGGATAAACATTGACCCCCTGAAAGAATATCGCTTGTTTCCATCATTACTTTCTGAATTGATTGAACTAAAGCTTATCAAAATAATACTTATATCTGAGATATAGACATGGCCCAGAGAGCAGGTAGGAAAAAGGACAAAGGCAGGAAAGTTTTCTGCTCCTGGCCCAGCAAGCATCCCAGGTTCCATGAAGGAGGATACACACACCCCTTTGCCTTTTCCTGCATTGCAAATGCTCCCCAAGCACCAGACATGTGAGCTCTGGAAAAGTCTATGGAGGAAGAATCGGCTTCACTCAACAGTGAGTGTCCAAGGCTACTTCTTCCCACTACAAAGCACAGGACAAGGCGAACACTCCCTCCAGCCTGCTGAGAGTGGTCAATGGAGCCACTTAAAAGTCACAGTATGTGGCCCCCAGGGTCCTGAGGCCACGCTGCCCTATGTGGACTCTGGTCAGGCAAACTGCAGAACCAGGGTCTGCTCAGTGGGGTCAGGGGCCAGAAAAAAAAAACCTAGAAGCACTCAGGATGAACCCGGAGAGAATTAGGAATGTGATGAGTGAAGTCATCAGCCTGTGGCCCAGAATGGAATCATGTAGAGGCTAGAAGGTTAGGGGCCTCCCCACAGCACCAAAAGGGAGAGTAGCATTCAGTGCCAAGAGTAGTACTGCATGAGACTGAATCAGGCCTGGCACAGAATGAGCTCACAAAGTCACTGCTTGATCCACACGACAGCCTAGCTCTTTTCATGGAGAGCAAAGTACATGGACACTCTGAAAATGAGAGGTTTCAAGCAAAATCTGAATGTGCAGAGAGCATTGACATCAAACCAGCAAGCAGTAGAGAAGTCCCTAAGAAGGTGGCAAGGCACTGTCATCGAGGAAGCAGGTCAGGGACTCGGTATCTTGGTGTCCTGGCTGGAATGACCCCAAACCTCAGTGAGGAGAGTTGGACTGGAAAAAAGGAAGGGAAGGGAGAAAGTGACAGGGGAGAGCACAGTGATAAAATGCACATATACTTGGTTGACATTGTATCCAAGAATAAGTGACTATAGTCCTGCATTAGAAGAAAATAAATCTGAATTGAAGGAATCCATCTGTAATTAACACCAGAGCACTGCAGCTCACTGAGAGATGGCTACAGAAATGGCACGGGGTCAGAAGGATGAGACAAATAGAGACAGACAAGTGCTGCTTTTGATCTGGGATTTTTAGTTCTACAGATCAGAGATCCCAAATCCAATTCCAGATTTCACTGCATCATATGTTACACTAAATTCTTAAACTCTCAATATCTTCATGAAAAATGAAAGTCAGATGGGTGATAGTCTCACTGAAGCAGTGGGGTTTCACCAAGAGAAAAATTTAAATGGGTGACCTTTAGAACTAGACTGGAACATACTAAGAGATGCTTAAATGACATATACATGTAGGCTGATTCGTTAAAGCCCAGACAGCTCCAGATCATGTTACTTCCTAGAGCGCTGTTTGATTTCTTCCAGTTTTTCACATGCAGAGATTCTGCTGTAGGAATTCATGCTCTGAAGGTAAACCTTCTTTTTTTCATCCCCAATCTGCAATTCACTTAGGTTCCTCATTATGTCAAGTCATGCAATGGAATTAAGTAGGGAAAAGAGTCTCCAAGCACGGATAGCCACTAATGGGTGGGATAATAGAATAAGAGACCAGTAAGACAGCTTTGGTCAGGGCAGGAGTTCCAGTATTTTCTGTCAGCCTCACAGTGTGGTGTTTCAGTAAGGGTTGAGTCATAACTCCATTTTAATTACGCTACAAAAGAAAGAAAGTCATACGTGACAGTAGGCCATGAATGCTCTATAATTGCTAAGTCTATAAAAATAAGAGAGGACAGGAGTCGTGCATTTGATCAGCATTGTAGTAGATAACCCCCGTGTTTGAAAGCCTGGTGTGAAGTGTGTTCTGTGAGTGTATCTGTTATCATACTTGTGTGTGAAGGAAGAGAAAATGAGGAGGAGGAGGAAGGGTAAAGAGGAAGAGACGTAGGAATGCAGAAAGGAAGAAGTGAAACATGAATATAGAAAAAGAAAAAATAGAACAAAGAAAGAAAAGTAAAAAAAAAAAATCCAGGGACATCATAGGGAGCTCATTGTCATGAATGATCATTATGCCATCTTGCTAATTCAGGAAAAAAGGTAATAATAATAATAATAATAATAATAATAATAATAATAATAATAATAAGCATTATTAGCACATGAATAGAAAAGTATGGGCAAGGACTTTGAGAAAATAATTATGAGATGATAGGTGTTGATATATCTGACAAGATGAATAAAGCACTAAGAAAGAAATTCTAGTATCCACAGTCTGCAAACTATGGATAAGTTAGTTTTTCATTTGAAATATTGAGTGTCTAATCCAAGCAAACTTTGTTACAAAAGAAAAAGTTTCTGTTTCTATAAAATGTCTGGTACAAAGCAGGTGTTCGATAAATATCAGATATGTCGTGAATTTCTAACATGGAAGAAGCCTGGTTCTTTCCATCCTGATAGGAATTCACTTTTCCCAGCAACATTATCATGTTTACTTACCCCAACATTTTTTCTTTAGTGTCAAACTTAAATTCACCACAGCCAGACTTACTCAACCAAAGCTTGGAGTTACAGAGCTCATGTCAGCTAGATAAAGTGAAATGTGACAAAGGAGACTTTATTCAGGTCCCAGGAAAATGTCTGGAGAACCCCAGATATTGAGAACAACATGCCCTTCCCAGCCTTGGGTTGTTCAGTGACACCAGAAAGGAGACATACTCTCTTGACTTCCAAGTTTGCCTGAGAACTTTTTCTCTCTTTGCTGGACATCTGAGAGTCAGCTTTAAATGTAGAAATGATCTCTCTCTCTCTCTCTCTCTCTCTCTCTCTCTCTCTCTCTCTCTCTCTCCAAATTCCTAACTCAGCTGACTCTTAGCTGAAGGAGTGAGAACTGAGAGATTAAAATGAGAAAGTTGAATAATCAGTTATAGGAAAAATAAAGAGCATACTGTATTATTACTTTTAGGTTTGGTACTGTGTCTTTTCCACACTCTGCATTTGTGTGATTCAGTGTCATGCAGGCACCAGCTGTTCAACTCTTATAGATGTAGCAAAGGTTAGCACTGTGATGAGATGACTAAAGACAAGAGAATCATCAGTTAGGAAAGTCAGAGATAGTGGCACGTCAACCAAAATAAAGACAGCTGTAATGCTGTTTTATGCATAAAAGTAGTGAGAAAAGTCACAAGAGTAAGATTTGACAACATAAAAATTTAACCCAAAAAACCTCATAAGAAATTCAATAAGCAAACAATAGACTATAAAGCATAATGACATGACAATTCATCAATATTGATCAATATCCTGAATGCATAAAGTATGCTTACAAATCAATTTTATTAAGTAGCTCTGAGAAAATACAGAGGTGCACACACACATGCATTCTCTCTCATCTCTCCCTCTCATGTGTGTTTTGTGTGTATGTCCATATGCGTGCACACACATGTGTATAATTATTACTGATTGGAGTAATGGAATCCAAACAGGAAACTCTTATATATTAGGCCCAGAATATGTCCTAGTATTTTCACTTTTCTACTTTCCAAAATTCCTTTCACACCTTCAGTCCTCTAATTGTATCATCTACACCCTTCTTTCTGCTTCACTGTCAATGAATAGCTTTGCTTCACACAATAAAAGGGGAACTGAAGAATTTAGAAGACAGCCATAACTCCTTTCCACCACCATATCTCAAACTCAAAGGATGACCTGCAAGGATAATGCACTTTCCTACCAAGTTCAGCTCCAGGCCTTCTTGCCTTTGTGAGGGTGTAGCTCCTGCACTTGACTTCTTTTTGTTGTAACTCAATTACCCACATCACAGAATGTTATGACTTTGTATTTAGACTCCTGTTTTTCCTCCTACTTCTCTCTCAGATTTCCTCTTCCTCTGTTTAGCTTCTAAATGGTGAAGCACCCCAGGGCCATGTCTGGGGATTCTTCTCTGTCCAGCCTTTCCCCAGTGACCTCAGGCAGTCTCATGGCTTAAAGACCATCTACTATGGGTTGAATTATGCTCCCCCCAAAAATGATGGATTCCCCACCAGTAGTAGCTGTGAATATTATCTTATTTAGAAATAGGGTCTTTGCAGATGTAGTCAGCTTCAGATGAGAACAAAATGTGGAGAGAGAAAACATCAAGTGATAAGAGAATATTTTCCCTTCTGACAATAATCATCCATAACATTGCACACAACAAACTTTAAATGACTGTTATTGATTAGTAACTGGAGGCTCTGTCAAACTCTCCTCTCTCAGGAGCAGGAGCCTCTTCCTTGTGTGGAGAAAATTAAAGGTAAGGTAGATTCCCACTGACTTGAATGGTTTTTATTACACTGGCAACACATAACACTGAGAATTTACAATCTAGCTGGCCCTGTGCCTCTGCTTGGCATGCCCCATAGCATGGGGATAATGTGAGTTTTCTGGGGCTGCTACAACAAATTACCACAGACCTGATGGCATGAAACAAAAGACATTTATTATCTCATGGTTCAAGAGGGCTGAAGCACAACATCATTGACACTGGGCTGATAAGAAGACAGCGAGGCCACACTTTTGCAGGAGGTCTGCAGGAGAATTTGCCCCCTGCCTTGTCCTCCCTCTGGATCTGCAGTGTCCTTCCACTGTGAGCACAGTACTGTAACACTGTGTCAACATCACACACCTCCTCTTCTGACGGGTCTCCCTCTACCTCCTGTTAAAGATGCTTGCAGGGAACTTCCAGTAAAAATGTTGACCTGGTAGGAGCAAGACTCACATCCTCCCCACAGAGCAACTAGAAATTCACCTATTTTCCAGAAACAAACACTGAGGAGAAGCAGGCAGAGAGGCTGTAGAGACACAGCAGCAAACACGACAACATAGGGTAGGTGAAAATATCTGGGTTCAGAGCTACACCACACACTCACACTTGGGATTCCAGCTGAGGCAGAGCGGGTGGAAATTAGGGAAGAACTGGCCCTCCCAGGAATCTCAAGAGCAGTGAAGAGCCTGCCCAGAGGGACCGGGACATGGAACTGAGAGAGAGGGTTTAGGTGCAGGGAAGAAGAGACACCAGTGCCCCAGTGGCTTGAAGAGGAGACCTGGCAAGAAAATTACACTAAGCACTGCTGTAACCGGAAGGCAACTAGGAGAATCAAACAGCCCCACCTCCTGCCCACCAAAAATCCCACCCTCAAAATGGATAGAAACTTATACAGAAAATCAGCAACCATAAAATTTTTGGAAGACAACATAGGAAAAATATTCCATGACATCAGTCTTAGGGAGGGCTTGGGGACTCAACTCCAGCATCAAGGGAAACAAAACTAAAAATAAACATCTGGGACTATATCAAATTAAAAAACTTCTTCACAGTGAAAGAAAAGATCACCAAAGGCAACCTACTAAATGGGAGAAGATACTGGCATTTCACATTTCTGACATGGGCCTCATATCTAAACTATACAAAGAAGTAAAAAACTCAATAACAGAAAACAGGAAATCCTATCAAAAAATGGGAAGAGGAATTGGAGAGACGTTTTTCCAAAGAGGACATACAGATGGCCAACAGGCACATGAAAAGATGTTCCTACTCACTGGCTATCAAGGAAATGCAAATTAAAACAAAAATGAGATATTACCTTACACCTAAGAGATTGGCTGTTATTCAAAAGCCTGGACACAACAAGTGTTGGTGAGGATGTGGAGAAGAGGGAGCACTTTTATACTCTTGGTGGTAGTGCAAATTAGTGTAACTCCTATGGAAAAAGTGTGGAGATTCTGAAAAAAGCTGAATATGGAAATCCCATATGATCTGGTTATCCCATTTCTGAGTATCTACTTGAAAGATACAAAAACACTAATTCACAGAGATTTATACACCTCTATGTTTACTGCAGCCCTATTCATAATAACTAAGAACTGGAAACTACCTAAGTGCCCAACCTCAGATGAACGGATAAAAAAGATGTTGTACATTTACACAATGGAATACTATACAGCCCTCAGAAGAACATTTGGATCAACATGGTTGGATCTTGGGATCCATGGGATTATGTATGTGAAATAAGTCAAAAGAAGAAAGATAGATACCAGATGATCTCACTTATAAGTAGAATGTTAATAGATAAAACAAAGGAACAGATGAAACAAAACAAACCCTGAAACATTTGCAACAGAACTGAGGTTACCAATAGGGAATGGGATGGTGGAGTGTGGGTGTGTGGGGTAAATGGTGGCAGAGCCCACTGGAAAATGGTGAAGAACACTTGGTGATTTGGTGGAGGGCAAGGTGTGTTGACATATAATTGAGAAAGGAGGAACATATATATGTGTGTGTGTGTGTGTGTGTGTGTGTGCATGTTTATTTTAATGTGTAGAATAAATTGCTTTAATAGAAAAAATGAAGGAAGTGAGGGAGAGCCAGTTTTCCATAGTTTCTTGGTTCAGCTTGAAAATATTTAATGGTTAATGTAAACAGTGGAAGTATTTGCTTAAAAATTATGTCAAATACTTGATATGAAACATTAAAGCCTGCTGGTACTTTATTACACAACATATATATGTATAATATTGTTATATTTAACTTGTTAACCTTATGTAGCTACTAATTAAAAATCTGATTCTTTTTAAAATATTGAACATTGGTTACAAACCAAATCCATTTTAATAATTTGAATGACATATTAAATGACATATTTATATGACTAACTCATTTAAACAATTCACACATAAGTAACAAAACAGAATGCTTACATTTAATTTATACTAGAATTATTTATGTTATCAGTACAATTGGCTTACTTTATTTACTGGAGATAGGTTTTATATTTTTCTAAAAGCGGCAGTCTTCCTAATTTTGACTAGCCAGAAATCTTATCAAACTGAAAATAAAATACAATATTTTCACAATAAATATAGATTAAGAGGCTTGAACTTTTGACCACTTTTTGATAAAGGCATTTTAATTAGTTATATTTTGTGAAAGGATTCCAAGTTGAAATACTAATCACCAGGCTAACCTAAATTTTGTTGAAATTAAATTTTGTATTATCTATGAATAATAACTTCTTTTGAAGTTATCAAATGAATAAAGAGAAGAACTTTGGAAGTCAGTGTGCCATAATTATATGGAGGGTTTCCAGCAAAGGAATGAGAACACCTGAAATTTGTTTAAGAAATCCATCTTAGGTGCTGGTTCACAACAAATGAGAAGGACTTCACTTAGAAATGAGTTTGTCTAATAGAGCAGAGGAATATTAGACTGAAGCCCCAAGAGTTTCACAAAGACTGGGTTTAAGGAAGACTTCAAGTTTTTAGAGAAAGTAAAAAGAAAGGTAAGGGAAAGGAAGATTAACAAAAGATTTGTATAGAAAGTGATGATGAGCTAGAACAACTTACTCTAATTATAACCATTTGTATCCCCTTTTGGTAGTCTTTGAGAAATTTTTATGAAGATTTTACCTGATTTTCAAATTGAAAAAAGAAAAAAGGATGCTTGCTTGTGATTGCATTTAGACGCCATCCAATAATATTGGGAAATCATCTCAAAGTTCTTAACTAAATCACATCTACAAAGCTTTGCCATATAATACTCACCAGTTCGAGGAATTACGCAGTCCCAGGAACAGGTTCCCATAGCACCCTGTTCTGCTCTTTAAATCATAGTTCTAACCACAACTATACTTAAAGTGTATTTTCTTGATTTTTAAAAATATTTCCCACTAAAAAAGTGTCTGGAAACAAGAAACATGTTTTCTGTCTGTCTGTTGTGTTTACTGCTAAATACCCATTACCACCCCTAATCCTAATCCAACATAGTTTCTAGCACATAATAGATTCTCAACGAAATTCTCAACTCATGTCAGAAACAGTTGTATAGGTGAAAATCTATCTATAGAGAAGAGAAAAATGGAGGCAACGCATTTTGGTTTGCATTATAAAGAAATCTCCATTTTAGAGATGAGAAAAGTGGTGATAACCATTTGGTCAAGTTTATAAACTACTAAGTGGCATAGAAGAACCCTGAATATAAAATTCATGAGATCTATCCCGCCTACCTCAGTTGCGCCTGCCAATATTCATTAAGCATATTTCTAGGTCTAGCATTTTGATTCTCAAATCTTGTCAGTTTACAAAAAAACAAAAAAAAATCTTCCTGCCTTATTTTAAACATAAATTTTGTCCCGTAAAAATATAGAACTATAGAGAATTGTACCAAGATAAAAATAGTCTTAATGAGGACATTGTTAGTAGAATTGACACACATGAACAACCTACAAAAACCAGTCTTTCACTTTGTGGTTCATGGCGATCTCCATACTGAAAGGGTATATGCCCGAAGACCTTGATGCAAAGCCATGATCAGCCTTGTCTTCCATTCTCAAAATCTGGCTCTTTGGTATATATTTCTAGAAACTAGAAAAGCAAACCATCATCACAACAGAATTGTAATCACTTCTAAATATTTTCCCCAAAGTAACACAATTTCTAAGTCTGTGAAATTAGCTCAGTGAAGATTGGTATTCAATAAGAAAAAGAAAAAAATATTAGATTTTTCTGTCAGATCAGCAGCTGAGCTTTTAGTTTCTTCCTTTCAATGAGCTACGCCTTTGAGAGAGAAAATGTGGCTACTATCATGAGTATGTAAGATCCATTTGCCATGTCCACTGCTGTCTTTAAGCAAGAAATGATAACTGAGGGATTGTGTGTTGATGAAGAAAATAATGAACTTGAGTGACTTCTTTAATAATTTAATTTATAATCTATTCCTCCTGTGGCAAATATTGGAACTTACAAGTACTAATATAACACCTACCTTCTCTAGAATAGAATACTACTTTATATTTTTAATTTAAGGGAAATCCTAAAATAAGATGTTTTTACATGTTTGGCTAAATAAAATATACTCCTGTCTAAGGAATAGTAATTTAAAAAACATTTCCTAGGGAACACAGATTTAAAGATTGATTGAAGAAAGAGCCTTAAAGGAGTAATTGAGCAAAGAATGCCCTAATAAGAAATAGAAGCATTTCTAGGAAAAAAAAAAAAACCCACATAGGAAAACAGAAGAAAAGGTATTAAGATGAGGAGGAAAGCTCTTAAATTGTTCTTGCTTTCGTAAAATTGAAGGCAGGTCTAAATTTTTAAAGCAAAGAAGGCAAGTTCCTGATAGAAATGAGCAAACCATGACCCTGGCTTCCCAGAAATTAAGTAGAAATCATTATAACAATTTGATTTTTTTTGCTTCAGCAGTCACTTTTCTGGTCCTCATTACCAAGAGATGGAGAACATCATTAGGAGGTAGGTCGAGTTTGGGGACACAGACAAATCAATGATGATAACTCATGTCAGAAACAGTTGTATAGGTGGAAATCTATCTATAGAGAAGAGAAAAATGGAGGCAACGCATTTTGGTTTTGGGAGAAAGCTTTTGAAATTTTATGTATGAAATGACTTTAAGACATTTGGAAATAGAAATATAGAACTTAAAAAGCATACTTGAGCTAGTAATGAAAATTGGGAATTGTCAACACTTAGGTGGTGCTTGAGCATGTGGGAACAGGCGAGACTGTGCAGATAACCAAATACTGAGAAAAGAAGGCCTCGTGCAGAGCTCCAAAGAGCTCTGACACTTAGAAATAAAGGAAATATGGGCAGTCAAGAGGATGGAAATGTTTTCTGAGGAGTAAGAATGGTGTTGAGGAAAACCAGCAACCTTGGACGTCTCACTTGGGTCTGAGTCCCAGTGCTACCACTTAATTTCGTTGTAGTCTTGGGAAAAATATTTAGTTTCTCTAAACTCAAGATCACTTTTTAATTTGGAGAATTATTACTTCTATATTCAAAACTCTCAAAACAAGTCACTTGCTGCTTGAGGCACCTAAAAAAGTGAGAGAAATCCCTCTTTTGATCTGATTAAAACATAACATTTCTTAAAGTGTGAGGAAATTGATGAGACAAATAATATATAGCAATAGTTTTTGTATAATGCTAAAATGAATATTATTCCTATTTACAAATTTTTTGAAAGAAAAGATTGACATAGCTGCCCCATAGGTAGAAGACATTAGCATATAGGTTGATTTATCTATTTATACCTAACAATGATTCTGCTTTTAAGGCACTTACGACCAAATCTTGAATAATTTAGAAAACTTCTTTGAAAGGCCAACTTGTCAGCTAAAAAATGTCTTAAATGACATCTTGATCAGTTTCTATTTGAGGAGTAAAATATGATGAACTCTCCCATCACAGATAAAATTCATCTATTTATGCCCCCTTAATTTATCACAAAATATGTTGATAAATTTATGCTTTATTGATTTCTGGGTAAGATTTCCAGAACTTCTAAAATACAACTTACAAATGGAGGATAAATTTGTTTGTCAAGAAAGAAATTTAAAATGTCCATTTCTTTATGTTTGAATGGCTCCATGTTTTAGATTCTCCTTTCTTATTACATTTAGCTAAGTTTTAAAGAATTTTAAAACAGCACCAATATGTTGCCTCTCTTTAGTCTATTAGTTAGATACATCTTTAATTTATTAGTGTGTGTTACATTGAGCAATAATATGCACTGTCAACAGTGGATGATATCTGCACATTAATTTTTATATACAGAATCTGACTTCCCATGTTAGTTCTCATTATGCACCCAGGACAGTTTTAAGAATTCACCAGAGAAAGATCATTTATCCATACAGAGATGGCAACAATTTAGCTTTTAATAGTAATGAAATTCATATATTATTAGTTGCATATAAATTACACTTAGATGTCTTTATGGGGCCATAAATTAGATCCAGTGCTCCACTGGGACTTTGTGCTTTATAGAGAATCATTTATACATTTATTTCAGGGAATATATATATATATATATATACATATATGTATATATATGTTGAGTTTTCCTCTTGTCCTTAAAAAATAAAAAGTGATGCATTCTTGTATCTGTTTTATTCTCTTTGGAAAGTATAATTTCCCCTTTGGAAAGCAGTGTAGGCTTGGTTAGGAGCAATTAAAACTCATTTCTGATTTCCAATTTTAAAATAATGAGCATTTCTCTTAAGACTACAGTCATTTGACTGGGTGGAAGAAACTGATAATATATTAAAATATAAAGTGTTTTAGCTATAAATAGTTAAAGTAAATGAACATATCCAAATTAGAAATAAATGAACACATTCTTTCAAGAAGACAGAATTGCAAACATGTGAAATATATCAGAATTAGGGACGCTCTTCTTTAAACTAACCTCTCCTTTATATGGTCTCTCATTTGCCTCTTAATTCTCTAAGACATAGCAAAGGTGGAGCCAACACAGGAATTTGGGGAGAAAGGGTACATAGACAAGTCAAGTTGCCATCCAGACTCTAAACATTTTGGCGGAGGAATTCACTCCCCACTCTGTTAGAAGGCCTTGTATACAGGAGCATGCCCCCTTTACCTCCCAGGACCTTCAGGGTATTCATTCTAATTCTTTTAAATAATGTTCCCTACTATCTTAGCTCAGCCTGCAAAATACCACTGACTGCAGATTTAAGTAAAAGACATTTATTTGCTCACAGTTCTGAAGTGCAGGAAGTCCCAGGTCAGGGTGCTGGCAGATTTGGTTCTCAATGAGCTTTCTTCTGGTTTGCAGATGACACATTTTCCCTCTGTATCCACATGGCCCGGTCTCAGTGAGTGCAACTGAGGAAAGAGAGATTTCTGGTGCCTCTTCCTCTTTTTGTACTGGCATTTATCCCAATACAAGGGTACGCCATCATAACCTCATTTAAACTTAATTGTCTCTGAAAAGTCCCACCTCCAAACACCATCACATTGGGAGTTAGGATTTCAATACATGAATTTGAGGAACATAATCATTCAGTACATGACAAATGCCTTAAGCGAGATAGCTTTAATAACTGTCTTCAAATCCTTTCAAGGTAGATACAATTATCCTCTTTCCATATTATTAAAATAAAACTCATCTAGGCTTAAAAAGCTATCCAGTCCCACACAGCTGGAAAGTGGTATGACAAACCCAGGTCTGCTTTGTAAGCTCTTTTACTTTTCTTTCTGTGCTTAGCTGCTCCTTTAAATCAAACAGACATGTGGAATAAGCCCTTCTTTGTCACACTGGCCTACGGTATTGTTCAGCATTTCATTTTTCCCGTGTCTTCTCTCATCCAAGCCAACAATTTTGAATCATTACCTTCAAATGACTTGAGTTTGAATTTGTCACCTTTCGAATTCCTTTTCTCTAGACATACTACCAGTAACCTACGACTTTCTAAAGCCTTATGCAGAACTGGACCCATACTCTAAGAACGTTCTAGCTAAGGCAGTTCTAGGTGGGATCAACATAGTACATGTTTAAAGTTTTATGCTCTTTTAATGCATCCTAAATGTAAATTTGATTGTTCAACAGTCACATGGATCTTGTTCATGGGCATGAGAGCTTGTGTAATATTGCTAAAATTCAATATCCAATTCATATAAGAAACTTCATTAAGCTTACTAGATGTGTGAGCATTAACTAAAGTAAATTTGGCTTTCAACTTGCCTAGCATTTCAGGTAGATGCATGTTCTTAGTCAACTCTTAGCAGAGCATGCACTGTGTCACTATACACAAAACAGTTTTGCTTTGGGAAGAGTCACCTTCATAGTGCAATAAACAATATTCTTTCTGCTGCGTGTTTCATAGACAGGAATAATCTAACAGATGGAGATGTACATTACAAAGCATTTCAAAAGTTTCTGAGCAAAAAGAGTCATGATAAATTTTTGGTTTTGGACAATATGAACAGAATTTATTATTTTTAAGTTATTGTAATCTTTTGGCTTGATCCAAAAGTCCCAAATTATAGTAGTCAAGAGAAATCACCAGGAGATCAACTTCTGATGGTGATTTGATAGGACACACTTTTGGGTCGCTCCCCACAGACACCGAAAAAAAACAAAGAAAATTCCACCTATTTTCCTGAGACAAACACCAAAAAACGACTAGCACTTCAGCTGGAGAGGGAACAGCTGACAACAAATGGTGGGTGAGGACACCCGGGGTGGTTCTCAGCTAAGCTATTGAGTTGGATTTGGGATGGAGCCACGAATCTCCAGATGAATGGTGGGACAGGGGCTAGGGATTTCAGGAGCAGCTGCAGAGGCAGTGAGAGGCGGGCCCAGTGGTGCTGAAGTGCAGAGCGGTGAGGACTGGCTTGGGAGGGGGTGAAAGGAGAGCCAACGCACTGGGACCTGAGCTGAGGCTACACAGAGCAATCATACTGGGTGTGACCCTAACTGCAAATCATCCAAAGAGCTGAAGTCCTCCCACAACCATTTCACACCAGAGACTAGGATCCACAGAGTGGAAATTCCACCCATTGCATATTCATCCACCAGAAACCCGCGCACCCAGGACCCCACCCACTGCATGACAATGAGCAGGCAGTCCTAAACCTCAGTGCTACCTGATAGCGTTTCCTTGCCGGTGGAGCCGAAACTGCAGCCTGATTGCCACTCCTGGGCCAGTCAAACCTACACAACACCAGGGAAACCAAACCCCCAGAAATATAAACAGAGTGCCAAATAGAGCAAAGACACAGAGAAATGTACGTGAAATGATGAATCCAGTCAAAAACCCAGGGGAAAATCTGAATACAGCACATGTTTTTAAATCACCTGAAGAGGAATTTAGGGTAATGGCGATTAACATATTCATGGGAATCCAGAAATCAGTAGAGGCAGTAAATGAGAATGTCAGGAAGCAAAGAGAATTAAAAGAAGACATTAAACAGGTAAGAAACAGGATGGTTGAATTAAAGAACTAAATAGAGGGGCTCAGCAATAGAATGGATGAAGCTTCTAATAGAATCAGTGATCTGGAAGATAGGACAGAAGAACTCAATCAAGCAAACCACCAAAGAGATAACAAATAACTTCAAAGAACTGGAGACAGCACTCAAGACATCTGGGATAACATCAAAAGGAACAGCATTTGCATCACAGGGGTCCCAGAGGAAGAGAAAGAAAAGGGGGCAGAAACCATATTTGAAGAAATAGTAGATGAGAACTTCCCCAATCTGAAGAATGAAACAAGCCTCCAGATCCTGGAAGCTCAAAGAGTTCCTAATAAAAGAAACCCAAACAGAAATTCACCTAGACACATCGTCATCAAAATGTCAAAAAAGAAGATAAAGAAAGACTTTAAAAGCAGCCAGATAAAAACATGTCACAATCAGAGAAGCCCCCAGAAGATTGTCAGCAGACTTCTCAAATGAAACTCTGCAGGCCAGAAGGGAATGGTATAAAATATTCAAAATGTTGAAAGAAAAGGCCTTTCAACCTATGATGCTATGTCCGGTAAGATTATCACTCAGAACTGAAGGAATGATAAAAACCTTTTCTGACAAGCAAAGGTTAAAGGAGTTTATCACCACAAAACCAGCTTTGCAAAAAATATTAAAGGATGCTCTATCAAGTGTAAAGAAACAACAGAAAAACAGTAAGACAGCAAATACACCACAGTGGGTGTCATCTGGCAGCCTTGGTCAAATGAAAACCTCCAGCATAGTTTCTTGATTCCAGTCCTTGTTCATCAGTACAAGTCATCAACAACCTGGTGGAAGTGTCCCTTCTTGTCTGCCAGCTTCTATGCACTTTCCATGAACAGCCCTAACCCCAGACAGCACAGTGACTTTCTTCACCACCAGTGGACAACAACTACACCTTCTGCAGATGACAAGAATCCCAAATTAGGGACAGTGTCCATCTTTTCAACATGATCCTTCCTCTGATACTCAGCTCTCATTCCCAGGGTACATTTTAGAGTGCTCAACCCCTTTATGTTAGTTCCCTGATGTAATTCACAATTATATGCAAGATTTCCATGTCTTCACTTAAAAAATCTTGTAAAATAGAGGAAAGTTGGTGTGGGGGAGGGGTTATATGGGAGCTCATTACACTTTCTGCTCAATTTTTCTGTATACCTAAAATTACTCTACAAACAAAGGTGATTATATTTAAAAATACACTTCAATCTTCACAAGATTTAGTCATAGTCACATATCTAAACGTAGGAGATGTACTTGTCAAGCATGTTGGAAGATAAGGAACCCAAATCTCCAACTGAAGTTCTGATCACTGGCTCTGTCTGGTCTCTGAGTTGGGGGTTGCCTTATATGTAATCCCTTGTCCTGGTGCTTTTTCAAAAGTTATAAACTATTGGTGGGACTGCAAAGTAGTGAGCCATTATGGAAAATGGTATGGATATTTCTCAAAAAAGAAAAGAAATACCATAGGATCCAGCTAACTTACTTCTGGGTATTTATCTAAAGAATATGAAGACATGAATTAAAAAAGACACGTACACCCTGTGTTCACTGCAGCACTATTTACAGTAGCCAAGAGCTGGAAACACCTAAGTGCACATCAGCTGACTGGATAAAGACAATTAAGGGCAAAAGGGGAAACCAAAATAAACAACTAAATTAAAATGCTTGTTCCTCCTCTCCCCTCCTTCCTCCCTCCTACCGTCCTCTCCTAAAAAAGAAAAGAAATCATCAGACCCAAACAAGAGCCATAGAAGTATTTCTGTTTTAAAAGCCACCAGTTCTCTTGGAAAACAGTTTTGACAAAAAATAATTATTATTTCACTTATTCATAGAGGTCTCAAGAAATGGACAAAGTTCTAGACTAACATCTTGCAGGTCGAAGTGAATTGTCATCAAGATATTGCCTATCTTAATTAACAACAGTGAAAATATTCTCGGAATCAAGTCATGGTTTGACAGCATATATTCACACACGATCAAACTAAAATAAATGGTTATACAGGAATTCTTATTATGTATCAAATTTTAATGAATTTGTGCCATTATTGGAGAGCAACTTCGACAGTGTCAATCTTAGTGATCTTTAATAATGTACTTAGATGCCAGTCCCAAAATGCATCCAAGAAAATCCTTCTCAGGAAATCATCTCTCAGACACATCTTCTGTGTTTACACTGGGATTGTCAGTGTGTTTTAAAATCTAAAGGAAGATTACAATGAGAAAAAGATCACTCCCTTATGAAAAAAAGAGAGAATGAAAACAATCTAAGACTTAGATATCATGTGGCCAGTCATGCAAAGGTTTCCTTCTGAGCTAACGTGCAGCCTGTCAGCATCATCTACCCAGAGCACATTGTCTGAAAACTGGCTCTGGCCGTTTTGTTCAGAAGGAACAGGAAACCCTTCAGCAGTATGCACTATAGGATATTGTGATAACATCAGCAAGCAGAACACTGAACACACGCCTCCTGGTCACATACACACCCCTAATGAAAAGGTAACGAAGGCAGGAATTCTGCGCTCTCATCAGCAAAAAAAAAAAAAAAAAAAAAAAAAAAAAAAAAAAAAAAAAAAAAAAAAAAAAAAAAAAAAAAAAAAGGCATTCACAAGCAGAATGATAAAGATAACCTTTTTAACCACAGAATGCATTCATGTCAGGGAGAGAAAATGTGTTAACCCTGCATTTAGGAAGAACCAAATTGCAAGGAAACTTTAAAACCTGCAAAACTTGGCATGTTCATCACGCCACCCCTTGCCCAGGCTACTTCTTCAGCACTCTCTCCTCTTATGTGCGAGAGACTGGGGGAGAAGACATTGTGAAATATGATTCCCATTTTTTCTTGAAATACCGAATAACCATAATAAACTGCTATGTTCAGAGCAATGCTTAAGCTGTGAAGATCCAAATGAGAAAAGCAGAAAAACAAATCTCTGAATTATCCACAAATCCCTACTAATGTCGAGTAATATGTAGCTATCTACTTTATTCCTTTAAGTAAAATATATCCCTGCACCGATACCTGAACTGAAGCATCAATAGAACTGTCTTGAATCTGCCCCAGCCCTGACTCGGTGGTAACAGTGACATCTCACTCACTTGTCAGCATCTTCGGATTTCAGTCCTTGGCATATTATCCTTTTCACAAATAACGCATGTATTGTAACCTAGAGACTGAAGAAATAGGTGGGGCTGTAAGGTAGCACCAAAATAAAAAGGCCAGGGGAGTATTTATAATTAGTTTCCTAGGACTGCTGAATAGATCACCACAGGTTGGGTGGAACAAAACAAAGAAATGGACTCTTTCACAGTTCTGGAGACTCAAGGGCTAAAACCAAGGTTCTGGCAGGCTCGTGCTCTATCTGAAGGCTCTAAAGGGAAGAATTCCTCCATACTTCTTCCTAGTTTCTGGTATTTGCTGGCAATCATTGGCATTTCTTTACTTTTAGATGCATCACTCTGATATCTGTTTCTCTCTTCACATGGCCATACCCACCAGGCAACTCTATCCAAATTTACCTTTTGTTATAATAGTATCAGTTCATTCATTATGACATCATCTTAACTTGATTATACCTTCAAAGACCCTATTTCCAAATAAGGTCATTTTCACTGGTTTTGGGATTTAGGACCTCAGTGTGTCACTGGAGGGGACATAATTCAATCTCTAGCAGCATTCATTTAAATCACCTACTCACTCAAAAAGCTACAGCTAGCAATAAGATGAAGCGGTGGAGGACACTAGAAATGGGGAAAAATGCACATGACCTACAAAGAGCAAACATGCGGTGTATTTATGTATCAGGACCATGGACAGTAGCTCATGGTCCTGCCACCACCTTCCCCATCTCACCCCAATATTGGTTATGATTATGCTTATGGAGAGAAATGCTTTGTATTAAATAAGACTTCCTAAAGCACTAGTAGACTGCTTCTCTAGCATTCATAAGCTTCTATTCTATAAACCAGTTTTTCTTTCCGTGATTCTACATGGTATGGAGAAAATCATATAGTGATAGGGAGCAATTTGTTAACTTATAAATGTTGTTGCTACATTTCTCTAAATTAGGGTTCTATCTTCATTGTAAAGACCTGGACTCTATCTAGTACAGTGAATGATGATTCAGTAGAAGAAAACAGCTGTTTCCATTTAAATTTACTCAGACATTGCTTGCTCCAAAAAAAATCAATAAAATGACTACACGTAAGTTTACTTTTGCTATTTATTATTATTCAATGACCAACATTTCTATGGCCTTTCTATGAAGTGTTTTAAAGCAATGTGTAAAGACATACAGATTGATTGAAATAAACAGAATCAAACAAAAACATGGTAAAGTCAGACTGAGAGGATGAAGATGGAAGTGGGAAAGGAAGTGAGTTGAGAGTGGCCCTGTAGTTCTATACAGCCTTCTGAGAAGGCTGGACTTCTACTGAAGAAAAGGAGAATCTCTTAGGGACTACAGGTAGAGGAATGGTATGTTTAAATTTGCATTTTATTTAGATAATCTTTTTATTATGTAAAGGATGATTGAGAATGGGACAGACTTAGGAAACACTTAGTGGATATAATCAGCTGATCCTCTCACTGCTTAGGTGTGGGAGGTTACCTGTGGCTGGTGGTTCAGAACAGCTATTAGTTTGGGCAGCAGTGATCAATACTGAGTTTGTTGCTGATACCTTAAAATTGAATTTCCTTCGGGAATTAGAATCTGCACCCCTATGGTCTCTGCTGTGGAAACATTGCTATATTTCCTCAGCCCCTTCTAGCAGTATTTCACAGTGTGGTTTATTTTGGTTGTTGTTTGTTTGTTTTTTTTAACTCTTAAACTGTAAGTTTCATGAAGGTTAAGTTCCTCTCATTTTCAAATTTGTATCACTTAAAACCTGAGAAAGAGCTTGCTTGATAACCCTTGTCTGCTCTAGTCCCTAATTCCTTAACTGTTTTAGGTAAAGGAACTGAAGAATTTGTTTTTAACACCTGGTGAGTTTTTATTATCTTCAAGCAAAGAGGAATTCTCAGAACTCCTATTTAGGACAAGGATTTTGTTCTCAGAGGAAGGCTGAGGCTTCCTATAGTTACTAAATTATTGACGGTATTCAAAGGTACATTTTTCTTGACACAATCTACATGCATGCTATGACTTGCCAAATCATTTGGTTTTGTCTGAATGTCAGAGATGAACACACCCCTGACAGAGCAGGGCAGAGTCTGGAGCCTTACCAAGGAGGTAAGGCTGCTTAGCTTGGAACCTACCCATTATGGGATTTAGATCTGACAAACCTGTGTTGTCTTTGAATTCCCTCCACAGAGAACAGATACTTAAGATGCTGATTCTAAGAGTCAAGGTTACCATGACAAGACAGACAGCTACTGCGTAGGTAGAAATCAGGCTTCTTGATATTTCATATTCCCACACTTCTCGTTCATCTCACTCTCCCACAATGTGGTGGGGAATAATGAAATTGATAAGCAAGCCAGGGCTATCTCTTTATTTAGATCTTTCCCAATTCTATGAAGTGAAAGCAAAGGAACTAGATATGACTTTTTATACAATTGCACTATGAGAAGACACCCTGGAAACCATCTAGTCCTGCATCTTTTTTTTTTTTTAGGAAACGCACAGGTAGGAATGAAGATGAGCAGGCAGGCAGGTAGAAATGAAGAGAAAGGAGGAGGAAGCATCTTCATTTTATTTTTATTTAGTTGTTCACACTGGTTGTTTCCCTCCCAGACTCTGGAGTCGACCCAAGGGATAAATGACTGCTCCTTTGGAGGCAGCTGACCTAACCTCTGCTCCACCAAGTCATGCCTATGCCTTCCTTCTAACAATGTGGAAACTGAGTCACAGACACAAAATTAAGTTCAAAGTAGCATCAAACTTTGACTGATGAAATCTTGCCCATTGTAACAGCCACAGTGGACCTAGAGGAGCTGTCATAAGTGAAACAAGTCAAAAACATAAAGAGAAGTAGGGGTGGTTTCAATTATATATAGAATATAAAGAAACAAAGGAAATTGACTAACCATACTGAAATTCACAGAATGCAGGAGGGCGCTGCAGAGGGAAGAAAACCGAGTGAAAGTGTCTATAATGTGGGGTGAAGAGCACGAGAACGCTGATGGTGGGAGTGATGTGTGCACAGACCAACAT
Organism: Solenodon paradoxus; assembly: GCA_004363575.1. Classification (NCBI taxonomy): domain Eukaryota; kingdom Metazoa; phylum Chordata; class Mammalia; order Eulipotyphla; family Solenodontidae; genus Solenodon; species Solenodon paradoxus. The sequence continues at coordinate 475,970 of RJWH01000585.1, forward strand.
GCAATCCAGCACCCCAAAATCAGATCAGCACTCCAAATTCAGAAGCAATGTAAACAGAAGAAACAATAAACCAATTACAAAAATTCGATATATTTTGATTTACAGAGCAGGAGCCTTTCTGTGCATATTGTTTATTCTTATGGTTTCTATTTCCTGAGTTTAGATATAGGACAATAGTCAGGAGGATTTTATCTGGTTATTTTGACAAGAAACAATGCTCTCCCTTGTGAAACTTCATTGCAATAGATCCTTAGAGGACTCATATATTGACTTAGCTTTTTTAATTAAAAATTTTTACCATGTAATTTATGATATGCCTTATTAAAAATTTAGTATTTTCCTCCTGGATCGTTTCACATAAAATATTAATGCCAGTGAATTGTAATACATATTTTTATGCCTTCTTACTGGATCTAAGATTTTATTCTCTATAGAATGCTCATTATTTTATAAAGCACTTACTTGTCTGTGGCTTTCTTATCTCTGATATTTACACAAATAATTTTATTCTCATGATACTAATGGAAAAACAAATACTTAGCTAAGTTACTTGTCCAAGTGAAAGTGTTAGGATTTAACTTCTTACCTGTTCTTCCGTGAGAGCTGGTTGATTCTGTGTGATAAAAACTTCACTTCTTCCTGGGGTCTCACTTATAATTCTGCAGTCATGTAAAAGTTATCCAGGGCCTGCTGAGAAGTGCAAGAATATTTGTACCAGGAATTTGTTGTTTTTAACACACTGACATAAACTTTTAAAATATACTTGCTCTCTTCTTTCTTGACTCTGGGTTATTACTTACTGCTGTTATCAGTATACCTGATTAACACCATATTTTTCTTTAGCTACTGTTTCTATTTTCTTCTTCAAAACTGCTGTGAGTAAAGTTACAGTCTGAATTATACTCCCCTCCAATTTCATATGTTGAAATCTTAGCCACCAGCACCTCAAATGTAACTGGATATGGAAATCGAAGTTCTAAAGAGGCAGCTGAATCAAATGAAGCTTTTAGCGTGAGCCTAATTCATTATGACTGATGCTCTTCAAAAAGGAGGAAATTTAAATGGAGAAGAGCGTGCATGGTGAGAAATGACTGTCTACATCATCTGCAAGCCTGGGAACAAGGCTGCAGAATGAAACTGATGGTGCAGACACCCTGAGAAAATAAATTTCTGTGGGTCAGTCCATCCAGTCTGTGGCATCTACTATGGCAGCCCTAGCTAAGTAATACAAAGAAGAAACAAAGTTTTCAGATTTGTTCATGAACCACTAATAAATAGATCCTTAAGTGGGGGTTTCCTCAGAGTCAGGCTCCTGGGTTTTAGTGTATAAATATTGCGATATCTCTTTCAGTTTACAGCAACACCTTTGGCTTAAATTGTGAAGAGGCTGTAAATGAGAGGAGTTACAGAACAGGTGAGTTCCAGATAGATTAATTTACAGCCCCCAAATGAGATATTATAAAGGGTGTATCAAGTATTCCTTCAAATGCAGAAGTCCTTTTTACTTAATTAGAATGCCGTGGTACTCTCCCCTTGTGCATTTAAAATGTCATTGGATTCCCCAGACTTTAGCCTATCCGTACTCTTTCAAGAACACATCAGCTGTAAATATCCTAACATATGCATGTGTTTCATTTTTCACTTACTTCTCCCAGGCTGCACAAGTAGCTTCCTGCATCATACTCTTACTATTTCTAATGCCTGAGGTTACAAATGGATATGAAAATGGAATCCGCAATTCAGAATGCTGAGTAAAGTTCACTTGCAAATGAGTTCGCTCTCCCTTTCCTCTCCAAGACTGCTGCAGTGTTTTGGATGGAAATCAGAATCCTCCATGCAGCAAGGGAGGAACAAATGCACTAAGTTATTTCTTAGTAGTACTAGTAATATAGACCATTAAATAGACCCTAGTAGACAGGAAAGCCTGTGTGATTTCAAAAATAGCACCCATATGTCTGAGAGCTGCTGAAAAGATGAATTTTAGGTTTTGGAACATATCCCTGGAAGCAAAACATGACTTAGGTTCTGGAAAAGTTGTAGAGGACCTCCTCAGAGAATTACAAAAACATGTACCTTTCTCTTTCCAAAAATAATAACCAGTCACAGGAGACCACTCAGTGCCAAGTTTCAAACTTAAATCAAGCAGTACACACTGAGTGGAGAGTTGAACTCTGGCCTTTCCCCAGTTAAGTGCTGGTGACACAAGATTTTTAGATTCAAAGGTCAGGAATTGCAAAGGTGTCTTGACAAGATACCTCAGGCACATTCGATGTATAAATTAAAGTAAACAAAGAATGTAGTTTAAAGGACGCACACACACACACACACACACACACATATATATTACACACACATTTATAAAATTTAAAAGTGAAGGAAGAAACTATAAGGAAACATGTTGGCTGGGGTTAATTAAGTCAAGGGCATTATTTGGGGGAAATAGATAACCCTGTGATGTTTGATAAGAACTAAAATACCATCATGTTCTTATTCCTGGCACTTAAAAGAAGAAAAGATTACATTTGATATCTGTTTTGAAAAGAACATGTAGTTAAAAAAAAGTATTCAAGAGATTCCAAGTCATTTGCAAATCCAAACTTTCTTTAATTTTGTTCTCTTACCTTCACATACAGAAACAGAAAGTACCACATTTATGAAGTATAAAGTTTGCTGGTGATAAAATTTCAAAATCTGCATGTTATGTCTAGTTATTTAAAGCTTTTTGATGTGGCAAACATCCAGGTAAAAAATTATTTGGTAAATAACATTTTTCAAATATAATTCTCTAATAAGATAACTTGTGGAGTCTATAGGACAACTTTAAAGGCAAATTCATATACACACATAATAGCATGCCTCCTATGTGATGATAAAGTGTATGAGAAGTTACACCAAAGCGGAACATAATAAAATGCAATTCTTGCATTAAAAAACTTGAATCATTCAGTCAGGTACTAAAATTCCTACAGGAAGACTATAATGGAAAGGAAATTATGATAAGGTTAATGATATAAATGTAAATGGCATTCATGTGTTCTCGTCTGAATATCTAAATTCTCCTATTACTGGCACTTTAGTACAATAAGACTTTGTATAATTTGCTTAAAACCTCCAAATATCCTATGTACCATCTGAAAGAAGTCAAGCTATATATATTCTATTCACTATAATATCTAGCACCTGATGCATTTGCTAGCACATAAGTCCATAATAAATATTGAAATTAAAGAAAACAGTTTCTAGTATACAAAATGTAGAGCTGAGTCATAAATACTGACTCAAGCTCGTTAATTAGCATTGACACTATTGGATTGAGAATGTAGTTTGAAAAACCCACATGCCGTATGAAACAGATTAGCTCAAGGGATGTTACTCTCATTGGGAGACAAGTCTCCATAGGGCTCCATTTTGGTCAACTTGGGAGCCAGGGCACCAGCTGCCTTTGTTCTGCACCATTTCCTCAAGGATGCTTGTTTGGAAAGTGAGATGAATAGCGTTTACTTCCACAGTAAAGGGAAGACATACCGATACCCTATTTTAAAATATTTGGTTTCCCTAAGTTCAGTGTTCCACTGTAATATAACCCGTTCCAGATGCTGATATCATTGTCCCTTTTCTTACTTCCCTAAAGGAATTGGTGCTTGGGAAAAGCAGGCAAAAATGATGATATTATGCATCCACTATTATTATAAATAACGAGCTAAGCTTTGTCTGACCCAAGAGTCTTCTCTTTTTGGTCAAGCAACCAAGAAACAGAGGCAGATTGTCTTGTTAACTTGCAAGTAGAGTGAAAACTCAAACCCTTCACATCTTGACAATTTGATATACCAAAAAGGCACTGATTCAAAATTTCCAGTTCAAATAATAAAGAGAATTCCACTTTCTTTTAAGAAATAGTGCTGCTTCTACTCTGACAGCAAAAACACTCTAAATAAACCACAGTATAACTTTCCTCGACTCTCCTAGGGAGCTGAGGTTACCGGACAGTCAACAAGCCTAATCTAAACAGAAATAGACCCCTCCAAAGAGACCAATTATGCATATTGGTGAGATAATAATGATTGATATTTTCCCAAAATACAAAAAGTATGAAACGACAAATACCAAAATCTCAGAGCACTCCAAGCAAAGTAATTAACCATCATCACACACATACACACACAAACATATTATATGCACACTTCTGAAAAAAAAAATCAAAGATCAACAGAAAATATGAAGGCAGTCGACAAAAGCTGAAACATTATAAACAGAGGAATGGTAAATACGCAAGCCAGAAAACATGGAATGGTATCTTTAGCAAATTTGTAGGAAAAATCTCCTGTCAATATAGCACTCTTTACCCATTGAAGATATCTTCCAAACATTAAGGCAATGCAGAGAAAGTTCATTTTCAACAAACCTGGACAATAAGAATTACTAAAGACTGTAATTCACCCAAAAGTAATATGATAGCAGAAATATGGATCTAAAGAATGATCCAGGAAAGGTTAAAATGAAGGTTGATATGAAAGACTCATTTTCTTATCTATCATCACTCTGAAAGATATTATCGTGTAAATTAAATCGGTATGATAGCACTATAGAATACATTTACAAAACGTGGAATATGAAACATACAAGAACACAGAAGATGAGGGGTTTGACAACGCAATGATGTAAAGAGTTGACACTTTATCTGAAGCAGTTCAATATACTTTACAATAAACTGTAACTAAATATTTCTGTTGTAAATGCTTGGGCAGTCACTTTTTTCTGAAGGTTTATAAAAAACGAGCAAATAGTAAAGATATAAATGAATTTTAAAAAAATACTCAATCCAAAAGCAGGCTAAAAAAGGAAGAGTACAAAGAATAAATGAGATAAGCAGAAAGCAAATGTGAATGTAGCAGATTTAAACCTAATCATGTCAGTAATCACATTTCATGTAAATGGTCTAAGCATACCCATCACAAGACAGAGGTTGTCCACTTAGATAGAAAGCAGTAAGACCAAACCACATAATACCTACAAGAGACACATGTTAAATATAAAGACACAGACGGTTAAAAGTGAAAGATAGGAAAAGATATGCTATTATAACCCTAATAAAGTGAAAGCTATCATGGGTATATTGCTATCAGACAAAGCAGATTTCTGAGTGAAGACTATGACTAAGAATAAAGATCACTCTTAATGATAGCAAGGCCAATTAATCAAAAAGAAATCATCCTATATAGCTGTTAATAGATCTTTAATATTTTTTAATAAAAACTAATAAAACTTCAAGGTAAAAATGACAAATATACAATTATGGTTAGAAACTTCAACAGTTCTCTGTGTTGACAAAAACTAGAAAGAAGAAATTCATTAAGAATATAGAATACCTGAAGAGTATTATCCACAAATTTGACCTGGCATCCACAGCACATTCCATCCTCAAACAGCATAATATACATATATGTCTTTCAAGCACTTATGATGAAGATCAGAGATCATAGTCTAAGTTATAAATCATATTTAGAAGAAATGAAAGCATATAGAGTATTTTTCTGCCCACTTCGAAATTAAATTAGATTTATAGAAAGAAAAAGTTCCATTAAGCGATAGTTCCATTAAGCGATACTACAAGGTAGCTCATGCGTCAATGAAGAAACAGAACATATTTTGAACTAAAGGAATATGATAACATAATGCCTCAAAATGTAGAAAAGAAGGATAATTTGTAGCATAAAATACTCAGCAAAGAATATCTTAAATCAGTGAATTAAATGTGTACCAAAAAACTAATAACTCAAAATATTTGTCATTTTATTTTTTTTAATATTTATTGATATAACTCACAATTATACTATATTCACCTCAAATATTCAGTTCAATGAATTTTTATATAAGAACCCATGTAAACACTACTAAGATCAGGAAATCAAGCATTTCTAACCCCTTGTGTTCCTTATTAGTCACAATCCTTGATATCTACACCTACGAAAATGTTGAAATATCTTTACCTAGACAGAACATTTTTAAAATTAGTCTCAAAAGATTATTTACTCGTTTCCCTACGTAGCTAAATTCTCCACTGTTCCGTTGCAGTACTGAAATGCTCTCTTCAAGGTAAACACTTTTAAAAGTCACGTGAACTCACTTTTCTTCAATAATTAAAAAACCCAGCCACCAAAACATTCATCACTTGGAGAAACATCCTCATCTAGACACTATGAAGATGTGACCTAAGGAATCTTGTTGCCAGCTAGAGGTGCGCTTGGATAACGCCTGACGCTCAGTTAAAGCTCACTTGCAGGGCTTGGCCTCCCCTCCGCTGCTTGGGTGGCGACGTGGGAGAAAGGACCAGCAGCAGGAGGCCTGTCAAAGCCCAGGGTCAGGCTGAGCAGCAAGGCGTTGGAGCAGGGGCGGACCCTTTCTGCTCCAGTTCCTTACTCTGTAGCTCGACCTTCTCCCAGCTGTCTCTGGACTCTGAAATGCACTTGGAATGTATTTCAGAGCAGACCTCCACTGCACGGAGAGCAGCCTCCTTTACTCCCCAGGGAACTGCGCCCAGGGCGCCGCTGTCAGCCGACGTCGGTGCTGAGGAAAGGGCTGCTCCTGGAACGCGAGTGGACAGAAAGCCCAGCAGCTAGCTCAGGCCCCTGGACGTGGTGATGGGATTACATGCAATGCGTCAAAACCCATGTGGTCTGCGCTTTGAAATAGATGGATGAGGCCAGTTCGACTCCATGAATGTGTCACGTTTTAAACTAATAAAATCCACATAAACCTAAATCAAAGCTGCCAGGTGAGGAAAGAAAGAACAGGCAGTTTCAAGGGATTATTTTTTGTAAAGCTATAAATATTACTCATAGAAGACTTTCTGTTACCGGATCTTGTTTTCTTCTAAGCCTGCTCCAAACACTCCCACTGGAGAGAACGCAGTTGTAATCGGTGTTTGGAGCAAGAAGATTTCACACACTACCTCCGCGTCCATCAGGCAGATGACTCAGAGGAACCTGGCGGCCACTCAGCAGGAGGGCTGCCTTAACACTGGTCTCAGAGCCCAGCAGGCCGCTGAGGGCCAAGGCCTCTTACACAGAGATGGCAAGATGCTCACGGGCTCCTGGTGAGGCAGCAAGAAATAGGTGGCTCCTTCTCTCCCAGAATATTAAATTAAAAACAGTCCTGAGAGACAGCTTTTTTCAGCAATCTCTTCTATATACTGAGGGGATATAAAGACATAGTTTCTATACTCTAGAAGCACAAATAGTTTAGCAAAAGAGAATAAACACACAAATGTAAAAATTTAACTGACAGTGTAGAGCAGTTCATAGTAAGGCTTCAAATGGGTGGTCTGGACAATGCTTGTCATTGTTAAGAAGAAAGAGAGCTTTGAATTGAAAAGGGATCTCCCCGGTGTCGAAACTAGACGTGAACTCTTAAGATGGAAAGGCAGAGGCGGTTAAGATGAGTATTTACAAACAAGCAGGAGTTTTAACTAAGGTAAAGGATGGGAAGGAACTAGCCTAATCTATATAATCATATATTTGTGAAACCCCCAGGTATTCTATGTTTACTGCATTGGTTCATTGGTTCACATAGATTTCAAACTAATTATTGCATATTCCACTCATAATACTTCATTTAATTAATATATTTTATTTATATTCAGATTCATTTCAATAAGAACTTGGAGCAGCTAATTAATATGTATCATTTTATGTCATATCCTAACAACAGCGCACAAAACTATTACTCTCCAATTTTTACAGATGAATAAACTAAAGTTGAGAATAACTAAGTTACACAGAGCTAGGATTAAACCAGATCAGAAGTTAAACTGGATTTTTTTAAAAAGTAACAAAAGACTTCTGTCTCTCTCTCCCCTGCTTCTTTCACTCCTCTCTTTCTCCTCCTTTCCTTCTCCCTCTCTTTTTAATCTCTTCTCCAGTCTCTCCATAATCTGTGCTTGAATAAAAGTTAAATTTAACAGAAGATTTTTGGAAGTATGAGAAATAAAGGTGACCACCCAGAGTGGCATCTGTTTATGGAGAATCCTAAAAGGCAGGTAAAAGGGCTTTGCTGCAAATGAAAGAAAACATTCATCATTATATACCCTCAGTGAGAGCGCATGATGGAAGTATTTTAGGAAGATGATGTCTTCCTGCACAGGGAAGCAGTAAAGAATGGTGAGGAGGTAGACAGAAAAGTTAGAAAACTGTGTAAAGGCTGATAATAATAGTAAAACCAAATGGTGATAACAAAGCTTACAGTGTCACTGGACAATTCTGTTTTACATAATCAGTTCACTTAAGCTTCAAACAGACCATGAGACAGATACAGTTATTAGCTCCATTTGACAGGCAGAGAAACCGGGACCCCAGGAGAGAACTTGACTTGCTCAAGATGACGTAGCAAAGGATAGAACTGGATTCAAACGTTAGTGGCCCAATTGCAGTCTGTGCTCTTAGCCAAAGTAATAATAGTGCAAGGAGAAAGGTGAGGACAGATGTAAGAGACAAGAAAAAATTATCTGGGAAGTTATTAACCAATTAAAGCTAAATAATTCTATGGTTTCTTACATTGATTTCCCAAGTCAAGTAAAAGCCAGTATTGGGGGCAAAGATGGTAAATTCAGTTTCAGAATATGTTGGAATGATAAAAGATGACATCTAAAGGTTGTTGGAAATAAAAACTTTCCCTCAGAAAAGGGATGGTGAGACAGTTGAGTTAGAAGGGAATTGACACTAAGCGAACTGTGATGTTGTAAGATGCCTGACTTCCAGAGAGAAAGCGTTACAGAACAATGGAAGCGCAAGTTCTAAAATTCATAAAGCCCACAGGAAAAGACACAGAGCAAGGGAAGAACAAATGACAATAATTACCTTTCCAGACATAGAAGAGCCGTTTTGTAAGAAGGGATGTGATTGACAGTGTCAAATGTCAGAATTGCCAAAGAAAATAGGTCTGTGGAAAGTGAATTAAATGTCTCGTATCTGTGACTAAAGGCCTTCAGAACGCAGCTTCTGCAGAGTGGTAGAATCTGAAATCACATGTTGGAAGACGACATGAGTAAATATCTAGTAACCAAACCGACATTCCCACAGTGTTTTTGTGTTATGCATCACAACATGGACTTGACCGCCATGGGCAGAAGCTCACCTGTGGGTACGCTCTGGGGCACAGACAAAAGCTCGTTATAAAGGCTCTCTAACACACTGTCACTATCATCCACCTCAGGCCCCAGCTACAGTCATTGCTCTTAAATTAGATCGGTAATGAGATTCACATGACCTGCCCCTTGCTACCCAAAGCAGCAGGGATGATGATACTTCACTACTCTGGAGTCGCTGATGAAACTTCTTTTCTTCCTCTTGGCTGGTCTACTGAGAGAATCCATTCTGTTCCATGGTTTCCACTTCCACTTGTAAGTGTGCACTTCTCAAATCGCTTCTCCTCAGGTCCAGATACGTATTCCCAACTGCTTACTAGGTACTTTGAACTGGCACCTCAGAATCGAAATGCTCAGAACTACTCATTTTCACCTAACCTGACTCTTCTCCAAGTTATTTCTCTTATCGAATGGAGCTAGAGTCAACTAGTGATCTAAAACAGAAAACGTCTCTTATCCACTTCCATAACTGAATAACCACCAACTCCTGTGGCCTCGACCTTCATGGTCCTATTCCTGTAGCTCATTTCCACACCTGTTGCTATGACCCAGGTACTCCTCATGCTTTGCTCATTATTCAGTCAATCAGTCAGTCAAAGTTTCATTCATTAAATGCATACTTGCTGAGTATCGACTCCGCCAGGCACTCTGCTATGAGCTGGATATACTAGAAAAACTAAAACAGGGATCTTGAGTTTATGAAGCTTTCATTTTAGTGAGAAGACAGACCCTTAAAATGCTAACATAAAATACTGATTACCAATTAGTGCTAAAAGGAAAAAAAATAAAGCCAGGATAATGAATAACCAGGGAAAGTCTAGTGGAGTCGGAATAAAATTAGGAAAAAAGGCATTACTAAGCAAACAAATAGAGAAAACAAAACCAGACCAAATTCTTGGACTCTGACAATAGACTGAGGTTACCGGAGAGGACAGGTTTGGAATGGAAGCAAAAGGTAGAGGAGTTCAGTGGACAGTGCAGAGGATTATTAAATAAACGGTGATGGGCATGGGAAATGTCATGTGTTTGATGGACAGTGGCCCTATCGCCTAAAACTTACATTGAGCTGTAAACTTTTGTCTCAGTAAACAAAAAAAAAATAAGCAAATAGGTCTAAAAGGATTATATGATAGATGTGAAACACATACAGAAAATACATGCTGCTGTCTTGTGGCAAAGCATTATAACCAGAAGGAAAATAACGTGAAATCCCTGAAGCAGGAGTTTGTTAGGTGAGATCTACAGCCAGCGAGAAGATCCGAGTGGCACTGAGGTGAGCGAGGGGCGACCGGTAGAAAGAAAGTCGGAAGGTCGCCAGCCACCACCTCATGTCTGGCTTTGGGGACCTGGCAAGCCATCTGAATTTAGGTCTAAGCATAAAGGGAAGCCATTGAAGTGTTTTTTTTAATGACTTGCATGACCAAATTTACATCTTAACACTCTGGTTGCTGAGTGTAAAATAAACCATGAATTCCAGGGCAGAACTTGGAAATCAGCCAGGAGGTTATTCCACTAGTCAAGGCAAAAGACAGAGAGCCTTTGATTAGCGGTAGGAATGAAGGTTGTGTGACCTGTGCTTTCTGGAGTTGGGCTGCCAGCCACCTCAGGGATGGGTGATCAGTAGCAAATAGTATGGCAGAAATGTACCCAGGAGCTCAGGTAGCACCGCGGAGAGGCACCTGATTCATACTGAGTGAAGCATGCTGTGTCTGCAGAACACACACATCCCCAGAGACTCCTGCTGAAATTCGAATCTTCATTCGGGAGGTCTGGGGTGACATCTGAGATTCCGTCTTTTTACAAAACTCCCAGAGCATGGAGACTGCTAATACAGTGGCCACCTTTAGAGGAGCAACACTTCAGCGGCGAGAGTCTACATAAAGTTACTTCTGGGCTGCCTGTCTAAACGGGATTCCCTAGCTCATTACACACAGAATTTATTTCAACAAACAAGTGTTAGTGTGTGCGTGTGGTATCACTCTACGGTCACCAGCTCGGAGGCGGTGCATGTGCAAGGGCACATTTCATAAAGTTAGTGCTAATGAGGCAAAGAGGTTTCCTCTAAGCAAGCATATTTCATAGGAAAAAAGTGGACTGCAGTTACTGAAAAAGCATAGGCAACCACCCTTGTAAAAGCTGTCCCTGTCCAGGACCAGTTCTAATCACATTTCATGCCTAATACTACAAGCATTTTTTCTTTAATAAGTAAACTTGACAATATAGAGAGCCTTCCTAGTGAGGTTGCCAGAGTTCCTTAGTTTCAGCCAAACCCCAAGTCTGCTCTAATATTATGGTTACATGTACTGCTAAATTAAAATAGATTTGTACAGGGGATGAGTAGAGATAGACCAAGGAGGAACATGAAGCAAAGTAAGAGCTTAAACCTGAGAGAGAGAGAGAGAGAGAGAGAGAGAGAGAGAGAGAGAGAGAGAGAGAGAGAGAGAGAGAGAGAAATGAATAGTGAGTTGAAATGATAACAGAATTGCTGAATCAGGTATAAATAATGGTTGAGAAAAAATAAAGGGAAATAATGACAATAAACATGTAATATAGGGCACACTCTGGTGGAGTAGCAATTGGGTCAGCTGTCTTTAAAGGAGCAAAGTCCATACACGCCCCAAGGATTTAGGTTCGAGCCAGAGTCCAAAAGGCAGGATGGGGAGAACAACCAGTGTGAACAACTAAACAAAAGTAAAATGAGAATGAGGCATAGGGATATCAATGTTATCTACATCACTGGGCTGCTCTGAGAATCAAACTTGATAAGGATCTTGAAAAATGCACTAAAAATTGTCAAGGTGTAGATAGACGCTTAGAGTATTATAAGAGCATCATCATTTAAAAGATGCTTTGATTCTCTCTTTATGCTTTAAAAGGAAACAAGCACAAAGTAACAAAGTGTGATTGTAAGACCTGAAGTCAGAGGACTTGGATTCACTTTACTCTGTTGCTTACCCCTTTGAGATCAGGTCTCTTCATCTGCACAATGAAGATATGAAATTAATAATGTAAGAGATGCATTGCATGTCATTTCTGTGCAAAAGTCTCACAATAAGCTTCAGAGGAATGGGTCACCTCATAGTAATGCGTTTAGTTTTGAGAAAGCGAGTCACTAACAGAGACCTACGTAAGTGGGGGGTCCTTTTCCTACATGAAAGGAAGTCAGCCTTTGCTGGGGTCATCTCTGTGGCTCAGTAATCTCTTCTGGGATTCACATGCTCCCTGTCTTTTCTTTCGCCGTGTCCCTAGCACATTGGAAATCATCCTCCATTTCAAGAGAAGAAGAATGCGTGTAGGCCAACACTGCGTGCTTCAGAAAGGCAGAGCTTATCAGCATTTTACTGTGAATGAAAGCTGACCTAAATGGCTCACCTAAATTCTCTGAGTAAAATAAAAGCTGAACCTTATTTTTAGAACATTGTAAGTTGAAGATACCACATGATCTTTAAAAAAAATACAGCTTTAATTTTAACTTGTAATTGTGAGAGCACTCTGTGATATATATTTGACACAGATTTCATTTCCTTTGGCTATATCTGCAGAAGTGGACATATGAATGAATCATATGAAAGTTCTATTTTTTTTTTGAGGACCTTCTATGCTGTTTCCATAGTGGGTGCACCAGTTTACATTTCCACTAGTAATTCACAAGTGCATTTCCTTTTGCATAAATTTTATGGCTATTTAATTTGTGGTTACCATGGGTATTACATTTAACAACCTATCATTATAAGAGCCCAACATGAATTCTTACCAGCTTACCTTCAATGAGATACTAAAACCCTGCTTCAGGCAAGCCCTCATAGAGCAGCAGTTGGTCAGTCACCTTCAACTGCCGCAATTCATACGCATCCCAGGATCCTAGTTTAAGTTCTGAAGTTGGGGGTGGAACAACCAAGATGAACAACTAAACAAAATAAAATCCTTCTTCCTCCTCTCTCTTCCTGCTTGCCTGACTCTGCTTGTCTTCATTCCTGAGTACACATTTCCTTTAAAAAAAAAAGAACACTTCTTTTTAGCTCCACACTGCCCTTTCATGCCCCATTGATGTCACAAATTAGAAGCTATGCACCCCCAAAAAGAAACAATTCTTTTATAAATCATAATAAAATGTAGGAAGCAAAATATGAAGTTACCACCCAAAGGGTCAATAATACTATTGTCAGACCATTTTTTAAAAATGTATTAGTCTATTAAACCATGCAAAAAAATAAAAACTGGGGCTATAAATAATTGCTATACTATTAATAGATTTTTAAGTGTTCATGTATTTGCCTTTACTGAGATCTTTATTTCTTCAGACAGTATTGAGTTACTCTCTAACATACTTTCGTTTCAACCTCAGGACTCCCCTGATCATTTCTTTTTCTTTTCTTTTAATGAAAGGTATAGGCAGGAATGAAGTTGAGTAGGCAGGTGGGCAGGAAGAAAGATGAGGAAGAAGCCCTTTATGTCATTTAGTTTTCCATCGTTGTTTCCCAGAACCCAGGGTATTGAACTAGGGACCTCGGGATGCATGTGAATTGTGTCCAGGGTGTGCTAAACCACCAGGGCATGTCAACTTGATCCTTTCTTAAAGGGTTGTTTTTCTCCAATGAATTCCTTGACCTTTGTTTACCTGCTAACATCTTGGTTTCTCCCACACTTTTAAAGAATAGGTTTGCCAGATACAGGATTCTTGATTGACAGGTTTTTTTCTGTTGACATTGGAATCCATTGACCTACTTCCTTCTGTATCCAAAGTTTCTGATGAGAAATCTTCCAACAATCTTGTAAAGAATTTCTAGTAAGTGAGGAGTCACTTTTTCTATCGTACTGTTGTCAAGATTCTCTTTGTCTTTGCCTTTTGGAAGTTTGACGATAATGTGTCTCCATGTGGTTCTTTGTGACTTCATTTTGCTTGGCATTTGCTGAGTTTCATGGATGTTTGTATTCATGTCTTTCATCAGATTTTGTAAGTCTTTGTCCAGTATCTATTCAAATATTCTCTCTGTCCCTTTCTCTCTTTTCCTTTTGGGGCAACCACGATGCATGTACTTGTGTACTTGGTGATAACCCACAAGTCCCTTAGATTCTTTGCAATTTTTGTCAATCTTTATTTTTTCTGTTCCCCAGACTTAATAATTAACATTGCTGTATTTTCAAGTTTACTGATCCTTTTTTCTAACTATTAAAATCTATTTTTGAATCCCTCTAGTGAACATTTTATTTCAGTTAATTAACTTTTCATTTCTATAATTTAACTTTGATTTCTTTGTGGATTTTCTGCCTATGATATGTCCATCTATTGATGGCATTTCTTGGCATTTTTCATACATCCCTTTAATTAACTGAGCAACTTGAAGATAGTTCCTTTAAAGTATTTTTCCAGTAAAAATGTCATCAGGTCTTTTTAGGGTTAGTTTGTGCTGACTTTTTTCCCGTATAGTGGGCCGCAATGTACTTTTTCTTTGTATGCCTTGTGAAATTTTGGCCCCAAACTGGACATTTAAATGCAATATAACTCTAGAAATCACATTCTCCCTCATCCCCAGGGTTGGCCGATTATTGGCTCTATTTACTGTTTTAAATTTTTGTAGTTTTCAACGAGCACCAGACTGAGGTGTAAACTTGGGGTCCATGTGGCTGCCCTCTGAGCCTGTGACTGTCCCGGTGTGTGTGTGATGACTTACATTTCCCATGTAAGAAATTGCTTTTGAGTGCATGAATCCCTAGTAAATGACTTCCAAAAGAGCAAAAGAATAAAGTGAAAGAGGGATGAAAAGGAGCACTGATCTTTAAACCTGTTGGAGACCATTTTTGCCAAAGGAGGGTGGCCTGAAATGACCAGGAGCTGCAGTAGCAAAAGTGATGCCACCTCTTGTCTGCACCTCCTCTGAGAGGCTGCATTCAACAAGCAGAGCATAGAGCTCTCATATTTTCAGAAAACAGTCCTTTTTGTCCACTGTGGTTGTCAGTTTTTTTGTGTCCACTTGATGGGACTTAGGGATGCCCAGGAAGCTGACTTACACCACGGACTTTCCTGGGTTTCCAGCTTGCAGACAGCAGACCATGGACTCTCTCTGCCTCTATAACCACATGAGTCAATACCTGTAATACAGCGCTTATCAAGTCTGCATATGAATTTACATATACATGTATATGCACATACATATGTATCCTGTTGGTTCTGCTTCTCTTGAGAACCGTAATTCTCATGCCACTCAGAGTCCCACACACCCCAAGCCAACTGCTTCTGGGCACGTGTGCAGTGCCTGCCCTGGGCTTGGGAGGTGCTGGAGCAGCAGCAGATGCAGATGCTGCACTAGGAGCTGAAATGGACTAAAGTCAACTGCAATACATAGTCCAATTCTTTCCTGGAAGCTGCACATATTAAATAGACTCCATATATACCTCAGATAGATTCAGCCAGTAATATTGTTGTCGAAGTTTGAGAGACAGATTCCTCATACTTCCTCTGCTGCTGTCTTTCAGAAATTCCAGGAATAATGGTTCTCTTTATAGAGTTCAAATCACCTTTCCAGGCATTCAGACTTTCCACACTTTTTATGGTAAATTTATTTTATAGAAAAGGATACTTTGAGAGAAACTAAATTAAGGTTAATCCCTCAGAGAAAACATTCAAAAACTTCTTTAAAAAATATTTTTTCTTTCTCATTATAAAAATGCTACTATATATGTTTGAACAGTAGCTTCAGTTTACATTAACCACTGTCATTTTAAGAATCCAACCCTGATATAAAGTGTCTGCACATGCAAAATATAATAAAATAAAAAAGGAAATGTGCTTGTATATTATGTCAAATATACAAACATAGGAAGAAAGGTGTTCATAACATTGTCATAAAAATTTGTCACTGTAATAGAAATGTTTTGATCCAATTGGTAGGCTAAATTGATACAGTGGATGCAAACCTTGCTATAAAGAAATAAATTGAAGCTGCCTGTATTATTGAAGTATGTGTCTCTAGACGACAAAGTTCCATTTGGACTTCTCTTTAAGTATTAAATGTAGGACTCCCTGTATAAAATAGAATTGCTTGTTTTGATTTGTCATTTTCTCCGAACGAATCCTCATTCTGCACCGTCGTCCCTGCTGTGCGGTGCTGAGGAGCCACCCGACCGCGAGTCACCGAGACCTGCTCACTGAGTCTGTCTGCTGACATTCTGCTCTCCTCACCTCCCCTGGTACTGAGTCATGCAGCCCTCGGTCACTGTTATGGATTAACCTCTTGTGTTTATGGCTTATATTTGGTAGTAAAATTTTATAAGTTCTCATCATTGCAAGTTATTTAAAAGCAAGAACTATAACCTTCTTTTCCTGCACATGTTCCCCTGCTGCTAAATAACTATCAACATGAAAGATGGTGTGGACCAGATTGCTTACCTGGGGATCAAATTGTGTATTGGTTTGCTTCATTTCTGGAAATAATAATCATTCCAGGTTCTTGACAGTAGTTTTTTACAACTTCCTTGAGTTTTATCTCTGCCCTGTTTCTTATGATCTGGACCAAGTATCTATAAATAAAAATAATATTAAGAAAAAGAAAGATATCTAAAATAATAGGGCATAAATCAGTATGAAGATAAATATATCAGAATGTCTGACTAGCATGTAATAGTTTTTATTAGGTGATGTGAATTAGTTCACCATGACTTTGGCTCAAGTCTAATTAACAGGTCAGTTCCCTTTTCCTCTTATGCTAAGATACAGAATTTGAGAAAGAGAAACATCTGATTTTCTTAAGTGACACAAAAGAGTTATTGGAGTTCTAAAGGCCCACCATTTGTCATGCTTTTGGTCCAGACATTTCTTGTACATTCTTACTTTTTGTTTTCTTATTCCTCCCAGTCAAGCTCTGTGTTCATCCCAGGGTATCTGGAGGCTAATGTTGTCATAGCTCTCTGTTCATGTTTGCAAGTCAGCTTTGAGATCTTTGATACAAGGCGCTATGACAGGCTCGAAATATTTTTCTTTTATACTAGGCAATACAAGTAAAATTTGCTCCAAAGAGTCAAGAAGATGGTATTATTATAAACGCATTAATAAACTTCACAATAGGGAAAATAATGTATAGATGGGCAAATACACTGCATTCAGAGCTCATTGAAAGTCTCAGACTCAGTTTAAAAAGGGAATTTCGGTATTTGAAAAATAAAGCTGTAAGTCACATTTTTGGTTAATGTGAAGAAATTCAAATCCCAAACAATGGTCAAAATTCTAAATTCACAAAAGTTAAGTGGACTCTAAACTTGTCAAATATGCTTATTAAGCCCCTTTTCAAAGATGAAAAACACTTTAAAAGTCTAAAAAGCAAAGGCATCTTGGACATTAAATAGACTTTTTTCCCAAAATAAGGCTTCTGATGAGTTATGTGTAAAGCAACCACAAACACATGGATTAAGTTTACTTAAAACAAGCATAGGTTTAAATGTGGAGAGAAAGCTATGGGTGAAATCAGTTAAGAACATCTCTAAATCCTAAATATTTGCACAAAAAAAAAGCTTGTCTTTTCCAATACAACACAAGCTTTCTATGTCTAGTTGGATTATGTAATTCAGTAGAAATTCCCATTTACCTAGTTAATTTTCTGGCCCAAATGCAGCTGCCATTTGCTCTTTATTATTTGTCTTGTCTAAATTGTAACCAATTGTTCTCTATTCAAGGCTAATTCTCATTTACAAAAGCAGACTCAAAGAGCAGCAGATAGACAGCTCCATGTTCTTGAAACTGAGGCATGTTCTGTGCCTGAGCAGCTTTTATCATAAACAACAACACTACCAGGTTCATTCTTCAGGTACTGTTTCCAGAATGGCCTTTTCAAGATGCTTCTGATGCTTCTCCAACCACTTTGGTTAAATTGGTTTCATGTGCCATGCACTCTAGTTTAGTGGAAGGCTGGTTTTTCTCTGGCAATGGGTGACATTTTCCTGGCCCAACAATCACATGTCTAAGAGGTTTCTACTCTTGCATGAAGGCAAATTCTGGCCAAAGGAGCCTGGCTGACATGCTGGAGCCTCAAGTCCTCCAGACACACAGCGCGCAGACAGAGACTGGCGCCACGGTGCACATCCCACCCATCTTCAGCATTCTCAGCACATAAGGGCGCGAGTCAAAGGTCTTCCCTTTGTTTTCAACAAGTGAAACTAAGTCTCAAAGATTTCAATGCTCAGTTAGAGTCCAGAGTGGAGCAAATGGAGATGCTGGCATACACTCATCTAAGTTAAATAATTGCGGCAGAGAGTTGGAGACTTGACTGAGATTGGAAATGACTTAGGAAAGTACAAAATACTGATGTCTGGGTCCCACACTCCAGAGGTTCTGTTATCAGTGGCCTGGTACACCGTCCGGACATCTAAATTTTCTAATGCTCTGCAGATGATTCCAACCAGGGCTGAGAAAATCTCAGCTAGCACCACAGCACAGGCTCTCGTAATGAAGCGCCGTACTGCTAGGGAATTAAGGTGCTTAAACCTAGTTGCATTATCAGATTCACCTGAGTCAATTCCTACATACTAAAACCAATGCCCAGTACCACCCCTAGATTTTGTATTTCGTTAAAAAATATTTGCTATGGTGTGAGGGCCATTTTAAATGTTGTATATAATATAGCATAACATCATATGACTTTGCAACAAGTCTGTAAACTAGGTTCTTGTTACCACCTTCAAACTGGGTCCAATGATCGATCCTTTCTTCCTGGTACAAGTATGTATTCTCTTCCCACTCTGTATGGCCAATGCAATACTGCAGAAGTGATGTTGTGGGGTCCCAAGTCTACAGCATAAAATGCATTCCAACTTCTGCTTGGTCTCTTAGGTCACTTGCTTTGAAGGAAGTTAGAGGACATGCCATTAGACTCTCCTGCAGTCCCTTGTGAACGTAAACTAAGTCTTCCTACTATTGAGCACCATTTTGTTATTCCTGTGAACAAACCACCTTGGAAGTGGATCCTCCATTAATCAAGCCATCAGATGACTGAGGTCCCATCTTAGAGAAACCCTGAGTTAGAATTGACCAATCAAGCTGCCCCTGCATTCTAACCCAGAAAATCCATGAGAGAGATTTAGGCACTGGTGTTTCAGGTAATTTGCTAGTAGTATTGATGTAATAATATCATTACTCCCATTTTGCAGTTGAGGAAACTAAGTCAAAGAGAAGTTAAATAATTTACCCAAGACTATACAACTATAAGGAGCATAGCTGGGAACTAAATTATATCATTTGTCCCTCAAAATCAGTGCTTGTAAAATGGTGAACTAAAGATACTCCTTGTGCATACTGTTAAGGATCACTTGATACAGAATTTGCAATAACAATAATATGCCGAGAAAATAGGCAATTGTTTTAAAGTTATTAGACCATGAAGATGCAATTCTTCCCCTACTTCTCCTACAATTTCTATTATGAACTTTAGTACACAGCTTTGAAAGAGCTCTCTAAGCATCACCTACTACAGCCTAGTGTTTTTTCCCGCCGATACCATAAAATACAAATTATGAAATCTATGCAGCAGATGGCTCAGTAAATACATCCTCATATCTAAAATTATTTTTTTATTCTTAATTTACATCATGATATGATTTTCAGGATATTGAATTCACACCTCTATCTGTGTGCATTTCACACCACACCTGCCTCTGGGGTTCTAGTGCCCTCACTGCCACTGTATTGACGCCTTTCTTCCCTTGTCCTCTCCTCACCCCCTACTGGTAACCAGTCTTGCATCTTATGAGTTTTGTTGTTTTTTGTCAGTTGTTTGCTTTGTTCCTTCATATGTCACATGAGTGAAACCATCCTGTATTTCTCTTTTCTTTCTGGTTTATTTCACTGAACATGATCCCTCTAGTTCCATCCAGATTATTGCAAAGGGCATGATTTCACCTTTCGTAACAGCTGCACAGAGTTTCATTGAGTGTGTAGACCACAGCCTCTTGGTCCGTCATCTGCTGATGGGCATCGAGGTTCTTGCAATGTCGTGGCTTTTGTGAACTGTGCTGCTATGAACATGGGTGCAGATATTTTTCTGATTAGAGTTATTGTATTCTATGCATTTATTCCAAGAATTGGAATTGCTGGATAACTGTTTGTTCCTTTTTGTTTTCTTTAATCACCATACCCTTTTCCAAAGGAATTGCACCAATTAGCAATCCCACCATCTGTGTAGGACTCCCTCTTATTTTCAGCCTCTCCAGCACTTGCTGTTTCTAGTCTTTTTGACAGAGGACATTATCACTCCTGTGAGATGGTATCTCATTGTGATTTCTGTTTGCATTTATCTGATGGTGAGTAGTGCAGAGTGCTTTCTCCTGTATTTGTAGGCCATCTGTGTATCTTCCCTAGAAAGGAGTCTGTTCAGATCTTCTGCCCATTTTTCCAGTGTGCTGTTTGTTTTTGTTGTTGTTTTGGGGATCTATTAACTTATTTTATAAGACATTCTTTCCTGTGATATGAAAAATTAAGATTATTAAGAGACACATAGGTCTCTGCTCTCTGACGTTGAAAAAAAATCATTGGATGCCCAGGCGCCACTCCCAGGAATTCTGATTAAACTGTTCTAGGACAGGTTTAGGTGTGGTTCTTTTTAATCTCCCTTGAGTAATTCATCGTGTAGCCAGAATTATCAACTACTGACATACTCTCTTGCAGTTTGTTTCTTTATTTGTTAAATTAAGATATTAAGACAAAGCTGCAAGCCTGCTGTCGGGCATTGTTGATAGATGATAAATGCCCTCAATAGGTATTTGTGACTTGTTTTAATTTTTTTAATGTGCTACACAAAGATTTAATTCAAAGATAACATCTATCATGTTTCTCTAGTGACTTCTAATGATTTTTTTTATTTGCAAATCCCTTCTATCCAGACAAGTTAATGTACGTGTAATTTTTCAAGTCTCTTACAATGTTTTACATTTATTCATTCCATCTGGATTTTATCTTAATATATAATGTAGGTGGGACTAGAGATGGATATTTTCCTCTGAAGAGCTGATTTTCCCCTGCATGCATTAAATCAACTCCTTCCCTTGCTGGTCAGTGAAACTTTTTTTGTTATAAGTAGATTTTTAGGACTATATCTGCACCCATTTTTGGCATAGCTACTCTCACAAATGGATTATGTAATCTTGTTCTCATTTTAAAATGCTTTATTTGGGGTGCTTCCCTATCTATGCCTTTAATATATTTTGAGTAAATGTAAATATTCACTACTTTTTTAGCCAAAAATTTAATTATTCTTCACTGAGACATTTTTAAAAACTCAAGTTCTTATTTTGCCTAAGATCCCTTAGCAGCCCCTCATCAGCTGAGTCACTCAATTTAATATGAGTTATTTACTCAGTGCCAGGGGCTACAACTCAAAGCAGCCCAACAGAAGTCCAACATTTTACTTAAGTCTTATGTTCCATCTTTAAAATCCAATCATATTTATACTCTATTTTCCAATACATCTACTTTTTTTCAAATACTTTATTTTTTCAGAACTGTTTTAAGTTCACAGCAAAACTGTGCCAAGTGCTCAGAAATTCACTCCTGCCCCCCATAATCTTTACCTACTTGCTGTTATCAAGATCCCCCACCAAATCTTTCACATTTGTTGTATCTTCAATGCAGATGAATTACATTAATATTATTATTACCCAGGATCTGTAGTTTACATTGGGATTTACTCTTGTCATTAACTAAGGGTTTTGTCAAAAGTATAATGACATATATACACCATTATAGTATCATGAAGAGTGTTTTCACTGCCCTGAAAGTTTTTTGTACTCCACCCATTTAATCCTCTCTCTACCACCCTCCAACCCCTAGCAACTGCTCATCTTTTTAATTGTCTCACAGTAGTTTTGCATTTTCCACAATGCCATGTAGTTGGAATCATGAAGTATGCAGCCTTTCCAGATTGGCTTCTTTCACTTACTAATATTCATTTATGCTTCTCTATGTCTTTTCATGGACTGATAGCTCATGTTTAGTGGTTTTTAAAAAATTCAAACAAAACAGTAGTAAGTAGATATGACGTGTACTTATCCAGCTGCTCTCAGTAACATTGCTCACTGTGCCTGTCTGCTATGGGAACTGTCTAGTTTAGAAAGCAAGGATTATTAGACAAAGTGCAAATGCTGCATTACAGTTGCTAGGCCCTTTTTGACCCATATCATGTGTATCTTAAAACCTTGCTCTTTGTACTCATTCATATGCACCCAAAATCTGTAACACCCATGAGTCCTCGTGGATAGTGCATTGGGTGACAGTAACGATTATGTTGGTACCAGGCCCAACATTTTTTGTGTTCTTCTTATAATCTATATAAGCTATGCAGAATATGCATAACCTCATGCGGTTGTTTCAAATTAAGTCTACACACTCTATGGCATTGCTTTTTTTCCTAAAGGTGAGACCTAAGTCTTCTTCCCTTGAGTTTAGGTCACAAATAGTGACTCTATGCCTTCCAATGACTGGAAAGATTGGCAGAAGAGATACTGTGAGACTTTTGAGATTTGACCAAAAGAACATTGCAGCTTTCTCCTGCTTTGCTTCTTGGGTAGTATGAAGGTGAGTGTCACTTGGGGGTACACTCAAGCAGTACTGAAAGAGACTTCATGGCATGAAATATAGACCTCCTAAGTTCTGGCAGTAATTTGTTATTCACGTGAATGCTCATTTTGGAAGTTGACCTCCAAGCTCTATCAAGTCTTAGGTGACGAAAGTTCTAGATTATATCTTGACCATAGTCTCTGGAGACACTTCAATCTAAAGGCACCCAATTTCCTGATCCACAGAAACTGTGAGGTAATAAATATTTACTATTGTTGTAAGCAGCTAGATTTCAGGGGATGTGCTATACAGTCATAGAGAGCTAATAAGAGTTTATTTAATATTCAGAAGTTAAGGCACAAAGATATTGATTTATTTGTCCAAAGACCCCTGCTCACCATCATACAGAATCAGTACTTGAACCCACGGGTTTAAATGCAGCATCATTTTTCTTATTCCACAATATGTGTATTTTTCCCAAGGTGAGCTTCCAGACCAACTTACTCCTCTATCTTGGATCAGCCTTAACAAAGACAAGAAGGAGTTCAAAAGAAAATGATCACTGTCAATAAACAAATGGAATTGTTTTTTAAAATCAAGGTAATTGTTCTGCTAATTCTGAGATCAAGTAAGAGTATATGTCTGTCATTTGACTCTAACCTGATATGAAATTATAATGAAACATCCCCATTTTAAGCACCTATGAGGTGCCTGGTATTTGGTATATTCAGTATATCTAGTTTTTACTACAACCCTATCGAATACTTACTGCTACCTTCTTGTTATAAACACTGAGAAAATGTTAGCATATTCCACCTACACAGAACAAATAGGTTTAATACAAAAAATAATGAAGAACTACGAAGAGCTAAAGAGTTGGGGAATAAAAACAATACTGTAATATTCAAGGCACTGAAAATTAAAATTTGAAAATGTGGAGGTCATTTACCTTGGGAAAAACCTTCAGAGCTTCCAAGTTCCCTCCTCATCTATGTGTCTCATTTCCTACCACTCCCCTCCTTCATTTGAATGCTCTAATCTGCAGAATATCTGACGATTTCTAAAAAAGACAATGTCACCTGTCCAAATCTTTTTCTAAGCCTCTCTCTCTGCTTAGAATAACCAGTCCTTTTCTATGACTAAAGAGTGAAAAAATATATATATATATTCTGTCTTATATATATTCCAACATGACCTCATCCTCACTCATTACATCTGCAAACTTGTTTTCTAAATAAGGTCACATTTTGAGTTACAAAGGCTTAAGACTTAAACTTATGTTCTGGTAGGGAGGAGCACAATTTTACCCAGGAAAAGACAGATATACATTGAGATATGCTGACAGATCTTAGTTCACCGAGGAGATGGAAAAATAGGTGTGTTGTCAGAGATTCTCAACTGCTTCCTCCTCCGGAATGATTGTCTTGTGTAAATTACTGTAGCACTTGGATTGGCTAAGAAAAATTATCCAGTTGATTCCATAAGAATGCAATGTTGATGGAGCACAAGTACGTTAGCTTCTCCGTTCTCATTTTGGATTCTTGGCATCTTTGTCTACAAGCTTTAGATGAGATGATGAGGAAGTAGGATCCAGACACCACTTTAACTGGAAATTGAGAAAACGATCCCTGTCTTCACCCTTTTAAGACATGTGAGATGAGCACACATTGCTAGTATCTTCTTCACATTGCTGAACTTTCCTTCTGTATGCCAAAACTCTTAGCAAACCTGAAACATCCATGTCGATGGAAACGTTTTTGTGAACTAATGTTCTGTTTGAAAGAAGGTTTTTAAATACACAAGCGCTTCCCTAATTCCCCTTTCAGAGAAGAGAGAAAATCTAAAATATGAAGGATCTTTAAGACCATTACAAAGTTTACAAAGGTCAAGGTTGGAATTATTTTTGGCTACTGTGGTGTGGGCTTCTATCCATCACATGCAAAGTAAAAAGGATGAGATATAATTTTGAGAATGCGAAGAATGATTATCTGAACTGAATCAAAATAAGAAATATTTCAGTAATGCATCCAGATCTAATATGTTTTTAAAGCTCTTTTCTGTAGAAAGCATGATTTATGTAGAGGCTTTTCGATAAATGATCATCTCAAGTAACATTGTGTCAAAGTGACCAACAAATATGTACTGTATACATAGCCATATATTCAATATACGACATATAACAGTCTAAAGCTTCTTTGTGAGTTTTGTCTCTTCTTGTGAAATATTTGAAGAATTACTTGTTTTTCACTCTTTCTTCCTCTTGAGACTGGTTTTCCTCTAGCCTCCCCTGGTTAGCACCTCCCGGGCTGACAAACAAAATACCTTGGGAAAAACCTTCAGAGCTTCCAAGTTCCCTCCTCATCTATGTGTCTCATTTCCTACCACTCCCCTCCTTCATCTGAATGCTCTAATCTGCAGAATATCTGACGATTTCTAAAAAAGACAATGTCACCTGTCCAAATCTTTTTCTAAGCCTCTCTCTCTGCTTAGAATAACCAGTCCTTTTCTATGACTAAAGAGTGAAAATATATATATATATATTCTGTCTTAATTACAAATTAGTTGAAATAAAAGAGTAATGCTTCCAACAATGATATCCTAGGATTACCACACCCAAGTTTGTAAACCTGGTCAGTTGGGAATGCTTTTTCCTTAAAAGTAGCTTTTAATTCAAGTGTATATTTGTGAGACGATAAGGTAGAATTTTTCAATAGTCATAGCAGACTACAGGTTAAAAATTCGAATTCAGGACTTACAAGGTAGCTGAAGCCTTGTAAACCATCGATAGTTTGACTTGGTACTCTGAAGGATTGTACTCTCGGAAAAACAGTAAACTAGAAATAGTTTAAACTAAATCCAGATCTGGAATATCAGTCCTTCTGGAATGTAAATTCTCTCTAGAGAAATATAACATTATCCTAGATCTCATATTAATTATATAATTTCTCATAAACAGTATCTAGATTGAAAAACAATGGAGAATAAAGAACATAATAAGTGATTAAAGAAGAAAAGGAGGCAGAGGAGGAGAAGCAGAAATAGCCATCAGAAACAACTATAAAGCAATCATGCTTAATATGTTAAGGAATTAAAAACTAAGATTAAGAATTTCAGCAGAGAAATGAAAACCATAAGAAAGAAAAATCAATTAAAAATGCTTAGAATGTTTCAAATGCAAAATATTTACTATAAAACCCACTGGCATGACTGGAGAGAAAATTAATTCTGCCCCTTAATTCTGTACACCCAAACTGAACATATAAGAAGAAAAAAGAAACTCTCAGCATATGTGGAACTTTTTCACCACATAAGAATTCATCCGAAACATGCCAAATGTTTGTTTCTCTTGTATTCAGATTATAATTAGCTTATAAAATTTAGAGTTTTCCTGTAGTTTCTGACTTTCATTATTTTTCGCTTTGTATTAAGAAAAGAAATATGATGTCTTTGCTACATGAATGATGTATCCCAGCTTCTTAATCACATCTTTCAGTTAACACACATTATTTTCATTTTAAACGTATTTTTTCTCAGTAGAAAATATATTAAAACCTGGACTTAATGTCCTTTCTGCTGCATTATTATCTCTCAGGAATTCCTTTGTATGCCTTCACTAGCTCTTCTCTCATCAACTCCTTGTTCTTTTTCTTGTATGATTTTCTTGTTTCATTTTGGAAGTATTTTTGTCTCAGTGAAACAGTTATACTCAAATGTCATTTAATGTTTTCTTTGTCTGCCACATAACGGTCTTCCACAGTTATCTCTCTTGTACAACAGAACTGGCTCCCTTCTTTCTTCAACTCCATATTCTTTTCTTGCTTTGTTAGCACATTCTCATAATATTTACAACCGTGAATAGAAGATACATTTTATAAGTCTTTCTATTTCTAAAAATGAAGATTACAGACTTCTAGAATCATGTTGTTTAAGCTGTTTTGAAAATTTTGCATTATATGTCTGGTTTTGTTTTAGAAGTTATTCAGCTCAACACTAAATCTGAAAATTGATAATTTTTGTTTTTTTAATTATTTATTTCGCTGATTCTCTCCTTTGTAATTTTTATTAAGCAGATGTTGGACCTATTAAGCTCATCTTTTCAATCATCATTTCCCTTCTTTCTAATTTCCTATTTCTTTTAGGCCTTCTCTTGATTTTTGCTCTTATTTAGCAATTGTATTTTGTTTCAGTTATGTTTTTGTTTTCTGAATTATCCCTTTCATCATAGTGCTGCACTCGTAGTTTAAGAATGCAGTGTCATTTCCATTCAATCTAAAAGCAAAATGCAAAAGTCAAAATGATTTTCTTTCTCTCCTCTCATTTGTATTACTAATCATTTGTATTACTTGTTCTTATTAATCCTTTTTTTCTTACTGTTAGGTTTCATAAATTATCTGTTAATCCTTTATGTGATTACATTTTTGAAAGATTACATATTGTTTAACATCGAGAATACTTTTCTTTATCCTTGTTTAACTCACCATATCTAATAATTTTCTAAATTTATTATAGTTTTAAAATTATTTAAATATACTATTAGTCATAAACATTGTTACTCAGTTAAATCATTATGAAATTTTGTAGTCTTATTTCCCCTTTAAATAGCTAATATTCTTAAAAATTTTTTCCTCGTGTCAATTCTTAAACAAAAACTGTAATTGCTTCCTATATTTGATTTAACAGTTCTCAAACATTTTTATTCACTATCTATATTTTGTAATGTCCTTTGTAAATACAATAAAATGGTAATACATTTAACTGCAGAATTATGCTAGGGGCAATTTACTTCTATGAAATAATCATGGTTAACATCTATTCATTGTTTTTCAGTGTCAAACACTATTCAAAAAACACATTTCATATATATATATTTAACCACATAAATGCACATCTAATTCTATGAAGTAGGCGTTATTATTGCAATCATCTTCACAATTTTGGTTTTGAGGAAACTGAGGCACACATATGCAAAATAACTTCCTCAATGTCCACACAATGGCAAGAGGTAGAGATTCAATTCACTCTTAATCTGAGTCTGTCTGCTATTTATTAAACTGAAAGCTGTCATATCTGACTGTAATAAATATATGTAACAAAAAAATTAGAGATCCAAGCACAAGTGCCCCTTAATATCAAAGTCAAAAGCAAGCTGTTGAATTCCAAATGATGCATGGTTACTTCATCTCTGACGTTGTTTGGAAATTAGCTAGAAAACAGTCATCAATAGTCACAAGAAGTTCAAGACAAGCTATAAGTTAAAAGAAAAACAAATTTCTTAGATTCAAATAATTTCGACTCCTAACTTGATTTTATAATATAATTGAAAAATGCAAAACTTTATACTGAGAACAATACCTTGTCCAGACTAGGTTTATCCTCAGGATTGCCTGGAAATCAGGCACAACTTAAATTCCTCTGCCCTAAATTTCAAAGCCCACTGCTACAGACCACATCTTAGCTATTGACTCACTTTTACTGAACGGTATCTCTATTCCAGCCAAGAAGGTGTTTTCTTTCTTTCTTTTTCACACTTTAATGTAAATTTCTCCTTTATTGTTTGATTAATTGTGTCTCATCAGCTATGAACAGAATGCTTCTTTCCGATGTTTGTTATCCTCAATATTGTCGAGGATTTAATCCATCTCAAATATAACTTTAGTTCCTGCCTGCTCTCAGATATTTCCTCATAGTTATAGTTCCTGCTTAAATATCTCTTCCCCTAAGTACTATTCCTTGGAATTATTTAAACTAAATTCTATTAGATAATTATGTCATTTGTAGGGTCTTCTTTTCCTAGAAATAGGAAAAGTTCTTTGAAGATATGGACAAGGCTTATTTCTTCATACACCTGGTTGAGTACCAGACTCTACAAATAATTGCAAACTGTTTCAATTTTCCCCACATGGATGAAGTTACATGCTTAGTTTGCACTGATTTTGTCTCCTTCTACCTCATCCAAAGCCTTAGGACATAAATTGTTATTGAAACCCAATTGCTTAGAGAAAAAACTAAGTGGAAGGTACAGCTTATTAATTCTAATAAGATGTTTAAAATAATTTTCAGGTCAAGAAAAAACTATTATTCTATCATGAAACTTGTTTATAACAAATATTTGGATTCTAAAAAATAAATTATTTTAAATGTTTTTAAGAAAGAAAACCCTTCTATCAAAAGTCTGTGAGTGGTCTCTAGGCATCGTGTTATTTTCAAAGTCAGAGACTAAAGAGAATTTGTACATCTATTTAATTTCAACAAAAATCTTAGTCATTTTGTCACTGAATCTGATTTATTTAAGGGTCACGTTGGAATTTTATGCTAATAGAAAATATGGCACATATGGTGAACAGAAAATAGAGGAGCTTTACGTTTGCCAAGTGTTACAAAATGCAGAAATATAGTCCAATGTTTCCTTATTATTCACATTGTATTAGAAGGAAGCACACTAGCTATTCTCAACAATTTCAAAATGTTGCAATTATCACTTTGATGATGCTGACCTAGAGTTTCTGAGGCATTAATTGACCTCCAGCCTTTTCTTCATATTTTGGTGACTCTGTTATGTTGAAAACACTCAAGATTAAACTGAATGAATGAAACCAAGATTTTAAATCATAACCAAGATTCTTGAAGATATGCATTGTGGATAAATAACTTTCTCTTTCTCCTATCACGTTTATATTTCTAAATTTTATCTGTCCTGTAAATCTATTTCTGTATTATCTTCTATGTTTCTGTTTACTTGTGTGACTTTCTAAGAGACAAGGAAGCATAAATAAATAAACAGATAGATAAATAAATAAATAAATAGAAGGAATTATTGTTCTGGGTTAATTTCTGATTCACCACAAATATGATTAGAGGCAGTGGGGACACATTGTTTAAACATTTCTTAAAAGGGGACTGTTCACAACCCTGAAAGATCTACAACAGAGCTGAGGTCACCAAAAGTGAATGGGGCGGGCGGGGGCACACAGTGGTGGAGCCCCCTGGACAGTGGGGAAGAACACTTGGTGATTTGGTGAAGGGCAGGGTGTGTTGAAAATATATCTAAGAAATGGGGAACGTATACATAGGAAGTTATTTTTATGTGCACAATAATTATTACACTTAAAAAAAGAAATTCCCAAAAAAAAGAGGACAATTCAAACCCCTCTTCTTAACGAAAGATTTTATCAGCATCACAGCCTGGGATGTTCTTTCTGAGATCTGACCTTCCACATCACCTACAAAGAGTTTGAGATAAGCATTTGGTATTTAAAACTAATTGCCTTTCTACCTGTGACTTATTTCTTTAATAGGTATTTCATTTCTAATTTCTTGCTATCCAAGACGCTTACCATATTGCTGCATATATTATGCACACACTGACATAGTTAAATTAGAGGATTATAAACAAGAGTTTTGTTTCAGCCAAGTGAAATTCCTACAATTTGACATGTAACTTGACATTCACTTAATTGAATTCTACGTTAAGCATATAGGACTGTCTTATTTAAAGGACCATAGAAAAATTAGAGTTGGCATTAAAAACATCTAGTATAGTTTCCAACCCAAACTCCTGTTGACAGCCTCCAGCATAAGATAAATGACCATCACTTCAGAGTCTTAAGAACTCTGACCCTCCTTTTGTGAATGTTCCGAAAGCAAAGCATCGTTTGCAATTTGCTTTTTAGAAAACAATCCCAAATTTTCACACGTTTACTCAAGTTCACCTGTTCTGAACACAGATTACATTTACCTGCTCACATGTTTCTTGACCAAATAGGTTCCTCAGAAACATTGAACAGTTCAAAAGTCCTTTTCACAACCAAAGATTTATAGCTGCCAGTTAGTGTGAAAATTATCCAGAGCTAAGAAAACAGCTACAACAACCAGTTAAGTGTTTGTGGACTCTCGAAATGAAGGAACAAGGTCTTCTCGTGGCAAAAGCCACCTCCACTCACTCCATGGAGCCACAGGTAGAGTGCAAGTTTGGAAAACTGTGCTGCCAGTGTGCTTCATCTGGGGAAAAATCTGTCGCAAGATGTTATCAAACATCCTTTCATTGTCTCCCACACAATGCAGAGCAGGCTCCACAGGCAGTCACTCCACATGCCATTCTGAGCAGCGCAGAGGTTGGCCAAATGAGAAGACAGGACCGGGCAGCGGAGAACTGCCGACACAGAGGTGCTCGGTGGCGGGGTGATGCTGGCTGCAGGACGAAGCCGTGGGGACAGTGGTCAGTGTGGTGACCAGTCTGCACCGCTCTTACTTCCTCTATTTAACAGCGTTTGGGATACAGTCTCTTTGAGACGTGTTGCACGAAGAATAATGTGGATTTACAATGATGCACACCTTCATTAAAGTCTATAAAATGTTATGATGCCATGTTCCTTCAATAAAAATAAGTGAAGGTTGAAAAATTCCAGCTTAAAAACAAGAACAATGATCTCCCCCTACCAGGAGGGGTGTCTTTTGCTCTGCTGTTATTAGTTTGGCTAATAAGTTGCTTCTCAGAATCTTCTCCGTAACTCTGACCGAGTGCGAGGAAAGCTGAAAGAGGAAGAGTGGAGCTTCAGAAGAAAGAAAAGTCTGTCAAGTGAGGAGAGATTTGGCTCTGGTGTTTGTGAAGCTCTCAAGCATCAAGGTCCCCTCTTCCCATTTTGTTGTGATGATAGAAAAGATTAGGTTCCCTCGCTTCATTTACAGCAAGAAGCTCTCAGGACTCGTGCAGCTCAGCTCTCAGGGCGCCGCTGGTTGCACCAGCGTTTCACCCAGCTTCAAACCCCGTCCCAGCAAGAAGATGACTGAGTCACACTAACAATGCACTTTGGTATTTCAACTTATTACCGATATTGTCATAAAGATACTATACGAACTTCATCTTTCTTGCTCTATCTATAGTCAGGATTGCCAGTTACTTTCAGTGTTTATACCAATAGAAATAGTAAGTCATGCCTGGCTTCCAATTTAAGAATAGCCAATAGGGCAAATAGAAAAGTTGCTGGTTTTACTCTCTTTTATCAAAATAAATTGTTCAGGTCTTTTCAAACGTTTCTTAAGCATGTGCAGGAGTGGTCCTGAAGTATAAAGATGAATAAATTGGTCCCATGCCTGAGTGGACTAATGTGCTTCCATGAGAAAGAGCCAACTTCACTCTATAGTGGCAGGTGCGGGAAGAGTGGATTCTCAGCAGGAGCTGGAGCAGAAAAGTATGTAGCCAGGCACAGGCAGGGAGAGAGATGCTCAGAGGTGACTTCCTGTGCCAATGGTCCATCTTTGTTCATTTGAAGACAAGGTGAAATGCAAAGAGGACAGAGATTCCAATGGCAGACGCAGCACATTTTTTACATATTGAAACATTTCAGCTCCCGGCCTCGAGATCACTACTCTCTATACTTGCTTTATAACACCTCTCCTCCTCTTGAATCTCTTTCCTTACGTAATGCCGCTGCCTCTTTCTCCACCCATTTTGTGAAGTGGAGGCAGCTCTAAACAGAAAAGGCCAGATTTAAATAAAACCACAGAAATGAAGCAACATATCCAGCTGACTGCAACTCTGATTTGTCCTAAGGAGAACATTTCCTTTCTATCGGAGTGTACATTTCTGTTTTTCTCACTAGTAAGAGTATGCAGTTGCTGAGAGATTTATCGAGGGTGAGAGGCATGAGTGCAGCTGCTGATGGATTGCGACAGAGTCAGAGAACTGGGAATATTGAATGGTTTCTCTTAGGACCGTGGTTTTCCATGTCTCCTTCATTGTCATGTTTGCTAATGGTTTATCAGAAGATGAAAGCAGCATCTCAATTCCTGACTCTCATGTTCAATCTGATGGTGTGAGCATCTGGGTAATTCCTTTTGGGAAACGCATTGGTAAGTGATGCTGTTGACTTATTCTCATTGTCTTCAGGCACAGGGTGAGTGACTGAAAGAATGCGGGGGCTGCTGCTGTGCTCTGGGGAGACTGCAGAGCAGACCTGTCAGTCCCCTCTGGTCCTGTCTGGTCAGTGGAGTGTAGGGAGAAGGCATGGACGGGTGATGGCAGCATTGGAAGCTGATGTCTTAGAGAAACACTGCTATGGATCTCAGAATAAAATACACTGGTAGATTAGTCTTAATGGGGTGATATTTGGAGGCAGTGATTTGTGAGATGAGTATATCATGAAAACGAAGGTCTCATAAGCGGGGTTATTGTCCTTGTAAGACAAGACCAGAGCACTTGTTAGCTCTCTACAGTGAGAGGATAGAATAAGAAGCTGGCAATCTGCAACCCAGAAATGAGCCCTCACCAAGCACAGGATCTGCCAGCACCTCGATCTTGAACTTCCCAGCCTCCAGAACTGTGAGAAACAATTTCGAGTGTTTAAGGGTCTGTGATTTTTTTGTTACAGCAGCCTGAGTTAAGAGAGAAAATAGACACAGAAATAGCCGCATATGGATGGAGAGCCACGCAAGCTAATGCCCACGCCATGCTGGGTTCAGAAGACACACACATACCTGGACTTTTCTTGGATGCCATGAATCTCCATCTATTGCCATCTATTTCTCCTTTTAGCATATATAACCCTAGAATGAACCCCTCACTCACCCCTGAGAGTCGTAGGAACTAAAAGTTAAGTAACCAGCTAAGGAGGTGACATGTACCTGGAACATCCCATATTGATTTTAGGGATCTACAGAGGACCCTAGAAACTTCAAGTAGCCATGCATACCAGGACAGATGGATAAATAAACCCACAATTGCAATGTCATTGTGTGATCTGTACTAAGACATTAATCAGCCAAAGCTGCTGTGATTGAAACATGTGCTGGCTTATCAGAATTTTTTACACTAACCTTACAGCAGTCAAACGATCAGGTCGCTGTGGTCTTTCTTTCCTGTCTCATTTTTCTTAAAGGACTGTGCACTGAGAGAGAATTTTGTTCTTGTTTTGGGACAGTGTTAACATGGGACACAGACCAAACTTAACAGATGGAAGTTCATGGCAAGCTAAGATAGACAGCTCAGTGCTTGTGCTAAAAGGCAGGTTGAGGGAAGGAAAGGCAGTTGCATTTTCCACTGAATCGGAGAACTGCTTCAAGGTCATCCGGGCTAGAAAATGCCCGGAGTGAGAAAGGATGGTCTGCTACTTAATTTTTATCTTTTCAGTTTAGCAACAAACAAAACCAAGACACAATGTGTGGGCACTGTTCCAAAGAAGTCTGATCCCAATTCTTTGCTTCTCAGGCCTCAGAGCTGAGGAGTTGCTGGGTCCAAAGTGATCTGGGTGTCAAATACTCTCCCGATGGTTTCTTACACACTCTGTTCCAGTTAGCAGCCCTAAATGATGGCACTGTTGTTATTATGAGGACTTTATAGATGAGGAAAACTGAGGCACAGCAAATTTGGGCCATATGTCTAGGTCCTTCTCCAGGGTCAGGAACAGATGAGCAAAGACTTGAAGAGGCACTTCTACGCAGGTCCAGTTTCTTCCCTGAAAAAATTAGAGAGAATTCTTGGTCAAAGTACGTCAACAGGCAGCTAAGGCAGTCATAACGTTTTCTGTCTTGAATTCACACTTTTCAGTCATTCCCCTTGTGATAGACTTTATCCAGGGAAGACACCATCCTGTGATTTCAGGGAATCTGGGAAATCTCCCTAATCCCCAAAGCACCATTCCAGCTCTGCCAGGGGATGTGAACTTCTCTGCACCATTTGAGGAAACAGGAGAATGACAATTCCACCAAGAAGGCTGTGGTTAACCTAAGTCTACACTCGGAGGTCAGCACCTTTTTGGAGAGCAATAGAAAAGAGTCAAAAATCCTTGAGATCAAAGAGACTGCGCAGAATAGAGAAAACAGCAGGAGGGAGGGTCAGAAGACTCGTAAGAGTTCAGGCAGCAGGGCCTGAGTCACTGGAGTCAGACAGCCCCTGAAGTTGTGGGGCCCTGTGGTGGGCGGGAGCTGCAGGGGCGCCCTCCAGTCTAGTAGCCACAATTAACCTCAGAGTCTGGCCAGGAGGCACAGCTCATGCCTCAGTCCACTGTCATCTCTGCGCCCATCAGCTCACGCGACCTCCAGACTGCTGCCTCTGTCCCTGGAGGCAGACAAGTCAGTTGTCAGGGCCAGATGACATCGGGCACGCCGAAGCATTTTTAAAGGGAGAGTGCAATGCAAAGCCCTTTCAGATGCTGAAATTAATAGCCTCCACCCCGTTACATAAATCACAACTAATCCTTAAACAATCGGAGGTTCAGGCATCAGAGAGCCTGCCTAGTAGTAAGGATTCCTCAGTTTTCTTCTTGGGCCTAGTTAGGAATGTTCTCATAATCACTAATTTCCTGGAAATGGAAGCCATTAAAAAAGTTCCAAGCAACTCTTTGTTTATAAACTTTAAAGCTCTCTCTTTATTCTTGTGGAATATGATGTGTAGCTCTTGAACAGGAAAGTTCAAGAGATGAGAAATGGCTTGTTAAATAATCGACATAATGAAAAATCACTAGGGGGAAAAGAAACCAAAAAATAGAACAAAACACTTCACGTGATGTCCTCCACACTAATCTTCTGTCTCTGCCACTTTTTAGACCCTCGGCAGGGAAAGAGAGCTGGAGAAGGGAAAGGAACATGAAATAAAGCATTCTTAGATTTTGTGTACTCCTTCAGAAGATGCCTCTTAGCCTGTCTTCTGGACTCTGAGCTCAATATTCAGAAGCCCGGGATGAGCCAATGAATCAAATCCCTACTCATTTCTCATTTTATATTGAACATGATTTCCCTAAACTCACTGATCCAGAGAGCTATCCTGGGACACTGATGACCTTCAGACAGAGCTCTGACTCCAAAACGAGAGTCCTTTCCCAAAGACTTACAGGCAATCCGCCAGCAAGCAGAAGCAGGAGGCCCTAGATTTCCATTTTATTTACTGTCAACATGAGAAGTCAATTACTACAAGTTTCAGAAACTTGCATTCATAAATTAGAAGTAGTCTATTACTGGATTTTACCGAGGACTTGCATCTCATTCTACAAACAAAAACAAAAACAAACCAGCTACATGCCAGCACTGCCCAGCCCCTGCATCCTAGGCATACACGCAAGTATTTAGAATTCCATAATTTTTGAAAAGGTAAATCCCACATCAGTGCTTCATCATTTTTGTTTTGGTTGGATGGAGTTTGAAATCACTTATTCTTGCTTTTCAATGACAAATCACTCTTGGTCTAGCGTCATCGTGATCAATTTAGTTTGATGTAGGATACTTGATTGACTCTCTAGTGATGATGATGTATTTTTCCATGAAACTTATTTTTCATCTACAACTTCTAAATTAAGATTTATTTATTATGGTTTAAATATAACTCACGCATAACCCGGAGCTAGAGTTGATTTAAGCTCCCAAAATATACTTGAGTGGTAACATCCCCAGGTGATATGAGCCATCTATAAATTTGTCCTATTTGAGTAATTTGCAACTTACCAGCAAGGTAAATGAGCCGGAACCGAGTTGGTTTTCACTTTACACAGCATGGCTTTATAACTTGAAACCATGTGCATACACTCATGCATTTCACACACAGCAAGTGAGTCTTGCATGTTGCCAGCGAGAAGTTTGCTGCAATGTGCTTTATTTTGTTTCTTTCCAATTTGATATGATCAATGGAAAGTAAGAATAGAGGGAATGGATAGGACATGGGATTTTTTCCTGCCTAATTGGTTCTCAGTAAAATAGTTTGAGACGTATCTCCAAAGGTAATCCAGAAGAAAATATTTTTTAAACTTGCAAATGAGGTACACCCTGGTGGATTAGCGGTTTGATCAGCCACCTCTGAAGGAGTCAAAGCCATGTATCCCTGGGGTCAACTCCTGGGCCTGTGGGGGAACAACCGGTGTGACCAACTAAATAAAAAGAAATAAAGCTGCTTCTTCCTCCTCTCTTTCTGCCTGCCTGCCTACTTGCCTTCATCCCTGGCCTGTACCTTTCCTTAAAAATAAATAATCTTGCATCTGTTAAAATTTAGAATGAGCCCAAAAGAGTGGAAATACTACATGTCATAAATATCTAGTATGATCTTCTTTTATTCTCACCACAAAAGGTCTGAAGAGCTATTGTACATCCTCAGTTTGTTGAAACTACTCCAGAAGCATAGTAAAGGTCAAGAAGTCAGACTTGAATGCTAAATCTTATTTTTTGCTCATTACAAAAATAACATGCCTTCATGTTCAAAATTTTGGAAAATACAACAAGACTCAAAGGCAAAAATATTAATGACCCACTCATTTTATCTCTCACTCTTGATAAATTAAAATATTTAATCTGATTCCTTGTTCTAAACAAATATAGGTATAAATATAGATTTTTTGCTGCAAAATTAGAATCATTTTGTACTCACTGTTTTGTAAGCTGTTGAGGTTATTTTCTAAAACATTTTTATGCTGTAAAATAAATGACAGTATATAAATAACCATCATTTATTTAAACACTTCCTCTGGGTCCAAGATCCTGTTGTTATAAAAACAATGCCATGTCGTCCTTTAACTAAATCTTTGCTCTCCTCCAGCGTCTTCCTTCATGACTAATGACTGGGAGCAATGAGTTAAAAGACATGAATATTCACTGGGCTTTTGAAACATATTTGAATGTCCTTCATAAGGCAATCGGCCCTTTTTTGAAATTTAGAGAGAAATATGGGACGCTGAGTGGCAGAAAGCCCAGTTTCCGGTCTCTTCGGGAAAGTCTTTCCTGTGCCCAGGCTAACAGGACTGGAAGGCTGGCTTTGAAGGTGATTCTAAATAGTTCTGCCATGACCTTGAACTAGAGAGACTGCTTTTACTTCATGCCCATTGTTGAGGCTCTAGTACGCGGTGGGAAGATTTGTAGACCTGGAGACAGGATGTCGGAGTTCAGGTCCTGAGCTACCCACCAGCCAGGTGTCAACAGGGAGCAATGACTGTATGTCTCTGGGCTTCGTCTCCTGCAAAACAAAGTATTTGTTCTAGATGATCTCGAGAATATCTTAAAGGTCACCTATTATAGTATTCTATGAAGATTTTTAGACAAACCATCAATCTATTCATGGGCTCAGTCTCTGGAAAGTTCTAAGTCTAAATTCCCTGAGATTTGTTGATCATAAGAGGACCACGGGATGATTTTTAAGTAACAAGATGTTCTGTGTCTCATGCATGTCACATGTGTTTCATCACCTCCAGTGGATGATACTCAGATGTAACCAGCCTCGACTGCTGATTTAAAAACAGTTGCTTAACCTATGTGTAATTCTGTCATGGGACATTCTAAAAGCTATGGAAGTTAAACATGGCATTTTGTGCTGTTCCTCAGGATTGTGATCTGAAGTTTAAGTGAGGAAGAGAATCCCATTCAGGGTAGTGAGTTATCCCAGGGCAGCGGCCAACTTACCCTGAAAAGAGACATCATGTACTTTCATTTTATAATTGGGAAACAGCCCAGAAAAGATACGTCTCTTAGCCAAATTGAAGTGGCAATTTGAAGGAGGTGCATAGGATCTGCTATCAACTTGTCTTTTTCTTTCACTGTCTAACTTATTATTTTCACCTATTATGTAAGTTCTCAGGGCTGGCTTTCCACGTAGGTCAAATGAGGGCAAAGATGTGTTCTGTTTGTAGGTAGATTGTCACAGGGCTTGTTCTGCACTCAGGTTTCCTAAGTTAAGAAGGAGAGAAAACTGTTTAACTATCTTATACCATGAGAGCTAGCACTTCACTGAGAGTTTGTCATGTGCTATAAACTGGGCTTCAACACTTTACATACACTAGTTGATATATTTAAAATAACTCTATTCAAGGGAAATTTTCCTAATTTTAAAGATAAAGCAACTCAACTAAGAGAGGATAAATAATTTCCTCAAAGTCATACGCATAGGGAATGGTGAAATTGGTATCTGAATGTCTTTAGAGACAAAAAGCAGGTTATAGAGATTTGGAAAAAAAAAGAAATTTATACACAAGTTAAAAAGCAAGCTGCAAACTACAAGGCAAAAGATATTGGTGTCTATGGATGAAATATAATGTATTTTATTTTCTCAAGATGATTAAGTCTATAGTACTTATTATTCTGACTTATCTGTCTGTGAATCTTGCCCTGCTTCTACCAAATCTTAAACTAGAATTTCTGTATCAATATAATTTTTTTAAACATTTATCCCTAAAAATGGCATTCCCTAGATTATGTACAATCCAGTGTTTCTTAAAATATTTGACCTCTATATAGTTAAAAATAAATTTCACATTGTGAGTTATTACATATTTTCACACACATTTTATGAAGCCATATTTCTACATGCTAGGCAAAATGCACACTGTTTTCTGTTTTTGCTCCACTTCACTTTATAATGCTCTTCCAGGATGAAATGAGCTGATTCATGACTGACTGATGGGAACTGTAATTTAACCCACTGCTGTGCATTAGCATTTGATTAATAAGGAGCGTCTGCTCTAGAGTTAGGTCCCTTGTAAGTGCCACTTCCCGCCCCTATTTCTCCCCTCGATGTTCACCCACCAGGTGAAGAATCCAGAGTTTCATGTTAAATATTTCACTTCTCAACAGTCTCTTTTACTTTCTAGTCAAGGGAAGTCTGCCCTCTAATGATGCAAACGCACCATTGATTTAAAGGACTCTTCTCCTAACAAATGATCGAAAAAGGCCACAATGAATGCATGAGGGTTGAAAGGAACCCCCGAGTTCACTTCATCTAAATTTCTCATTTAGAAGAAAGGCCCAGAGAGGCATCTGTGCCCCAAATCTTGTGTGGAACTGCTACAGGCGAGAGAGACACAGCCCCTGCATTCCAGTAAGAACCAGCTGGGAGTTGCTAGGACCCCTGAGAACTCTCGAACCAACAACATCCAGAGACAAGTGAGGGGAGTTACCTGTACTTGGCGGAGGAAAACAACATTTTCTTTTAATTGAGATGTAAGGGAGCAAAGCAGGAGAATGAATTTAGCCTTGATCCTGAATGTTTTAAACAAAGTTCCATCACATAATTTTCCTAAGGGATTCCAAGCTGTCATATTGCAGCAGAAACACTAATGCTTTCTTTCAGAGAAGAAGGGTCAAAAGAAGGGCAGAGTGGAAGTAAGAGCCAAATTATCCTCATTTTCCTACTATGTGCTACTAAACCCCCCTGCCCCTCTTTCATAGTCCTTTCCAGTTTTAGAAAGACTGTTTTGTAATTGTCTTTTTTATCCGTTTTCAATTCTTAAGCAATGGCATCACTTTGTGTGATGAAATCAGCAAGTCTACATACTAACCAGTAAGTCCCCACGTCCGATGCATGTGTTCTTCTTTTTCCTGTGAATGAATGAATGGATGAATGAACAAATAGACATACCTACACTGTGCAACATGTTTTGGAAATCACCTACCTATTTCCTACCTGGATTTCAAGATTCAGCTTAAATATCATCTTTTATATAAGCTCATCCTTAACTTGCTCAAAAAAAGAATCAGAAATTGCTCTGCTGCTCCCCCCTTACTTTGTATGTGCCCTTCCGTACATACAAAATCATGAGATTATTCAGGTATACTTTACTATCATATTCCATTATTTAACATCACAATTATTTAACATCTCACCTGTATTAGCACTAAGATTGGCTGCGGAATCACAAGTCATTCTAAATCTAAAAAGTGCATTCAGAATGCAGCCCCTGTCTCACTTATTTACTCTGTTTTTCTCTGGGGTCATTGTGTTGGTAGGTGTCTGAGCATGACTACCAGGAAAGTAACCTTCGTGCATGAGTGTGTGTGTGTGTGTGTGTGTGTGTGTGTGTGTGTGTGTGATTTGTGTAATGGGTAACACATTTAGGAGAACAGGACTTGAACTACGTTCACAAAAACATTTAAAATTTCATTAAAACAGTCTCCAGGGATCCACTCTCTTCTTTGTGATTGGAACAATGGACACCTTTAAAGCAGATTTCGTCCACTGCCATTCTAAGAGCAGGTATGGGGACATAGAGACACATCTTAATTATTTGGGGAGAAGGAGCCCTTAATCAGGCATCCCTGTGAAGTTGGTTTGACTGAGAAATATTCCATTGTGTCACATCGACTGTAAAACTTACCTCCTTCAACACTTGCAGAAACTTATCTATCCCCCTTGTCTGTCAGAGTCTTAGAAAGGGAAAGGAATTCGAACTATCAATGTACTGGTTTATCAGATATGAATTCATTTGTTTTTCTCAAAATGACTTATCAGCATGCACAGAACTGGCTGGCCCGACTGTGAATTGTGCTCTAAAACCCTTTCTGAGTTCCCGGAGCTTAAGAATGTTTTTATCTCCCGTTTGTTTCCCCTGTTTGTTTATGTTTTTTTAACTTCTTACCTATTGAGGTGCATTTCTGGGTCAGGATTAGTGTAAAGACACCAGGAATTCACGCTGCTGAAGGAAATACCCAGCTCAAGCTGCCTGGTGGCTACTTTGTCAGGTAGGATTTCAGCTCTCCTGGGAAAACACAGCATTGGAAGTATGATGAATTGCCTGGAGATGGTTCCTGAGCCGAGCATCTGGGATCCTTCTTCCGGCCACTACTGTTTTCCTTCTCTCTCTTGTCACACTAGGGAATGGCAGGGCCCAGGCCCAGGAGAAAAAGAAGGGTTTCCTTCAGCTGAGTTCCATTACCTGACTCACCTCACCTCTGGCTCGTCGCACAAAGGGCTGACATGGGTAGCCTCACCAAGACCTGTCCTTCCCAGATTCCCAGATTCTTTGATGTCAGATATATATTCATCAGGTGCTGTGCTTCCAAGATTTGCTCTCCTCCTCTTGTACCTTTCCAGACCACAGAGTCACTCTATTGAAGGCTGGATAGCTCTCTCTCTCACCCAGATGGCTGTGGGATGGTTTAATTCAGGAAGGCCTGGAACAAAAAACAAGCCACAACAGTTAAATATAAATGTCTGCAAATGTTTACAAATTTCTCTGAAGATAAATAAATAATAAGAGGTGTCAACTTAAATTTCTTAGGAGAAATATTTAATAAAGGACAAACAAAAGTCCTTCATTTTTGTAGTTCTTGCTTTAGTTTCTGGCATCATAATTCCATGTTTCTTTTAGCATCTCTAGTCTTGCATTCATACTAGCTGACACATCTCATGTGAAAATGAGTTGAGACTGAACCTGAGATGAGGTTGCCAGAAATTGTTCATGGCACACCCTGGTGGAGCAGAGGTAATGTCAACCGCCTCCGGAGGAGCACAGGCCACATATCCCTGAGTTCAAGTCCTGGGTCTGGGCAGGGAACAACCAGTGCGAACAACTAAATAAAAATAAAATAGAGGTATTTCCTCCTCCTCGCTCTTCCTGCCTGCCTGCCTACTGGCCTTCATTCCTGCCTGCACCTGTCCTTAAAAAAAAAGATGAAGAAACTGTTTGCAACCCACAAAAAGTCTTCCTTTCTAGCATGGCGCTATGTGGTTTCTACCAGCAATGTGGTTAAGGATCCTGGAACATAAAGACACCTCTGAGTTGAGAGCTGGACTCACACTGTTGAAGTAAGTTTGTTCAGCTTTTCTTATGAAAACTTCCCAAGGAAGTGACTCCACAACGCTCCCTGATGAGGTCTGAGAGCAGTGTGCTGTGTGAGGAGAGCAGTTCAAAGGGGAAACCAAAGTCAAGGTCAAGCAGAGCTGACAACTGTAAGGGCTGTACTGAATACTTATCCAGTACAAATAAAAGGTCAGGATTTCAGGCAGTCAAGGTCAAAGGCCTGCAGCCCCCAGAGGTCAGGGCCAGAAGACAGGCATGGACCAAGGCTGTGGGGAGGACAGGGCATTGAGATCCCGGCAGGGGAAAAGCTGGAAGACAAAGAAAAGGCAGGCAAAACCACTTGCTAGTAATAAGCCCAGGTAACACTGACTCTTAGACAAGGTCAAACACAAACGGAAGTGGCTCATGTGGTCCTTGGAACTGGGACTTCAGAAGGATGTAAGGGAAGGCATTTCAGGTGGTCAGTCTGAACCACCTGGCCAGGACCCTAACTTTAGCATAGTTACAAAACCCGCTGGATACATGAGCGCTGCCTCGCCAACCTTAGCCTCATGTGAAGACATGCTTCATAGTTTTCATTTCTCTGAGCCTCTGAAGTCATTAACACCAAGTCTTGTCATGCCTAGATTTTTCTAGAATGGCTGTTATCCAAATTCACGACACCCTCTTAGTCCACTAAACTCTGAGACTGAAGAGCTCATCAGAGAAAGATATCAAGTTCTCTTAGGCAGGAGCAAACCCAGCCCCGCCCCCCCACCACACACGAGCCTTAGAATTCTAAACAAATCTGTTATGTTGAATTCATTTTTAAACAAGCTAAATTTCTAGTGAGGGTTAAGGTGCTCCTGCAAACTCAGCCAAATTTAGTTTCTTCTTTCTGGAAAGTTGAGACTGTGGTTATGCACTTAAGAAAAAGCGTATGTTTTTATCATCCATATTTAAAACATTGTGATCATCCTCTAGATTGCCAAAATTAAATTGGGCTACTTACTGACTCCTGCTATCCCCTAAAAGCAGGTAAAAATGATGAAAAGTCTGCATGTGGCCTAATTTTCACCTGTGCAACCACTAAAGGATAAGGAAATCCCAGCAATTTCCTATCCAATTGCTTTGGTTGAAAGAAAATATTAATGTCCAATGTATTAACGGATGGCTTTTTCCTGTGATTTTTAAATGACTTAAAAAATAATTGAGACTCTTTCTGCATGATTCACGATGGATTTGGAACTGTTGGAAACCACTAACTAATGAGCTCTGCTGGGGGCTGTCTGATGGCCTGTTTGTTAGATAAGTTTTCAGCTCTCATAGGAAAACTCTGAACAGTAGAGATGAGATGACTCTCAGGAAATCATGTTACATTTTCTTTCTCTTTTTTGAATAATGGAAGACA
The DNA here is from genome assembly GCA_004363575.1 of Solenodon paradoxus. Taxonomy (NCBI): domain Eukaryota; kingdom Metazoa; phylum Chordata; class Mammalia; order Eulipotyphla; family Solenodontidae; genus Solenodon; species Solenodon paradoxus. The sequence continues at coordinate 519,517 of RJWH01000585.1, forward strand.
TGAAAAGAGAGCCCAAAAGCCGGGGTGCTAAGTGAACATAGTATCAACAATATACCCTAATGCACACATTCATCAGAGCACCTATAATTTTTGTGATACTTATGGGTGTTTTGTCTGGCTCCAGCATCTCCCCTGGAGTCTATAAGAATCTGGTGACCTACTAAGCTCTATCAACGTACAGAGATGAATGCTATCTATAAGATAAAGTCTGAACTTAGGACATCCAAGACATTGCTTTCTCTCCCAAACTAAGGTCTTTACTATGCCCAGAACACACCTTGATAACTTGATTGTGCTATAAAACTGAAAGAATGAAATGGTATCCAAGGATCTTAGGGAAGAACTAAACGATTATTTGATTCAGTCTTACAGCATCTCAGCTGTGTCTTAGAAGGAATGACCTGTAAATTCTGTCTGCAACTAAGGATACGTGGTACACCAACTCTTTCCTGAATGCCTTCCTTGCTAATGAAAGAGTGTTCACCAGTAGAGCAGAGACATCACCATCCCTATGAATCCTTGTTTCCTCTGTTATCTTTAGGCCAGAATTAGATTGATCCATAAAAGAAGAAAATAGCTGTGGCACCAATTACCTTTAAAGTGAGCATTTTCTGTGAAGTTCAGTAAAAACTCTGATTATGATTCTGAAGAAGTTATTTTCTGCCCTTCAGTGGTCACCTTATTTCCTTCTCATTGCAAAAGATGGGCAGATTATTTTATGCGAGAAATTGCTCCTAAATTCCCACTGCTTTCTAAAGTTGATGTTACTCTGATGCTGTTTCTCTTCCCTACTGTTATCCATATAATAACTTTCTTCCCCAGTGGTTTCACCCATTTACTCAAATTATTCCATGGCATCCCTGGAATTTAATTTTTCCAAATATCTAGTGTCTCTAATGATACCACAGGTCAGTTTCCTTCTAGTTACTTTTCAATGGGAAAAGAGAATGAGTTAAATTATTTCTTTGACTCTATATTATTTCCAATTCTACTTCCAAGAACTTCCCTTCTGTGAGGGCTCTGTATTGAAAATCCTTAGAGAGAGTTATTTCAATATTTTAGGAAATAAAGTCACTGAAAAATTTTTTTCTAAACATGTTCTGATTTTTAAAGATAGACAGGTCTCCATAATTAAATATTTTATAGGTTGAGACCCTAATTATTTCTGGTGAAATCTTTCACCCTCTTTTCAAATATATCAAAAACAAAGTATTGAAACATTACAAAAGACTTTTCAGTTTCCTTGGGCAAACCAAACCTCCCTTTCTATAAGGTATAAAACTGTAAGAGTTTAATTATACAATAATTGAATTATCATTAAAAATAATCATTAAATTATCATCTAACTTTAAAGAGAGCATAACATATAGTTATTCATTCATTTATTTATTCAACAAATATTTATTAAGACCCACTTATATGTCAGTGTTCAAGCCTTACAGATGGATACATAATCAAGATACTCCGTACTCAGGGAACTTATACACTCAGGGAACTTATATACTCAGGGAACTAGAGGGTGAAAGACATAAAACAGATCAATAAAATAGCATTTTGGCTGGTGAGAAGTTTCTCAGGGATGAATAAAGCAAGAGAAAATAATAGGAGTGAACTTGGTGGCCAGTGAAATTCTCAATAAGAAGATACCAGTCAGAAAAAAACAAAGTAAGTCAGGGTGTCAATCATGTGAAAATCTGAGAAAAACAAAACCCTGAGCGAGAACCTCCCTGCCATGCGTGAAGAGCAAGGGCGCCAGTAAAAAGAAAGCAGAGTCCATGGAGATGGGGAAATTGTAGTCAAAGTTAGGAGAAGAATAGTGTGGAGAGACCCTGTAGGACTTTGAAGAACATATTTCGGCATGTGGATGGGAAGACAGATAAGGTGTGAAATGGAAAAGTAGTTCTTAGCCTTAGTTTCATAGTATTGCTATCTTACCTGGCTGACATTTCCAGTTTAAAGGGAAAAAAATGGAGAAGACTAAAATTAGAAGAAGTTCTAAAGATAAATTCGTGGGAGGGAAGGCAAAGAAAATGAATTCCTTTTTCTTCATTGTGCAACAAGTTTTAAGTGTTCCTAACGCAACTTGGCATAAGTGCATGCTACTCTTGGTGGAGATTAGTCCAGATGGCAGCCTGGTAGGAGCAAGGCGGGTCTCTGCCCCACAGAGCAGCAATAAATCACCTATTTTGCAAAAACAAATGCTGAGAAAAAAAGCAGTCCAGAGGCTGGAGTCAGCAGCAGTATTCACCACCAGACCAGGTAGGCAAAGACCTCATTTCGGAGCTACACGACGGATCCAGGATTCTCAGCTTCAGGGGATCAAAAGGGCTGTGGCAGAGAGGCAGAGGCTCAGGAAAACTCCCGGAGACTGGTTCCCGCAGCAGAGAGTCCACCCAGTGGGAAGGGGACATGGAGCCAGGCGAGAGGGTCTTGGCACAAGCTGGAAGGATGACCAGTGTCCCAGGAGACTGAATAGGAACCCCAAAGGTAAATTCCACTGGGACAAAACCATAACCAGAAGATAGGTTAAAGAATCCCCAGTCCCATCCCTTCCCAACATATTGAACATATTGCCCCAGAGCAACAAGACTACCCACTGGAAATTGTCCCCCACGCCCCGCATCCTGGTTTAAAGGAAGAAGAAATCTCCCAGAGGGATGAAGTTTCAATGATACCAACTAGTGCCGGCCTGTGGGTGGGGGTGAAGAAGTAACAGCACCCTGATTACTGATTGTGGGCCAACGACAAGGAGGCAAGGAGGTTGCTACCATTCAGACCTGTGACAATGAATGAAGGTTCTGTTTTCCCTACACAACCTCCAACTCCATAGGCTGAACTCTTGGTGGCCACACAGGGTCCACCTAAGAACTTCAGCAAATCCAACTTGTGGTAACACCACAAAACTCAAGAATTCCCTGTGTTCAACCAAGATCCAGGCTTATCAGGTGCAAATTGATACTCTATGCAATGTCATCACTGCAGGGAAATCTAACTCAAAGAAACATAAGCAGAATGCCAGAGTGAAGAAACAGAGAAATAAACATGAAATGATGGATCCTATTAAAGCCCCAGGGGAATATGTGAATACAACAGCCATAGGCAAACAACCTGAGAGAAATTTAGGACAGCAGTGAGAAACATAATCATGGAAAACAAGAAAACACTAGAGGAATAAAAAGAGAACAATAACAAAGAGAGAGAAGAAATGAAGCAAGATTTCATGTAAATGTAGAACACGATAGTTGAACAAAAGAACGCAATAGAGGGACTCAAGATGAATGAAGCCTCCAACAGAATCAGTGAGCTAGAAAATGGGGCAGAGGAATGTACTCAAGGAAGCCAGCAGAGAGATAAAAGAATGAAGACAAATGAAGACAGCATTCAAGATCTATGTGACAACATTAAAAGGAACAGTATTTGCAAATAGGGGTCCCAGAAGGAGAAGAGAGAGAAAAGGGGGAAGAAGCTGCATTTGAAGAAATAATGTCTGAGCATTTCTCTAACATGAGGAAAGAAGCAAGCCTCCAGACCCAGGAAGTTCAAACAGTTACAAACAAACAAACAAACGAAAAACCCCACAGAACTATGCCTAGACATGTTGTCATCAAAATGTCAAAAATATAAGATAAAGAATCTTAAAAGCAGCTTGAGAAAAAAATGAGTCACATACAAAGGGTCCCCATAAGATTGTCAGCAGATATCTCTATTGACCCTCTACCACAAAAGAAAGCTGGAAGACACCAAATTAATTGGAGACTAAAAAATACACTTCTGAATGACTCTTAGGTAAAAGAGAAGACCGAAGAAAGACTTAAAAATTACTTAGAGATAAATCAGAATGAAGGCATGAGCTACCAGAATCTAAGGGGCGCAGCAAAAGCAGTACTAAGTGAAGTTCATTGCATTCCAGGCCCACCTCAAGCAATAAGAAAAATCATAAATAAACACTCTAACTCTACATTTAAAGCAACTAGATAAAGATGAATTAAAGCCAAAAAGCAGTAGAAGAAAGGAAGTAAGCAAAATGAGTAGAAATAAGCCACACAGAAAACAAAAAGACAATCCAGAAGATCAATGAAACCAAAAGTTAGTTCATTGAAAAAATAAACAAAATCAACAAATCATTGGCTAGACTCACAAAACAGGGAGAAAACTCTAACAAATGTAATCAGAAATGAAAGGGGAGAAGTTATGACAGATACTACAGAAATACAAAACATCATAAGAGACTACTACCAACAGCTCTTTGCCAATAAAGTGGATAACCTCAATGGTATGGATGGATTTTTTGAGAAAAATGCTAACAAGACCGCACCTGAAAGAGTTGGAAAACTGGAAAAGAAGAACTACAAACAAAGATATTGAAGACGTAATCAAAAGTCTCCCAAAACAAAAGCCCAGGACCAGATGGCTTTTCTAAACAGTTAACAACCTTCAGAGAATTATTACCTATTCTTCTCAAACTCTTTCAAAATATTGAAGAGGTTGACGTCCCACTGATATCAAAAGCTGATAGAGATGTTACCAAGAAAGAAAATTACAGACCAATATATCTAATGAACATAGGTAGAAAAATTCTCAATACAATATTACCAAAGAGAATCGCATCAAAAGGATCATCCATCATGACCAAGTGGGAATTATCCCAGGGATGCAATGATGGTTCAACATATGCAAATCTATCAATGCAATAAACCATATCAAAGAGCAAAGAGATAAACCACATGATCATATCAATAGCTGCAGAGACTGCTTTTGACAAGATCCAACACCAATATATGATTAAAATAACTGCATAAAATGGCAATAGAAGGTATATATCTCAACATAACAAAGACTATACATGATAAACCCACAGCCAAAATGATAGTCAACAGCAAACACTTGAAAGCATTTCCTCTAAGGTCAGGAAGAAAGCAAGGCTGTCCAGTCTCATCACTGCTATTTAACATGATATTGGAGGTCTCAGCCAGAGCAATTAGGCATGAAAAACAAATAAAAAGAATCCAAATTAGAAAGAAGGAAGTAAAACTATCATTATTTGCAGATGATGGTTTCATATATTGAAAAGTCTAAAATCTCTGTCAAAACCATCTAGAACTAATCAATGAGTAGAATAAAGTGGCAGGTTAAAATTTCAGTACACAAAAAATCCATTGCATTTTTATATGAAAACAACATGCTAGAAAAAAAATCAAGAAAATCACACCATTTAAAATAGAAGTAAAAAGAATCAAATATCTGTAATATACTTAACAAAGGAGGTCAACGACCTGGACAATGAAAAGTACAAGTCCTCCTCAAAATAAGTAGAGAAGGATACAAAGAAATGGAAAGACATCCTCTGCTAATGGTTGGGAAGAATAAACATTGCTGAAACGGTTATCTTACCTAAAGTAATATGCAGATTTAATGCAAATTCCATAAAATGTCATTGGCTTATTTTAAGAAAATAGAACAAAAAAATCTTAAAATTTATATAGAACAACAAAAGAATCCCCAAAGCCAAAGTGATTATGAGAAAAAGGGACAGATCCAGAACGATTACATTCCCAGACATTGAGCTATACTACCAACCAATAGCGATCAAAACAGTATGGTACTGGAATAATTACAGAGACACAGATCAGTGGAGTAGAAGTGAATTACCAGCCCCTCACGTACAGTCAGTTAATCTACGACAAAGGAGCTAAAATCATATGAAAGAAAAAGGAAAGTCTCTTCTATAAATTGTGTTCAGACAACTACACACATTCAAAAGAATTAATCTAGACCTCTCTAACACCTGTCACAAAAACTAACTGAAAATGAACTAGAAACTTAGACATAAGACCAGAAACCCTAAAATTCTTAGAAGACAACATAAGAAAGATAGTTTATGACATCAGCCTTAGAGGTCTTTGGGGACTCAACTCCAGCATCGAGGGAAACAAAACCAAAGAAAAACAATTGGGACTACATCAATCTAAAAAGCTGCTTCACACAGAAAGAAAACATTACCAAAACAGACAACTTTTAACTGGGAGAAAGTATTTGTGTTCCACATTTTTGGCAAGAGCTTAATATCCAATATACAAAGAACTTGTAAAACTCACTAACAGTAAAACAGGCAATTCAATAAAAAATGGGAGGAGATTGGAGAGTTATTTTTCTGAAGCACATCTACAAATGACCAAAAGTACAGAAAAAGATGTTCCTACTTGTTGGCTATCAGGGAAATGCAAATAAAACAGCAATGAAATATCACCTTACACGTGAGAGATTGACTGTTATCCAAAAGTCTGGGAACAACAAATGCTGGTGAGGATGTGGAGAAAAGGGAACAATTTTGCACTGTTGGTGGGAGTGAAAAATTGATGCAATTTCTATGGAAAACCATAGGAGATTCCTCAAAAAGTCAAATATGGAAATCCCAGATGATCCCACCATTCCACATTGGGTATTACCTGGAAAGTACAAAAACTCTAACTCACAGAGATTTATGCACCCCCATGTTTATTACAGCCCTATTTACAAAAGTTAAGAACTGGAAACTACCTAAGTGATGAATGGATAAAGAAGATGTGAGGTATATAGGTATATATACATATACACACACACACACACAATGAAATACTACACAGCCCTTAGATAAGATGAAATGTTATCATTTGAATCAACATGGATGGAACTAGAGGAGATTGTGCTAGGTGAAATAAGTCAAAAGAGGAAAGATGCCAGATGATCTCATGCATAGGTGGAATGTGAATAGGCAAAACAAAGGAACAGAGAAAACAAAACCAACCCTTGGACACTTGAGATAGAACTTAGTTTACCCATAGAATATGGGAGAGAGATCGAGGATAGGTGGTGATGGGGCGCTTTAGAGAATGATGAAGAATAATTGATTTGGTGGAAGGCAGGTGTGTTGACATATATCTGAGGAATGGGAAAGCTGCACATATGGGGAACCTACACATTTGAGTTTATTTTAACTTGTAAGACAAAGTTGCTAAAATAAAATAAAAGTTTCAAAAATAAATAAACCATTAATGAGGCATCTGCCCCCTGGTACAGTAGCTGTTTGGTTCTCCCTCTCCACCTGCACAGCCCACACACATCTCAAGGACCTGGTTTGCATCCCAGGTTCCCCAGGTTCCCGTTCCAGATTTGCATTCCGGTGCCAGGGGAAACAACCAAAATGAACAGCTTAATGAAAATAAATAAAATTACTTCCTGCTCTAAAAAAAAGAAAATGAAAATGCTGCTCTCTTTTTTTCTCTTAAATACATCATTCCTAGGATCTATCAACATAGAAATACTGGTTTAATACAACAACAAATATATAGTTCATTATTTATAAATTTTATATTTTAAACAATTTTTATTTTCTTACTGGTAATACTTTATTTTGTCCTCTTTTACTGTATTAATGTCTTATTGGCTTCTAGTACTATATAAAATTCCAAGAGAATACATATCAAGTACATTTTAGTTCCTACTTAAAAAAATTATTAATAAAAATTCTTGCCTTTAAATGTATTTCTAGATGCAACAGTTGGTACCTTAAAACAGTTATCCACAAATAATATTAATTTTTAGCAATAATGACTTAAAAGCTTTATATCATATAGTCTTCTTGATTACTTTATCTTCTTTTATGAATTCTTGTTTTTTTTTTCTTTTTTGCTTGATACTGGATTAAATATTCATTTTTTCATCTCCTGTTTTTGCTAAGGGCTTACATGAGATGCAAAAGAGTCATCTCTACCTTGATTTTCCCATTTGTCAGCATAATCAATATTATCTTAATCAGTGATCTCTTTGAGACATTTTTCTGTAAATCACTGGGCCATGTTGTGAGATTTAATTTAGCAAAGTCAGGTAAACTGTAATTCACTTAACCAAGAAAGCACAAATGACAGTCTGTGCCGCTCTGCGGACAGTGACCTCATGACTGTCAAGCCACCAGGGTCCCCTTCCCTCCGAATCCTTCAGGGGCCATGTGTGATTTGATACTTCTGTCATTTGGACCAAGGGTAACAGTGTCAAGACACAGAGTAAAGAATATTGAGTGTACAGTCTGCTTCTCATCAGATGAAAGTTAAAGTGAAAAGTTCAATATTTTCTTTCTCCACTGCTAAGGATTTCCTTCTCACCAACAAGGGAAAGAGCGTCCCATTTGAAGCTCTCTGCATAGGAGCAAACAGACTCCAGAGACCTGGCAGAACTGAGGTTATGGCTGCTTGTGACTCTATTCAACACAGTGGCAGGGACTTGTGCCCTAGGAAAGGACCCTGGTGCAGAAACACTCTTTGTAAAAGAGAGAAAAATGAGGACACCATATTGGTTAGGAGCTGGATGAGTATATGTGGGAGCTTTCGGATAATCTTAAGAAGTAGATTTCAGAGCATTAATACCTGACAGATACTGAAATGAAAAAGGGTTCCAAAAAAAGAGGAGGCAAAGGCCCCAGAACAAAGACCTAAATCACTGCAAACACACGAATTCAGGCATTTCTGGACCTGCTTGGAGGATGCAGTCATCTTGGGAAACATTTAGTAGCTTGACATGTGCCGGCTGAGGACTGAAGTCTGGAAGCAGCTCTCCTGGAACAGGGGTTTCTCCTTCACATCAGGCCTGCTCCTGGGGCTGGTTTGGGGATCTCAGTGTGGGATGCAGTGTTCATAGTTCCTTCCTGACTGCCTTCAAGGAGAATGAGCTGGGTGACTAGAGAAGTAAGGGGCCATAAGAAATGAGAAATAAAGTGCTGAGTTGCTGAAAGAATAATGAGACGCTAACAACTCGATACAGCTCAATGCCCTGAAACAAAATCGTTAGGGTATTATGCATCCACTTCAGAAACCGAACAGAAAAATAGTGATGACCACAGTAGCTCATCACCATGTGAAAAGTGAAGGTGCACATGAACTTGGGGCCTGGTCAGGAGGACAAGGAGCGGGGAGACTGGAGGAGGCAGAAATTCAGACACCAAATGCAGAAGTGGAAGAAGAAAGGCATCTTGAGAGGTAGAATTACAGGAGACCCATCACAAGGAGAGACTTTTAAGGAACCCAGGACTCTAGTGATTCTGCTGGAGGACGCCAAAACATAGATTTCTGGTTTTATGTTGCTGATATGTAGCATAATACCACTGAATTTGAGGTTGATATGACTCAGGAAAGTTTTGAATAAGGTTTTTTTTGTCAGGAAAGTTACTCTGTTTTTCTAGAGGGTGGGCAAGTAGAGACACTTATGAATAGAGAAAGTTGTCTCTCCTTCCGTCTTAACGTATACTTAATGTGGGGGCAGATAGCACATTCATCCAGACTAGATTTCAGAGCTCCCCGGCTAGTCTACCGGGCAGGTTAGATGCACACAATGTGGGCCCCACTGACTCTAAATTAAACTATTCACAAGATCTGAAACTGGTCAGGATAACCTTTCTAATATTCAGTTTTCTCAACTGCACCAGAGAAACTGCAATCATATAAAAACCAGATTATCTGGGAATAATAAATACAATATACCTTCAGATTCCTATTATATAACCCTAGGGAGCATACAGAGAGCCAGCAATTAAAAGGAGGTAGCTCAGATAAGTAGCAAATTTCTAATGACTTCGAATCAGACTCTATTTCAGGGCTAAGTAATGGCAGCCATAGAAAATCAGTGAAGCATGTTGAATGAACAAGAAACCTGGGAAGTGACTTTAACTGTTTGCATTACACAACAAAAGATCTTTCACTGTGTTCATTGAGCAGTTCATCTTAATCATCTTGAAGGCAGCCTCCTAGAACTCCACTCTTAAAGCCCTTCAGCTGAACCACTAACGCTTGGGCTCCAGCACAAAGAGTTTGCATAGTGCACAAGGCTTGTGTTGGGAAAGACTATATTATTCCACTCCCAACCTCTGGCATCATGCATGTGTGTAAAGGGCACATGCGCACCTGTGTTTGCGCATGTTCTGAGCTGCATTAAGTGTCTGTGTTCACCAGTGAGAGCGAGCATATTTCAGAGAGCAGAATCTTTTAGTCTTGATGTGCAACTTGAAATAATCTCAGTAACTAATTGCAGATGAAAGAAAAATCAGAGAGAATAGGATCTTATAATCTCCACAGGACAATCCTACGTTCCCTCAGATAGGTCAAAAATGAATCATTAACCAGGATAGTGTGTAAGAATAATAACTGAAAAACCCAAGGGAAGGATAAGATAATAGCAAATGGATAAATTCAACTTTCCATATTCCAACTTTACACTTCAAGAGGTTCCAGTGCTGACTTCACAATGTGTCCTGTCTTTGTAATACTGCTAAATTTATGTTTGCATTTGTTCGAAGTGCATCTACTCTTGTTTTAGCCCCTAGTTAGACTGGAGTCCTCAGTAATAGGATGACTCCCACATTGTCTTCTTCTGGAGTCATGTGCAGGAAAGAACCAGGAGGCATTTCCATTTCACAAGAATGCCTGAGCCAGCAGACTCTTGCCTTCTTCTATATGGGTTAGAACATTCACATGTACAGGCACTTTATTAAATTTCAAAGGGGCCAAAATACTGCTAGACACATTAGGTTCTTAAGTGCACTTAGTTATGTTGCATAAGGTTTCCATGTTCTCTTCTTGTGAAATCTCAACCCAGTCAAATCAGAAGCTACTTTTTCTTGAATTCCTCCCGTGACAGAGAAACAGATCCTAAGAGGACTCTTTTAGCAACCAGGAGAGGACTTATGTAACTATCATAGCAAATTTAAAATATGCAATTTGTAGAACAAGAAACATACCACATTCTGACTTTGACGGATTTCAGAGAAAAAAGACAGGATGCAAACATTTCATTAAGGCTTAACCTACTCCTTTACAACATAAACATCAATATAAGGGCCATACCCTTTACATATTTCTACAGTTTACAATATCTCCATTCATCCTTATCATCTCTAAATAATGATGACATTGGCCAATGTGGGAGGTAAGTGGCTTAATAAAAAGGCGAAGAGGAAATCAGGATAATGTGTGAGGATATTTATGTTGTATAAATATTTTAATTAAAATAAAACCACATTTGAGTCTCCATGAAATATTGATATAAAAGAAAGGTGGTCAAACCAAAACCAAAAGAAAACCTACTAACTGAGAGAAGATATTTGCATTCATTATTTTTGACAAAGGCTTAATATCTAAAGTATACAAAGAACTAATAAAACTCAACAACACAAGAACAGGCAATCCAATCAAAAAATGGGAGGAGGAACTGGAGAGACACTTTTCTGAAGAGGATCTACAGATGACCAACAGGCACATGAAATTATGTTCCTACTCACTGCCTATCAGGGAAATGCAAATTAAAACAACAATGAGATATCACCTTATAACTGAAAGACTGGCTATTATCCAAAAGTCTGGACACAACAAATGCTGGTGAGGATGTGGAGAAAAGAGAACACTTTTGCACTGTTGGTGGGAGTATAAATTGGCACAACCCCTATGGAGAACAGTTTGGAGATTCCTCAAAAAACTGAAGATGGAAATCCCATATGATCCCGTCATTCCATGTCTGGGCATCTACCCAAAAGATACAATAGCACCATCTACAGAAATGTATGCATCCCCATGTTTATTGTAGCCCTATTCACAATAGTTAAGAACTGGAAATTACCTCAGTGTCCAACATCAGATGAATGAATAAAGTAGATTGGTACATAAATACAAATTCTGCACAGCCCTTAGAAGAGATGAAGCCCTGTCATGTGAATCAACATGGATGGAACTAGAGGAGATTACGCTAACTGAAACAAGTGAAAAGAAGAAAGATAGAGACCAGATGACCTCATCTATAGGTGGAAAGTGAAACATTTGCATCAGAAATGAGGTGACAACAGGAAAGGGGGCAGGTGGGGACACATGGTGGCGGAGCCTACTGGACAATGGGGAAGAACCCTTGGTGATTTGGTGAAGGGCAAGGTGTGTCAAAATACATCTAAGAAATGGGGAACATAGACATAGAAAATGATTTTAATGTGTAGAATAATTACAACAATGAAAAATAAATTAAGAAATGAAAGAAAGGAAGGAGGGTGAGCTGTGCTGCTTCAGATGCTAGCTTGGTTCGTGATAGTACCCATATACCTTTCACCTTGTCACCTCTACTGAAGATGCCTTGTAATGAACACCATTAAAATTCTGACCTCAACAACTAAGACTCCAGGAGAAAGTATAAATAAATGAAGTCTCTTTTAACTATGCTGTGAAGTGACCCTGACCTTAACAATCCAGTGAAAGGAGACTGAGGCAACTGTCAGACAGGTGGGTGGCCCTGATGACTGGACAATGACATTTCAAGGGTGCTACCAAATTTGGACACACCCACAAGGGAACTGGGGTAGAAGGAAGAAAAGATGAAACCAGGTGGACGGGAACTGCGCTCCCAGCGCAGCCCTGCTGCCCATCCCTTGTCTAGAGCGGTCTGGTGAGCAGCATGAAGAGGAGAGTGCTTTGTCCTGGACAGCTCTCCGAGGACGGGATGAAGCTGTGGCTGTAAGCAGTGGACCACTCAGCCCTTCTCCAGGGAGAGGCTCTGCAACGTGCAGGAAGGCGTGAGACTGCAGAACTGGGTTTCCCTCCAGCGGCTTAGGCGAACAGACTGGAAGCATGCCAGCCGTGTGAAAAGCTTCACTCAGAGACCTCTTTTTGCCTCTACCTCGCTGGAGGGAGTGAAAGCACTTGAGAGAGAGCGGACGGCCTGGATGTCTGAGCACTTGATGCTTTGTGCCCTCCAAAAATACTCTGTTGTCTGCACTCTACAAGCAATCATTTGATGGCTATCTGGCACTTCGGCACATGTAAGAGGCAGAATTACTGTGAATTTCGGGTCTGAAAGGAAAAGTGTAGAAGAGAAAAAATGGAGGCCATGGCATCAGCCTGCCTCTTTTACAGGGACCTGTCCTAAATGCTCACTGGAAACAATGATGGACGAAAGGCCAAGTGCTTCAGGTAGGGAGGAGGAGAGTGGTGCCTAAAAGACACAAATAAGTCTCACTGGTATGAAAAGGAGAAACCGGTGACATCAACTTTATACTTTGGAGCACATACCTCAGCAAGAAGTTTATGGCTTTTATTCCAGAGCTCGCCTAAAATATAGCAACTGAAAACGTGACGGAATCACCACGGGCAGCCCTACAGTTTTGCTGCCTCGGTGTACCAGGGATTTGCACCAGTGTCTGCTGTGCTAAATGCCTACAACACAGTTTGCATATCAATGACTTTTCCAGCATTTTATCAGGAAACTGGAGTTCTACATAATCTTTTCTTGGCAACGAATTATGTCCAGATTTTTTTGGTTGTAATAAGAACTCCTACAGGAATTATGTTTTTAACAATATGTTTTAAAGAGAGGTAAGCAGGAAGGGAGAAAGGAAGGAAGAAAGAAAAGAAGGAAGAAGGAAGAAGGAAGAAGGGAAGGAAGGAAGAAAAGAAGGAAGAAGGAAGGAAGGAAGGAGCATTATTTTTAGTTGTTCATTTTGTTTTTCCTCCTGTCCCTGGGTCTCCAGCCTGCATTCCTGGGCTTTACACAGGCCACACGCCAGCTGTCTCTGCCAACCAAGCCAAGGGTGTTCTGCCTTAACAAGATTTTAAGTGCACAATACAGAGTTGTCAAGAGCATGCATAACGCTGTTATGCAGATTTCTAGAACGTATAACTGAAGCTTCATACTTCCCCCTTTTCCCACTCCTGTAAGCCCCTGGCAACCACCATTCTATTCGGTTTCTAGGAATCTCTTTCAGACATTCCATCTAAGTAGAATCAGGCAGCACTTGGCCTGTGACTCGTGTGTTTTCCTTGGTACAAAGTCCTCCAGATCCGTCTGTGTGACAGCATGTGACAGAATATCATTTTTGTGTTCACGAATATCAGTCTGTGTGTGTGTGTGTGTGTGTGTGTGTGTGTGTGTGTATGTTTATCACAGTTACTTCATCCGTCCATCCACTGATGGACACTGTTCCTTCCTCAACTCGTCTGCTGCAAATAGCCCTGCATGAATATGGGAGTGCACATCTCTCTTCATGATCCTAATTTCATTCTTCTGGATAAATGCCTAGAATTTCAACTGCTGAATCAGATGGTAATTCTATTTTCAAATTTTTGATGAATTCCCATATTGTTTTCATTGCATCTGCATCTTTTAACATTCACACCAACAGTGTACAAGGATTTCAATCTCTCCACATTCTCCCTAATACTTGTGGTTTTTTGAGTTTTGAGATGAGAATAAAATGTTAGTTAAAATGTTAGTTCAGCATCCTTGCAGAAAAACATGACACATTCCGATGAACAATTAGAGGTACTTAGTACAGGACTTTAGAAAATAGAGGAGTAATGATTAGAAGACAGAAAATCTCCTAATAGAAACTGGATCCCTACGTAGAGTCATGCAGCCTACTTCCAGCATGGAAGCTAGAGGAAAAAAGACCAATATTTTACCATTTTTATCTCACCCTCTGGTCTCCTGCTGGAGCTTTCTATTGTCCAAACTCAACATGAAGGCAGAAGGTTGGGAAGCCATTAATACAGTCCAGAAAGTAAACTTTCTGGACAAAGAGTAAGATAAGGAAAGGCAGAGAGTGAACTCAAAGTGCAAAAGACAATATTTAGTTCTCATTTTTCCCTCTTGGCATCTACTCCTGTCTTTTGGATTAATAATATTGTCATCCTGACACAGAAGACTCACAAAACGCTATCACTTGATGTGTTCTCGCAAAAGAAAGATTGTCATACTCTTGTTGGGTCCGGTGGGACAAAAGAATCCACCATAGTTTGCCATGCAGCGTGAATCTGCTTCACAGCCTCCTCATCTTTTGGGTACATTCAAAACTAGCAACCTTATGGATTACCTGGCAAGCAGATTAGAATAACATGCTTTATTGTGGTATATGTTGACTTTAAAATTCAAAGGACAGCCTATCTTATGCCACTTTCTTTAGTTAGCAATGAAAGTTACAGCGAGTTTCCTCACTTCACAGGGTATATGCAAATACCCCCAGGAAATTAGACCTCTGTAACTTTCAACAGTATTTCAGTCTCTGGAAATCGTGTGGCTATTTTCTATCAACTTTGGATACCCTTGAGTTTGTCATCTAGAAATCTTGCTACTTCCTACCAACCAGGTCCAATAACCCAATGACATTAAATATCTGTACCAACACAATGTTTTAAGAAGTATCAGTATCGAGTTTCTTTTAGACTATCTTGTGACATAGTTATTTTTGGACTAGCTGATGGCATAATTGACATGATTCAAGGCAAAATAGGGAACCAGCAATCTACCACACTATCTGGTATATGAATGCAAATTGTTGTTTCTTGACTTGCATAGAGTGAATAAAAAAGCATTTGCCAGGTCAAAAGCTGCATATCAATTTTCAGGTGTTGATTTGCTCCAGAAAAAAAAGTCATCATTATTCAAATTAGTAGCTGATTGAGTTGCAGTAATTTGTAACCATTGTTTAAAATACATCTGAGTTTTTCAGTGACAAAATAGATGATTGAAAAGGAATTACATCCCAAGCAGCTTTCAAATCTTTGGAGGCTGCACCAAGTAGTTCCTCTATTTACCATCTCGACTAGGTGATGTTGGGCCCATTCCAAGGGCCAATTTTACTTAGACCTTCCTAGCACAGTAGGTTTAACAAGAAATAAATGTGAGAATTTTGTCCGTTAGCAAGCTTATCTCTTTCCATTACATATTCTATGACTTCAGTGATAAATGCAGAGTAAGTTTGTGATATTTTTTAATACTGTTAAACAAAACCCCTTTTTGGACCTTATTTCTATACGAGGCCCTTTCTGGTGGATCTTGATGATATTATGATATTATGAATTTCCAAAGAATAACATCAATTCAAAGCTAGTATCTATTAACCTCAGATTATTTGGCTATTTCATTTCCCAAATGCACAGTTGTTTTGATAAATGTTTATGGAAGAAGATTCACAGTACATACCTATGACCTCATTTCATAATCTTTTATCAAAGGAACTTGGCATCTCCTTCAACTGAGAGATTCAAAATTTGTATACCAGTTTAGGTTTGAGAACTGAGTAAGAAGTTATTAATTTCCACTATGACAACTAGAATTAGGTTTCTGCACACCAGATCTAGAAAGTTTCCAATAATTTATTAGGAATACTTCAGCGTGCTGTCCATTAATATCATTTCTACAGACCCTATGATCAATCCCATCAGCTTAGATCTCTGCGAGGCAAAACACTTTTACTATTCTACCACCATTCTGGGTGACTGTGGTAATTAAATGAAAATTTCTCCTCCATTTCCATTGAAATTGGCAAACTCAATTCCACTGCAGAATTCTCAACAATTATGTTCAGGCTTCATAGAAAAAAATACATACATTTTGGAGATTCTTGGTACCTTCTTAGTCTTCTAGCATGCATTTCTTTTCTTTATCATTTGAGGTAATTTTGATTTACAGAATAATGTAAATTTATGTGTACAGATTTACTCCTCATCATATATATGAAAATACACCTTGCCCGCCACCAAATTTCTAATCATCCTCCACTGCTATCCTGTGGGTCCCCACTACCCTTTGCTCCCACTCCCAAGCCCTTCCCTTCTGTGCACTTCAGTTACATGGTCAAGGTCCAAGAATTAAGTTTCATTTTGTCTGTTTGTTTCCTTTGTTTCTTTATATTCCATATTTGAGAGAGATCATTCAGTATTTGTCTTTCTCCTTCTGACATTTTTTGCTGAACATAATTCACTCTGGTTCCATCCTGATCATCACAAATGGCAGGCTTCTATTATTTCAGGAACTGCGTAGCATTCCATTGTGTGTATATACCACATTTTCTTTATCAATGCGTTTGTCAATGGATGCTTGGTTTTTTCCATTTCTTGATATTATAAATAAGACTGCAATAAACATGTTGTACATAAATCTCTTTAGTAGCATTTCAATTTTTTTAACTGTTGATATTTATTTTGCATATCAACATATCATTTGAGACTGTTTCATGAATACTTGAGAAAAATCCTGAATTTTATAGTACTTGAGCGGAATGCTTGGTGTATGACTGTTAAACCGACCTACTCTAAATTATCACTTAGACCGTCATTTCCCTGTTAATTTTCAGCCTGATTCAACAGTCGACTGTTGTAAATGGGATGCTGAAGCCTCCTATTATTATTACATCACTGTCAATGTCTCTCTTCAGTTCTGTTAATAAGTATTTCATTTATTTTGATACTCCCTCATTTGCTGCATGTATATATTAACAAGAAGAATTTTCTTCTTGCTGAATTGATCCCTTAATCACTATATAGCTCTTATCCTTAATTTGTCTTACTTTCTTTTGTTGAAAAGTCTTTTTTTATCTTATGTAAGTCCCTTCCTTCTTTAGGTTACCATTTGACTGTAAGATTTTATTTGAACTTATGAATTTGAACCTTTATTTGTTTTTAAAATCTAGATGTGTTTCATGAGTTTTGCTTTTTAATCCATCTGGCAACTCTATGCCTTTTGGCTGGTGAATTTATTCTATTAACTTTTAGGGTGATTGTTGATATGCAACTGTTTATCACCATTTTGCTCTTTGTTTTCTGGGCATTATTGTAGACTGTACTGCACATTTGTTTTTCTCTTATTCTCTTCTCTTGTGCTTTGAAATAATTTGTGTTGTGTTTGGTATCTCTTTTAATTTAGTTTTTCTATGGATTTATGCTTTGAAGTTGCCCTGGGGTTTGCACATAAGTTTCTTTGCTCATAACATGTTTTAACTTGAAAGCAAGTTAGTCTCAGTCTCGTTGTAAAAGTCTACATTTTTACTTTCCCCCTCCCCAGATTTTTTTTCATGCTCTGTTGCTTCTGGAAAGTTTGTTAATAGACATTCCTTCCTTATAAGACTGAATTAGTTGTTATGAATTTCTTTAATTTTCATATCTATAAAACTCTTTATTGCGCCTTCAATTCTCAGTGGCAATATACCTGTGTAAAGTACTCTTGGTTGGAAATCCTTTTCATTCCTCACTTTGAATATATCATGCCATTCTTTTCGGGTCTATAGTTTCTGCTGAGAAATGAACAGTCTTGTGGGGGCTCCTTTGTATGTAAATCATTTATCTCTAGTTATTTTTAAGATTCTCTCATCTTTGAAGGTTGAAATTTTAATGACAATGTGCCTTTGTCTGCATGCATTTGGGTTTCTTTTGTTTGGAACTTTTGGAACTCCTGAGTCTGGATGTCTGCTACTTTCCTCGAGTTAGGGAATTAGCAGCTATTGTTTGTCAGTAAATTTTCTGTTTTACATGGTGAATGCTGTTCCCCTTTATTTCACCCCATAAGTCCTGTATACTGCTGTCTTTTACTTCTCTTTCTTTTATGGTCTGCCTGGGCGTATTTCACTGCCCTATCTTCTGGCTCATTGTTCAATTGCAAGCTTTTCCATTCTGCTGTTTAGTTCTTCTATTGTGTTCTTTATTTCGAGCATCAGGTTATTTAGTTCCCTGAATTATATATGGAACTACCTCATACTTTCTCTTTGTTGGAATAATCCTTTTATTCTTCCATTGTTCTTCTTAGTTCAATGAGCATCCTTAAAGATCATTAAAATCTTCAAATAGTTTTGTTTTTGTTTTTTTTTTTAATTTGCTGCATTCATATTTTTCCCTGGGATTTTGTTTAGGTCTATCATTTGAGGCATATTTATCTGCCTCTTCATTCTTTTAATAGTCCGTTTCTATCTATGGGCTACGCTAAATAACTTTCCTTCCCTGCCCTGATGTAGTGGGCTTGTATTAGGGTACCAGGTCACAGAATATGGGTCTAGGATGTTGGCCCAGTATGTTGGACTTTTTGTTGCTGTGTGACTTCTGCACCAGTCAGAATGAGTGGAGTTCTACAACCACCACTGTGCTAAAGTCTGAGAGCCCAACATTCAAAGTTGGAGTCAGGGCAAGGAAGAGAGAATTCCCCAGCGTCACAGGCATGAGCAGAAGGCACGAGGAAAGAGAACCTGGAGACACAGGCCCAGGCCATAAGCCACAGTCCCAGTAGAGATGTCTGGTGAATGAAGTTGAATATTTCCTGGAGTCCTAGGGGAGCCAGTTATGACAAAGTACGCTCCCCTTTTAAAAGTCTCTCTATCTACTCTCTTCCCGTACAGTGGCCCCAGCAAAGAGTAATATAAAACAAACCCTGGGACTTGGGGGTATAATCTCCAGCATAGTGGCAGACAGATATGCAAAGCTGTTTAGCAGTAGCCTCAGGTGGAACTAAAACTGCTGATGAGCTGAAGCTTCTCTAGTGAGCTCCATAAGAGAACTGCCAAACGTTTTTTTTCTGGAAATAGCTCAGCAATCTGTACTTGGATTGCAGGCTTGACCACACATCCTCTTGCTACCCTTGGGGTAGGTGACAGCTTCCCCAGTAGCTCTGCAAAACAAAATGACAGAACAGACTGTCAGTCCAGCACCACAACTGCAAAGCGCAGAGAGTGGAGGTGTGACAGGTCATCTTGCCCTCGGTGCCTTGTGGCTGTGTGGCGGTCTCCAGAGACACACGTAAAAGAAGGCCTAGCATACAACAGCATCTCACACCCCTCTATTTTTCACTCTGAAGCTTTGGGGTCAGCAAGCATATGATCTGCAGTCAGATGTGTGCACACTTCATCTATCAGTCCCCCATGTTCCTTGCTCCCCCAAATTCTTTTCCAAAGCAAGCCTTTCTGTTTTTCATGCTAGGATACATGTGCTCACAGGTCATTTCCCAAATGTGGTGGCACCCACTGTGGGAGCAACTCCTCCAGTCCTATGGAGAAAGAACTTGTTGTTGGTCCCTCGCAATGGAAACCAAGATCTCTGTACTGGGCAGTGTTTCTGTCAAGACTAACCAGGTTTCCCTACCATTTATGATGATATGTGCCCCTTCTCTTTGTGGAGATGCTGGTCCCAATTCCATTTCAAAGGTTAAATGGGTGTAGTTTTGTCATGTCTGTGGGTAGGAGGTGAGCTTGAGATCTTAACAGTCTGCTGTCTTGGAATGATCTCTACCATGCATTTCTCAATGTCTTACTGAAGGAAGAGTCCTCCAGGCCCCTCTAGAGTTTATGGGCAAGGAGTAGTTACTCAAGTTGCAATAATAGATCTGCATCAACTTTTACACCTCCTTGATCGTATTCACTCCCTTCTCTACAACAGTGGTTCTCAGCCAGGAGCAAACTATCCCCCTCCCCTTGAGACTTTTGATAATATATGTAATGTTTATGTCACATCCTAGCATGGACTACTACTGAAATTTAGTGGGTAGAAGCCAGTAATACCGTTAAACATCTTTTTAAAATAGGACAGACAACTTCAGCAAAGAATTATCAAATCCCAAATGCCTGAGGGTAGCATCAGAGGTACCAGTATGACATCTGTACCAGGCTTGAGCCATGAATATCCAAGATGTGAGCTTCAGCCACTAATTCAGACACATAGTCTGTGAGTCTAAAGGCTCAAATAACCAAATAACTGTTAAACAGAGAAGGGAAACCCAAAGAGAAGGTGATTTTTTAAATTAGAAATTAGAAAAAAAAGGTAAGCACCATAAATGTTATCATGTAAATCAATGAATTAAGTAATTTGCATGTAGTGGATCAAAATGATTAAGCTGAAAAAGACTTCAAAATAAATATGCTTGAAATTCTTAATTGAATGCACTCCAGTGACTCCAATTAAATTGCAAGTCAGGTGAAGCCCAAGGACCCAGGTTCAAGACCTAGGGTCAGAGGAGGGAAAATAAAACTAAAAGAATTCTTCATGATATAAAAGGGGATAGATATTTTAAAGCATAAAATAGTTATAATTTATGAACCACTATGTTGTAAATCTAAAAAAAAAGAGATAGCCATTGAGTAAAATGATAGCTAGAATATATGGTAGAATCAATAAAGCTAAAGGAAATATAATTGATAGATTGGGAGGTATCAACAATAAAAAATAGAGAAGAATGTTGAGACATAATGGATAAAATGAGTTTTAATAGATATGCATTGAGAGGGTCAAAAGGACATATCACCTGATACCTGAAAAATTGGCTATTATCCAAAAGTCTGGGAACAACAAATGTTGGTGAGGATGTGGAGAAAAGGGAACACTTTTACACTGTCAGTGGGAATGCAAATTGGTGCAACTCCTATGGAAAACAGTATGAAAACTCAAAAAGTTGCATATGGAAGTCCCATATGATCCCACTTCTGAATATTTACCAAAAAGACAGAAAAACACTAATTCACAGAGATTTATGTGCCTCTGTGTTCATTTCACAATGGCTAAGAATATTAGATGGATAAAGAAGATGTGGCATATTTACACAGTGGAACACTACACAGCCCTAGGAAGAGATAAAATCTTGTTGTTTGAGCCAATATGGATGGGTCTGTCTAGAGGGGGTGATGCTAAGTGAAATAAGCCAAAAGAAGAAAGATGCATGTCAGGTGATATCACTCCTAGATGGACCCTGAGTAGATAAAACAAAAGAAGACAAAATCAAACCAACCCTTGGACATTGGAAACAGAACTGAAGTTACCAGTGGGGAATGGGACCGGAGGTGGTGATGGAAAGGGGTGGCAGAGCCCACTGGACAATGGTGAAAAATTCTGTAACTTGGTGGATGGCAGGGCAGGGTATGTTGACATATCTGAGAAATGGGGGAACTTGTACATCTGTGGAGCCTAAACATATGAATTTATTTTAATTTGTGAGGCAAAGTTACCTCAATAAAACATTATTCAAAAATAAGAATATCTTACTGACAGGAATGTGAGGTCTATGGACCATTAAAAAGAGGTTCCTGCTTCCTGTCACCCTCCCGCAGTCTCTTTAATATGAAAGAAAATAATAATATACCCCCGGAATAAAATTTGATTCACAAGAGGAAATGTGAATTCATGTTAAAAGTCTGGTCTGCCAGCAGAACCATTCAGTGTGTGATCAAGGTGGTTTATGAAGTCTTCTAAGCACCAATCTTTGTGCTTGTGAATTGGGACCCATACCTAAGAGACCACGCATTTAACGCTACATCTGCCTTGGGAGACATTACCTATTCCTTCCCTCAGTTTCTCTCACCCTCCGTTATCAAAGAATCAGAGAAAGACAGGCTGTAGGGAGATGGGGAGGTGGTGGGAGCAGGAATATTTGAGGAATTGTGAGATCCCTACATGTGTATGAACAACTTGCATTCTTGTACGTCAGAAATCACACCTGACTCTTCTACAAGTAGCTAGAATTTGCTCTATATTTTCAAAATAAAATATAACTCAGTGTGAAAATGGGTAGTAGCAGAATAAATAAAAACTATGTGTTTAGGTAAAACTTTAAAATGACTGCTAAGGCACAACCTGGCGGCTTAATGGTTGTCTGCAGATGCAGCCCACATACCCTCGAAGACCTAAGTTCACCGAGTGGGTTGAGGGAAACAGCCTGGATGAATGACCAAATAAAATTAATAAAGTGCCTCTTTCTTCTCTCTTTTCCTTCCTGCCTGTCTCATTAACTTCATTCTTGCTCGTATCTTTTCTATGAAAATGACTACTGAAAGAATCATATTATCAAAAATCAAAATGTATCTCTTCATTGTGTTGGCAAAGCCATTGAGAGAAAACTATTGGGAAGTTTTTAAAGTGGTGCTTGTTGAAACAATTAACTGTAAGAGCATTAATTTAAAAAAGAAAGATTAACAAAATCAAAGGGAGAAAATAGATTAGAAAAGGCAAAAAAGTAATAAAATTTAATAAATAAGATACAAAAAGAAAAGATAAAAACAAATGTATAAAAAGAAAAGTTGTGAATAAGTAAAAACAGTCATACAAGGGAAAATGTGAGAGTTAAAAGAAACTAGGCAGAGAATTTAAAGTTTGCTAAATATTTAAAATTCATCAAGTGTTTATTTTGTTTTAAGCACCACGCTGCACAATTTACATGCGTTTGTAAGACCACTGTTACCATATTTCTCATCTCAGGAGGAATGTGTCTAAAATTCCAACACTCAGTTTAATGTCTACTGCATATTATTTATGTAGATAGTATCAGATTTAAGAAAGCTCTCTTCACAGTTTGCTAAAAGTTTTTGCTAGATGCTTTTCATGCACCTAATTCATTATAAATATCGATTTTCTCTAAAGCTAATGTGGTGAATAAATCCTTTCCAAATAGCTCTTAACATAATTTGTTAATATGTCATGAAAGATAGTTGTGTATATGCTCATATGATGAATTGGCCGGTAGTATTTCTTCTTGTAATGTTCTGGTAAGGTTTTGAGGCATCTCATAAAAAGTGTAAGTGCTCCTTCTCTTTTACATATATTTAAAGAGGGGTGTCATTTGCATATAATAATATGTGCAGACATTGACTGTTTAATAGATTATTTCCAACACCCTAGAAATTTGGCTTACTCCCCTTTTGGTCAATCTACTCCCCACCCTCCACCCAAGAATAACCATTTTCTTATTTTTAACAGGTCACTTTTGCCTGTTACTAAACTTTGCATAAGTGGAATTACATTCTTCTGTGTATGACTAACAGACCATTTGTAAAATTCATTCATATCATTTCAGTATCTCATATTCATTGGTGAATACTTATTCTTACATCTACCAGAACTTGTTTCTATGACCTCCTATTTTTAGACATCTGTGATAGTTCTAAGTTAGGCCCATAGTGAATAAGTTTCTTCTGTGCAAGTAAGCTTATGGATATCTTTTCATTTTTCTTGAGAAATACCTGAGAGGAATTGCTGGATCATATGTTCAAATTTGTTAGAAATAATAAGTTTTTCAAAATGTCTGTATCACTTTAGACTACAACCAGCAATGAGAATTCTAGTTGATCCATATCTTTCTAAACATTTGGTATAGTCAGTTGGTTTTAAATCAATCTTATACATATAAAACTGTATCTTATTATGGTTTAAATTTGGTTTTCTTAACATGGCCAAGTAATGGTGAGTTTCAGAAAATGGTCCATGTGCTTTAAAAAATGTTAATCACATTTTAATTACAATAGTCTCTATTATGAATTATATCATTTTAGTTTAAAATATTATTCACATAATTTACATTTTTGCTGATATTTTGCTTCCTTTGTATTGTGCAATGAGAAAGAAATTTTATTGTTTCCATTGTGCTTTTGGATTCTTCTAACATCTTTTGACAGATTCCTTTATTTTAATATTTTATTTAATTGATTTTACAAAGAAATTTTGCATCATAACATTACACAGTTTAAAGGTATAGATCATTGGAAATCAATGCCTATATAAAATACACGAAGTTCATCACCACCATCTCGTCCTTTCTTCATCATACTACCAATTTGTCTGCTACCCAATCCCAAGCACTGGTGTAACTACTAAGATTATTTTATTGACTAAAGTCTATTTTTGATCCAGTTCCGAGACTGTTAAACTCTCAAGCACACACCCTCCCCAAAGCACTACCAAAATACACTCAGCAGCTACAGCCTTTGACAAGGAAAGAAGATAATATTTGCAAAGAGAGAAAGGATGCATCTCTTCCTAAGTGGGAAAAGCAGCTGATCTGTCTCAGCATCATATCACCCCATTTGGAGACTTCAGGGCCACAGAGAGACCAAAGATAATAAGGACAGTCATGTGGAGCCCAAGGGATTGCCTTGCATGGAGCCCCTGTAAATGCGAGCTAGTATTCCGTTGTTGAACCAAAAACCTTGCAGTGAACGCCTCGTGAACAAGGCGATGCGTGCACAGAAGTTGCCGCCACACAGGGGCGGCAACTAAACAGCTTTGCTCACTGCTTAGTACTTCCTTTTTCTTTCAAAGAAAAGGCATAGGTAGAAATGAAGACGAGAAGGGGCAAGCAGGAAAAGAGGAGAAAGAAGCATTTTATTAATTTTATTCAGTTGTTGCCCCGGCCCCAAGACATGAACCCAAGACCTTGGGATGCAGGTGGGCTGCACCGAACCCCACTGCTCCAGGGAATGTGAAGGTCGGCACTGCCGAGAAATCTCACCCAGGAAGACTCCAGGACTTCTTTTTGCTGCCCCCTGCTGGTCTGCCCTGGGCTTACAACTCCTGAGTCTCCTTGTGCTTTATTGCTCATGCCGCTGACTCTGGGGAAAACACTTGTATTCCTTACCACAATTACAACCCCAAGGCTGCACTCTCAGGACTCAACAAAGGGCAGGCTCTAGAGCTTCAATAATTCTGATGACTGCTGAGATCACACGACTAAATGAAGCCCTGCATTCTGAATCAATACCCCAGGTCTATATTTTGGAACTTGATACTGTAATACAACGTCTTTATTATCAGGGAAGCCTAACCCACAGAACTAAACACAATGCTAACAGATCAGAGACAGAGAAATATATGTGAAAAGATGTATTAAAAACAAAACCCTAGAGGAAAATTTGAATGTAATAAAATTAAATAAGCTACCTAATGAAATTTAGTGATACACACTGAAATCAGGCAAACAATGGAGGAGCAAAAAGATAACTATAATTAAGATAGATAACATAATTCAGGGAGCTAAAGAACATAATAGAGGGGTTCGGTAATAGGCTGGAGGAAGTCTTCAACAGAAACCACAGAGTCCACTTTTGCATGAGCTAGATATTTTTTCTTTGCTGGGTTTGTCTGTATACTATACATCAATGAAACCACACAACATCTGTCTTTCTCCTTCTGACTTATTTCACTAAGCTTAATTCCCTCCAGTTTCATCCATGTTGTTGCAAATGGCAGGATTTTGTCTCTTTTAATAACTGAACAGTATTCCACTGTGTATATATACCATATCTTCTTTATCCACTCATCTAGCCACAGATAATTAGATTGTTTCTAGCCCTTAGCTATTGTTAATAATGCTTTAATGAACACGGATGTGAATATCTCTGTAAATTAATGCTGTGTTTTGGGGTAAATGTCCAGTAGCAGGATAACTAGATCATATGGAATTTGCATTCTCAATTTTTTAAGGACTTTCCATACTGTTTTCCATAAAGTTTGCACCATTTTACAATCCTGCCAACAGTATATAATGGCTCCTTTTTCTTCATATCCTCACTAACACCAGTTATTTTCAGACTTTTGGATAATAACTATTCACACAGGTGTGAAGTAATGTATTATAAATGTTTTGATTTTTATTTCTTTAATGACAAGAGAAATAGAACATCTTTTATGTGCCTATTGGACACATGCATGTCTTCTTTGGAGAAGTGTCTATTCAGATCTTCTGCCCATATTTTAATAGGATGGTTTTTTCTATTGATGATGAGTTCTTTATATATTTTGGATGTTAATTCCTTGTCAGATATATGATGTGTAATATATACTTTGATTAAATAGGCTGTCTTTATTTTGATAAAAGTTTCTTTCACTGTGTAGAAAACTTTTGATTTGATGTAGTCCCATTTCTTTATTCTGGATTTTATTTATTTCATCTTTTGTCTTTTTGATTTATATTTGAAGTAAGTTTTTTATATGCATGTATATTTAGGGTTATAATTTCTTTCTTTGAGATTGAGTACTTTATTTTGGTGAAATGAACCTCTAACTTTAGTAATGTTTCTTGTCTTAAAATATGTTTTGTCTGATATTAGTGCAGATTCAGTAGCTTTCTTTTCATTGATATTCACATATTATTTCTCTTTCTATCCTTTTATCATCAAACTTAATGCACAGATATTCATCAAATTGCTTTTTAGTATACCAATATTATTATTTTACTGGGAATATTTAATCTGTTTATACTTTACATAATTATGGATAAGTGAGGTTTTTATTATATCGGAATTTATTATTCAATTCTTCCTTCTATTAATGTGTTAGATTTAAATTATTTTATTATTCTTTTAGTGATTATCACAGGCATTCTTGACTCATTTCAGTAGTATTATAAATTATTGATCTTACCACTTCAATGATATTACTAGAAAATTTTATATTCCATGTACACATAACTGCTGGAGTATTATCATTATCATGTACTTTCGTTTCTGCATATAATGTAGGTTCCATCAGATATTAAGATTATTATTTTACACAATCAGCATTTTTTAAAATTTCCATATATTTTCCCATTATTACTCTTCATTTCCATTATTCCCATGTTTTCATGTGGAATAATTTCCCTCAGAATTGAAGGTTGAACTTAATTCTCTTTAGTTTTCCCTTTAATAAAATCTGATTTTTTACTCTTCTAAATCTTTGCCTGAAAAATATGTATTTATTTCATTGCCTTTTCTGAATGAGATATTTTTATTGAATATAAATTCTATGTATTTATTGGATATAAATTGGCTATTTTTTTAGCACTTGAAAAATGTTATTGATTTTGCTTCCAGTTTTCATAATTTCTGCTGATATCTCTCAGTGTTTCAGTTGGCTTTTTCAGGTTAATGGACTTATTTTTCCTCTGACTGATTTTGAGATCTTAAGATATTTATTTTTAAAAATTGGACTTCAATTTGCTTAGCTAATGTTTTCTGTTTATCTTGCTTAGACTTTGCTGTTTTTCAATTTTAAATACCCACTTAACTCCTTTTTACAATTTGATTTAAGTATTGAAATTATCTATACATTTATCTTTATCCTTTTTGTACTATTTTCTTGGCATTGAAATCAGTTTTACTAAAACCCTTGCCTACTGGCTTCCATAGACTGATCATCAGTGGGTCTGCATCTGTTGTATTATTATTCTGCTGTGTATCAGTCAGTATTACTTTTTTGCACCATCAGTAACAATTTGTTTCAAGATACTGAATGCTAAAGAATTCTAGCCACTCTCAATGACATTATCATGCAACAGAGTTTCGGCTTGTTTGGTAGACAAAATGAGATACCCATTAACTCCATTTAGTAGAAATTGAGCCGGGTCGCTGCTGGATTGCAGTGTACTGAGAATTATTTCTTCTCTGGTTTGCCTCTGCTCTCCAGACATGGACCTTCAACTTTTGGACTGAAAGTCTAAAGAATCTCAATCCTCTTAGTGCTGAATATGAAGAGATGCAGCTCTTCTCTGCAGCGGTTCCAGCCTCGTCCTTAGACTCCCGCCCAACGTGTCTTTAAAATCTGTCAAATACTTGAAGAGACAGTGACCTTATAGTAGGAGCAACTCTGTCCTGGCAGCTCTTTGCCTCCCAAAGACTATCTATCGAGACATAACGATGACTTTTAGAATCTTAGGTCAACAGTCCCACACGGCATCAGAACCCAGCAAAGGTCCCACAGGGAAATCTAACTGTGCATTATTTCCGTGTTTCCATCCTGTCACACCAGCTCCATGACTGGCATCATGCTCTGCGTGACTGCTATGTTTTTTCGAGTTTTCTTTACCCCAGTTAAGTCTGGGTAAGTCCAATTCTGTCCGTAAGGTTTACAAAAGTGATTCCTATATATCATCAGTAACCTCAGAAATATTTTTTCCTACTGGAAATTAATATTTCCAATCTTCCTGGCTTCCACAGTTCCCTAGTATCTCTAATAATATGATGTTTTTAAGATGTATCCAGTGTTTTTTGGAGGAGTTGAGGAGTTGCTGTGAAAGCATTAATCTTCAGCCTATTGCAATTTACTAGATTATTTGACCTGAGAGCATAAATCGTACTTATTTAGCTTCATATGGGTATTCATGGTTTAGTTTGGAATCACTAGCAGGAAATCTCTCACTGCTATTTTATCTGATTTATTATTTGCCATATATTTTTAGTAGGTATTAAACTAGAACATCTGAATATTGCAATAAAAAAATTAACATATCAGGTATTAAATCATTATGAAACTGCTACAACAATAAATAGAGCATAATAGGAAGTCTAGAAATAAATCCAAAAAGATATCCACATTTAGTAGATAATAAAATTGGCATGTCAACTTTCTGAAAAAAAAATACAGATTGTTAAATAATGATGCTGGGAAAACTAAAGAGTCATTTGGGGAAAATACATAGTTTCTTCTATATTTTTACCATATACCAAAATAAATTCTCAATTAATCACAGATTTAAACATAGGAATAAGATAAAAATTAAACTACAAAATACTAAAAGAAAAAAAGTTTTTAAAAATATAATCCTTATGATAGGAAAGACCTAATTATAAATCCAAGGTCATTTTGAAGTATAAAACACTAAAAAAACATTGACAAATTTGAAAATTTTTTTCTGGTTAAACATGATACAAGTCTCAAAATGAACAATAAATTAAGCAAAAATATTTGTAATACATAACTCAGTCAAAGGGCTAATTCCCCTAATATATAAGAACTTCTGTTAATTAATTCCCAAGATCAGATGTAAAAATGGAGAACAGACGGACTCTGCAGATTTTGATATATGAAAAGGTGCTTACCACTCAAAAAAATGAGAATACAAAGATACACTTTACTGAGATCATTTTATCTCAGATTCACAAAGATCATATTTATATACTCCGGTGAAAATGTCAGGCACCAAGCACTTTACTTGGTGAGCATAAACTTATATAACCTCTGTGTAAGCCAATGTCACTTCTTCATCCCCCAAACATTTATCATTATAACACTAGGGTATCGAGGTCATGCATGTTCTGAGATCTTACACTTCTGCTCAGAAAGCAATAATTAAATAAGCATTTATAGCAGAAGCTAATCTGTTTAATAACAGTACCTTGGTGGGCTCTACAGAAACATTGGGGAAAGTATTCCAAAAGAAACATTTAAATTGAAAAGAGTAAATTAATTGATCATGTCCCCACTATTCTTTCACTGCCTTGTATATCGTAGTCCGTTTCCCAATATAAATCCAGTCAACAAGAAGCACTGTGGAATACCAGGTATAAAGGAGAAAACGCTTGAAATTCACCTCCTTCTTCCTTTTTTCTCTCAGAGTCATTAGCAATGATTAAATGTGCCACTTCACTCCAAGTCTCACAAGAGAACCACTCTCTCCACGGCCCCAACTTCTGCTCTGATTTTAGCATCTACCTAGTTTCTGGGATCAAATTATATCATCTTCTCTCTATGCTCCTTCAGGCCTGGGAGTGGCTAATTATTTCTTGTTACTGACAATCTGTGAGTTTTATCACCCCGCCTACTTGCTTTCTTCTATCATCTATGTGACCAGTGCCCTTTACTAAATTTCTTTCTGTCTGAAACTACAGTGGTTTCATATTATTGTGTGGATCTTGACAGCGACATCAGATAAGGAGGGCTGGGGCTCCCAGAAAAAAGATTAGCACGTCCTCTGTTTTCATGTGAGAGGCTCAGACAAATGGGTTTTTTATTCAGGAGAATCTTCCTGGCAAGAGTGTGTTGAATGGAATAGAAAGGGTGAGATTCGGAGGAAAGGGGCCAGTCAGGAGACTGTGGGAGTAATTTAGGCATTTCACCACTGGTGCAGAATAAGCATTTTTCCAAGACTCCCTTTAGGGGATTTCCCCTTGGGTTTCTATAATCCTGACGTAACAGAACATTAGGGTATTTCCACGCACATTTTTCTGTTTGCTACCTTGGCATGTGAGAAAGATTATCACACTAACTTATGTTGGACACCTGAAGTAGGTTAATGCTATTATGCCAGAGATAAAAGAAATCTCTGTTTGAACCACTGGTTTATTGAGGTTGGATATACAAAGGGACCCTTGTACAGTGCAGACATGTCTATAAAAAGGAAAACGCCAAAGTCGCTACTACAAAGCTTGATTTTTTTTTTAAAAAAAGTATTGTTTTGTGTCCAAACAAGGTTCTAATAATTTACTAAAATTATTCTGGGAAATTGAAGCAAACCGTAAAAAAATAAAAATTTAGAAACAAAAGTGGGTCTGCGGCTGTCCCGTTGAGGAAGGAAGGAAAAGGAGCACTCTGAGGAGAATGGGCTATAAATCTTCATCAGGCTTCTAAAGTTTGAACACTACAGGCCTGTTGTTTACGATTTGTCTCCTTTTCATAATAAACTGTTGGAAAGCGGAGTTTGGAAAGGTGAAGAAAGGACAGGGAGGAGTGGTCAGAATTCACAAAAATCCTGATTTCCACTGTACATCTGCTAAAATTCTTGACCATCCTGAAGACTCATGAGGGTCTAGTCGTGCTGCCTGATTTCCACTCCTGGCTTCATCATTTGGTGGCAGCGTCACCACTACTGCAAATGGATAAGTTTCCTGATGACTGTGCCTCAGGTCCTCCCCTATAAGATGGAATGTCAATAGCAAGATTGAAAAACAATTCAACTTAAAGTAGCATCAGCAAAAATAAAATATGTGGACATAAACTCAAGGAGCTGAAAGAAGCGCACACCGAAAATCACAAAATATGACTGAAAAACATCAAAGACATACACATGGAAAGATAGTCCATGCTTGTGGAATGGAAGACTTTATGTTGTAAGATGTCAGCACCACCAGTGTGAGCTACAGAGTCAACACCATTCCTGTCAAAATTCCAGCGGTGCCTGTTTTTTCAGAAACAGAAAGATCTACCTTAAAATTCAAATGAACCCACAAGGAACTGCAAATAGCCAAAACAATCTTTAAAAAGAACGAGGTTGGAGATCTTCCAAGTTCTCATTTCAAAGCTCATGGCAAAGCTGCAAGGATGAAAGCGCTGTTGTAGAGGCATAGGTTTCATTTAGAACAATGAAAATGAATAGAAAGCCTAGAAATAGGCCATGCAATATAGGGGCAAAAGACTTTGACCAGTGTGCCAAGATCATTCCAATGATAAAGGACAACAATTGATGCTGGAAAAACTGAATACCCACATGCAAAAGAGTGATAGGGGACCCTGCACAAAATTAACTCAAAATGGATCAAAGACCTAAACGTTAGGGTTAAAACTATAAATTATTAGAACAGCAGGATTAAAGGCATGTGAAGTTCGAGGAGACAGCCCTACAACCAGTAAAAGATACAGCCTCTCCTAGGACATGAATGGTTCTGTGGGGTAAAGATAAAATGCTTATTTTATTTAGCTGTATATCGGAGTAAAGGACTTACTGCCTACACTTTTTGAAAAAAGAACCAAATAACTAGAAAAATATGGAGAAGTCTAAAAAGGCACAACCACTGAAATAAAACACTCTAAGAATTTAATCAAATCTCCTTGCAATGGGAAGCCCCTAAGAACACCTGAAAAATTCTAGTAAAAGGAAAGTCATCAGCCTACCTTACAATCCACTACCACTCAGGACCTCTAGCTCCTTGTCTGTCTCCTCAGTTATCTGCTTCCTCACAACATCTACTAATTGACATAGTTCTTCTTTCTTTCTCTCAAGAAAGTCTTACCACAGATTTGAAAGTATCTGACAGGAATCCTTTGACAGATGGCTCTCCAGTCTCAGCCAGAGGCAGAGTCACTGAAAAGCAGATCAGGACTAAGTGACAAAGCTACTAATAAAGACACTAACACACAATGAGTCTACTACATTGAAAAGAAAAACAACAGTCATGTCACACTATGTGTATTTTAAAAAATTCACAGAGCATTGTGTGAACAAGCGATGACCTGCTGAGTACATGAACAGATAATAGACATACAACATGAAAGGCCTAAAATTACATAATAAACAATCATTTACATTCCAAGTGTAGAAAAAAAACACTTAGTAAGACAGGTCTTAATACTTACATAATGCATTAATGCCTACGTTAAAGTGTCCAAAAGATTGCTGTCGGGAAGGAGGATTTTGTCATTTTTAAATTTACAAATTAAATGCTGTTTACTTCAATAAAGGTTATGAAATGGCCAGAAGAAGAACCCTATACATTTAGAAGTGAGAACTAATACAAACGTGTAGAACTTAGAGTGATGAAGACATAGGCTCAAAGCAGCGAAGACTGATGGTAAAAGGAGAATAACTTCTCCCAGACTTTTCAGGTCTTCATTTTTCTTCAACCAGGTCTGTGGGAAAGCTCTCAAGGAGGCCTGTGTTGGGTGTTATCCAGTGCTGAGAGCCTACGGCTTCGATGACCTCTCAAGAAAAGTTATTCAGCCCTGATCAGTACAGGATATTGTCTCCTGTTCTTCCAAGATTATCCTGGAACCCACAACAGAACTGATTGTATTCCCATCTCCTAGGATTAAGGAAAAATAGAAAAACTTCCCTTGGCACACGTCCACTTTTATTGATTCATATTTTTTGCTGTAGAGATTTCTAGAGACTTTAATCACATAGATGATCTCAGCACCAAGTACTGATATAGACCTTGAGAGCTTGGAAAAGCATGTGCACGTGTGTGTGCATGTGTGTGTGTGAGAGAGAGTGTGAGAGAGTAAGAGAGTGAGAGAGGGAGGGAGACTGAGAGACTTACTAAAAGTTTTCTTTTCCACATGTGGATCAGGTAAAATAATGACACTGTCAAGCAGTGTAACCAAATTCATAGATGGCATGTGCCATGACTCTAAATGTGTCCAAAGTCTTCTGGCCATTTCCTGTGTATGGTTCTGTAATGTGGAAAAAGCGGCGTCACTCACACTCACCAACATACATCGCCCCTGGGCATTCTCAGCACCAACGAGAAAGTTAATGGCAGCAGTCGATTTTTCAAAATGAAAAGCTAAATAAACGTAGGTAAACACAAAAATGAGTTACTTTGGACTGTATAAGCCTGAAATAGGCTTGAGATTCTGTTATGCCTCATTTAGAAAAATTAGTGAAAACGTAATAAGTAATTCCTAATAGTGAATTTAGGAGGAGAAAAACTAGGTCAATGAGTAGTGTGAAGCTTCCAATGAGAGCAGACAAGCTCCGCTCCTATTCTTCTAGTCCCCAACGTAAGTTGCTTAGTGACCTTAGGCGATCACATCGTCCTTCTGTGCTCTCGTTTCTGCAAGAAGCCAAAGGGGTGCTGGGAGTAAAGAAGACAGTGGTACCCTGTCCTTCCATTCTGGGCTTCTATGAAACTAAATAAATTTTATATCTCTTCTCTCATTACCACCTAATCATTTCAGTCAGAGTCTCCACAGCCCTTTACCTCAGAGCCTGCAGAGACTGGTACTCTCTCTGATCTCTGCCCCCTCCATGAAAATCAATATAAAGATCTATATTTTCATGAATTAAATTAAAAATGAGGAGCCAGACAAGATTCTTGATGTGCTTGCCATATAAGGCCAGATTTGGCAAAGAACAGGACGGTGCCCTTGACAAGTAAAGGCCTCTGATATGGTATCAGGTTGGGAATGAAGCAGCTCCAAGGTCACCTCATTTTCTGAGACATTTATGGCATTTCTCTGTTGATTATTTACCTTGCGTGATATCTCAGTGAGCTGCAGTAACCTGAAAAGGTAATACTGGCAAGCTGGTGATTCAATCTTTTCTAAGAATAGTGTGATTTCCCTGGGCAATGCCTATTTCCTTAGGGGTATTTTTGTCTGTTTGTTTTTTAACCAAGCTCTCTATTTAGGAAGGGTCTGAGTTTCTTGAGCTAGACCATATATTTTCAGCCAAAATTAACTTTAGAAAAGGCGCACCAGATAAATATATGCTGAAAGATAGTCTTCTATCTTATAGAAAACCTTGCATTAGTTTCACTTCTGCTTCTTGTTTCACCTGAAATAAAACAGCGGAGCCAGCTGGCCAGGCATTTCCAGTAGCACTCATTCAACAAGTGTCTACCAATTCCCTTTTCTGTGTCAGACACTGTGCTGAGTATAATTGATACAGAACAAGGTAGATGTGGTTCCTGGCTTCTTGGTCCTTAAACTAGTAAGAGGGACCACTGAGAAAGCAAAGAAATAATGGAAAGAATGAGTAATCATTGTGATAATTCTATGAAGTAAGCAAACAGAATACAGGGTGAAAGAGAATTATAGAGAAAGAGGGTAGAGATGATTCTATATGTATTGGGTAGTCAGGAGAAACCGAAAGGGTGAAGAGGCATCTCTGTTACAGGTTCCAGGGGAAAGGAGACGGCAAGGACAGGACATTGAACAAAACAAGGGGCAGTTAATCAATAGCTTTCAAGGGACATCTATTGAATGCTACTCAAAGCATGTTGTGTATATCAGCAGTATCAGTGCTCCCTGAAATATTTTGGGAAATATAGTCCTAGGTCCCAGCCCAGATCCAATGAATCAACATTTATAACTTTAACAAGATCTCCAAAAGGACTCGTTTTCACATTAAAATCAAGGAGCATTATCAAAAACACTGGTTCCAACCTCGACTGCACATTAGAATCTGCTAGACAGTTTTAAAAATTATGAGCCCCAAGGTCCCTGGTTCAAGACCAGGGGCTGAGGCAAACACCCAGTGTGAACAACTAAATTAAAATAAAGGACTTCTTCCTCGGTCTTCCTGCCTGCTGGCTTACTTGCCTTCATTCCTGCCCGTACCTTTCCTTTAAAAAAAAAAGTGTAGCACCTACCACATAGTAGACGCCTAGTAATTAATTAATCAAATGCTTGACACTCTTGTTTTCCCAGAGATCGCCACCAGACTGCAGGAGGTGTGATACCCTCCTCAGACTTAGTGCATTGAAAGGGCTACTCTGCCTGGTGAGATGAAGTCAAACTCTGAACCATTTGGCTTGGAGTTTATTTTTTTGCCTACACACCCAGCTCTCAGACCCAAGTCCTTGTGCTTTTTACATGGCAATTACCTTAGCTGCTGAACCATGTGGAGGATGTTGTTTAAGAATGAGTAGTATCCCAGAGAGCCACGAAACTCTTCTAGATGATGAACAAACTATTAACCCCAGCATTTTTGTGAATTCTCTGGAGTTTTCAGAGTTTCTCTAGCAACTGGACATAAGTAGAGAAATGTAATCCTGAGCTGAATTCAGAAATATTGACACATGATTTTCAGATTTTTTGTACAATTGGGGAGAGCCCACACCAGAGAAAACCCTTTTCAGGGCAGTCTGGTAACATTCCTGACTAATGAGCTCAGAACAGACTGAACCAGCTCTGGCATTACCAGGGAAGACGAGGGCACAGGGTGTGATCAAGCCAAAGATGTGTGTGATGTGAGCTGCGGGGAAGCCCTCTGGGCATTTCCTGCACCTGTGCATGGTGAGAAATATGCAGTCAACAATGCGTACGATAGAGAACACGGCACAAACCCCAAGTCAAGGGCAATTTAGTGGCCAGGGACACAGTCAGCTTCCCTTTGCCCAAGTACAGCCCAAGTGCCAGGCAGAGCTGAAAAAGCACAGAGCAAGCCCTGCACTCACCACAGGAGGTTGCGCAAGATTTCCGAGAGAAGAAAGCTCACTCTTTTCCCCACTTTGGCTCTAAGCTTTTAAGATTTCTTCAGATAGCGCTGTTTTGGGTAAAGGACAGTCATGTAAGTTAGGTAATAAGATGAGTCGACACTGGAGGAAGGTACAAGAAAGGAAACTTGAGTGACACAAATCTGCCCTCAACAGCTTCCTCAGTCTTGAAAGAGAAGCAAAAGGTTTCCATTCTGAATATAAAATTAGCAATATTCTGACAGAGAAGATATTGGTAAACCCAGGAATACTTGTGTCAACAATTTCATGCTTTTCAACAAACTACTGAGTCAACAGAAAAACAGATTTCCAGTTGCGGGCTTTCCAATGCAAGGTGCTATGTTTTAAAGAACATGAAAATACTTAGCTAAATGTTGGGTCTAAGCAGAGTTGAAGGGTTAAATGGGTAAAAGAATATGTGACTATGTCACGTCCCCAGAGATATATGTCTTTTAAAGCTTTGTAAAGTAGAAATCTAAAGTGAGCACCACAATACTAAAGAAATGGCATGGTTTTTGGTAATAAACAAATCGCTATAGTGTAAATAATTCATATCCCATGTACCTATTTTATGAGTTTCCTAAGGAAATGTCACATCTAGTTTTTCCAGTGACTATATGCCCATGATACCAAACTATGCTTCAAATCTGAGCAGGTACAATTGGTCTATTCTATACTTGCACTTAGGGTGCCAAAAGGTACCAAGAAAGGAACTCTAATATGAAGCTTGATTGATCCGACTTTAGGTTCATGGCCACAGACCTCAAATGCACCTTGCTGGTCAAGCAGGCATATATGAGCAGCATTCCATTTCACACTTTCCTTGAAGGATGTTTTCCCCTTCCCCCTGAAACTTTCAGTCTCTCTTCCTTATGCATCTCCTTAAAATGACACATAACTTGTTTCCTCTTTGAATTTTTAAGTAGCAATTAAAATAGAAAAATTCCCCATTTTCCCATCATACCTACCCAATGCTGGCATCTGTGCCTTTTCATATACTATACTTTCTGTTCTGATATACTTTCTGATAAGCAAGAGGAATGCATGAATATTTACTCCTTACTCAATCCTTTCTTTGCTATCTCAAAGGCTCTTGTACCTTCACTCTGTCATAATCATCAGCATCTTGTCTTAATTCCCATGTATACAAATACACTGTAATATCCTCAATCTTTTTAACTTTCCCTTGACCCTCTTCTCTGCCTTTACAACCACCAAATTGCTCTACTTCTCTTTAGAGCAAAACTTCTCAGAGGATTTTCAAACTATATCTTCCTGTTACATCTCTAAGACCTAGGACAGAATCTGGAACAAGGTGGGTGGTCATGATTTGTCAGATGAGTGAGTTAATGAATATAAAATTACAGACAATTCAGTCACACAGAAGTGGAAAAGTATCAGACAAATCACACCAGGTTTCATTATCAGAATAGTTGTGCATATGAACATAGATAATTCCCCAAGACAAAGAATCTACTGTACTAAGTAATGTGCTATATGCCGTCATGGGAAGGTGGTAGTTATCTTTCACTCTTCCTTCAATAAACCTAAGAAGCAATAGGGAAGGTAATAAACACATGCATAGGGGGAAATCGGATAACATATTCAAGGAAAATATAGCAATTCTCACCTGGAAAGAGTTCAATATCATAAGTATTTATGGAGACTCAGCTGTGATGTACTTTCAGTTAACGTGCATTGGGCTCTTACAACATGCCAGCATGAATGCTTCCCAAATATCAACTCATTACAACTTATGAAAATGTTTCAATATAAAAATAATTTTAAATCCCATTTTACAGAAAACATAACTGACCCACAGAAAGTCAAGTAACTGAGAAAGATGGTGCAGCACAAAAATAATGTAACTAGAGAAATAATAACATCACAAATAAACAGGCTAAGAGACAGGAATAAGGCACATCTATGAATCATCAAACACACTCTATGATCATCAACTATTCAACCTGCCATATACTATCAGACAGCATATGAAGATAATTCCTAATGTATATTGTGCTTTGTATGTGCCCTCGACTTTGCAGAAGTCACTAGCGGGATGTAGGAGCATAGACCACTCCGTCAAGACTTTAATATGAAGAGAGATCAGATGGGGAGCTTGTAAGCTACAGATTCTGATTCAGTATGTCTGGGAGGGTCTGAGATTCCTCATTTCTCACAAACTCCCAGGAAATGTGAACTCTGTTTTTCACTCTTGCTACTTTGAGTAGAAAGGGCTTGGACAAATTTGGACTAACGTAAGATTTTTTTTTTAATTGAGTCATCTGTGAATGACAAGTTGAGACACCCCAAATAAGTGAAATATGGACTTCAGTGAAAGATAAGCTCTGCCTCCCATGTTAACTATATATCAAGAGGAAAGTTGAGATTTCTTGAAAAATCTCTTTTTAAGAGAACAATCGTTGCCAATTTTTATGTCATTCAAAGTTTCCTAAAAAATTATTCAGAGATGAAATTGGCTTAATCCCCAGACATTTTACTTATCTGTTGTTTCCACTGGACCAACAGCTAACTCTTAAAATACCCTTTCAGTTTATCTTCAACCCAGAAACATGGGTCTTTTCCTGGTCTCTGGCTGGCTCCCTGCTTCCTCAGCCTAAACAGAAGTCTACCCTGCTGTGGCCACTTTTCCTGCTCATTTCTAAAAGAATTTTAGAGAAACAAAAGCACCGAGTTCTCTAGTTCCTCCATCCCCTAAGCAGGGCTTTTCTGCTTTGAGATTCTGCAGGTAGCTTTACAGGTGAAATTGCCCTTCCCACTTAACGAGATGGGGGGTTAGCAGGTGAAGGTAGCCAGCCCCTCAAATCATTTTACAAAGATTGAGTAATCTGGACAATGAGCCTCTGGCAGAGCAGAGGAATATGAGATCCACAGTTTCAGAAGTAAGCTTCCCCAGGCAGGAAAGGGACTGGTACTTCTACAGACAGGAGGAAGTTTCAAACTCAGATTGGGCAGCATCTCAGAATCATGTGTCATGTGCATAGTGCACAGTGCATGTGTGGCTACATGGGTGCAGACGTATACAAAGTATAAACTAAATGCTTCAGAGATGTGTCAACTACGTATGAGTTATGCAGAATGTAACCGCATCATGTATCTACATGCAATTGCAGATGTATAGATAGAGACGTAAATATTGTCTTGGGCTGTGTCACTGCAAGTTCCCGTGTTGAAGTCTCACCCCACAGTTCCTCGGAATGTGACAGTGTTTGGAGATGAAGTCTTGAAAGATGTAAATAAGTTTAATAAATAAAAGGAAGTTTCACAGTTGGCCCCTAATTCAGTAACTGCGTACTCATCAGAAGAAGAAACTAGGACACAGGCAATGAACAAAGGAAAGACCCTGTGGAAACACAGGGAGAAGACAATCTGCCAAGCAAGAGAGAAAGCTCAGAATAAACCAACCACACCAACATCTTCATCTTGAACTTCCAGGCTCCAGAACTGGCTATAGAGGCAAGAAATCAAGTGTGGATGTTTGTCACCCAGTTGGCTGTATTTTATTACGGGAGCATAGACAAAGAATACTGGAACACGCACACACACACTCACACTCAATCACACTCAATCACACACACGCACACTCAATCACACACTCACACGCACACTCAATCACACACATTCACACACATGCACATACTCACACTCAATCACACACTCACACTCAATCACACACACACACACGCTCACACTCACACTCAATCACACACTCACACACACGCGCACACTCACACACATGCACACACTCACACTCAATCACACACTCACACACGTGCACACACTCACACTCAATCACACACTCACACGCGCGCACACTCACGCACATGCACACACTCACACTCAATCACACACACACACACACACGCACACACACGTTCAAACACCCACGCGCATAGGTGGTCATACATTCTGAAAAGCAGCACTTTTTAAAAGATTTCTTGTTACCATATTACAATAAATAATGAAAGAATATTATCTGAGAGTCCAAACTTTATAACCACTTTGCATAGGTAGAAACACACAACATCTTGCCTTATCCAAGCACTGGGAGAGGGAAAGGAGTGTAAAGTCAATATAAAGTGAAATGATAAGGCTGGGAAAGGACTTAAGAATGCTGCCACATACTCTCTGGCAACTTTGGAAGTGGAGGGCTCTCTCTCCCAGACAATGATTTCTACAGAGTTACTCTTTGTTGTGACGGCCATCGGGCTTTCTCTGACTTTGGCCAGAAAGTGGCTCCGGCTCACGTCTGCTTGCTGCCACCGGACTTCTCTGTTCTTTGCGACCACCCTGTGAAGTTCAGATTGGAGGAAAGGTATAGCTGTCTTGGGATGGTTAATGATTTCCAAGAATGTGTAAACAGTTCAATCGTGTTACACATGGAAGCTGAAATGTGAAAATCAAGACTCCAGAAATGCGAAGAAGGAGTAACAGAGAAATAATTCAATATGATCAGTCCAGCTCTGGAAACTATGTGGCTTAAAGGAAAACAGAAAGTTCCTCTTTTCCTGCCAGAGCAGTGATTGTAAATACGGCATTGTCACTGCTGTGTTAAATGCAGAAG
Source organism: Solenodon paradoxus (assembly GCA_004363575.1). Lineage (NCBI taxonomy): Eukaryota > Metazoa > Chordata > Mammalia > Eulipotyphla > Solenodontidae > Solenodon > Solenodon paradoxus. The sequence goes on from RJWH01000585.1 coordinate 560,304, forward strand.
TCCGAAATAAGTATTTACACTAAGCTAATGACTTAGCCATGACATCTCAGCTCACTGAAAGGAAAGGAGAAGGAACATAAATTATAAGTTTAAGGACAAAGGCCCTATGATATAGATAAACGTACACACACACGTCAGGAGCTTCCTGTAGCTTGTCTCCAGTGATCTTCACCATACGATATATAATAGTTTTCATTATCTTTATGTTGTATATGAAGAGGCAAGATGTTAAGTAAAAACATTGGTGCTGAATGACCTAAATCCTTTGATTCTGAATCCTTTTTATGAAAGATAAACATAAACATTTGCTTCTCGGTCTTCCTTGCAGTCAGAGTAGCCTAAGGTTCTCATATTTACATCTACAGGCTTCAGTCCAGTTAAAGCCAACTTAAGTATTCACCTGCCTCCTCCACCTTCCCATTTGGGTAGCTAATAGAAATCTCAGTTTAACCGGTCCATGCGGCCATCGAGACCTGCAGCAGCTGCCTCTGCCATCTGACGAAGGCCACTCGCATTGTTCCAGCTGCAGAGGCTCAGGATCCAGCATCCTTGCCTCCCTTCATCTCACTCTCGCCCTTTTCCAATATAGCTTAGATTTTACTGCTGTTCCGCTTCTGTTACCCTGACCACTGCCTTCCTGCCTGGAAGCCTCCTACTCGGCTCCATGCTTGTCTCCAGCCACCTCCTTCAGGGTCGTCTCAGTAAAACCACCCAGAGACTAAAAATGGCTATTGGACCACATCTTCCTGGCTCACGAAGCTTCCGTGGCTTTTCCTCTCCCACCAGTAGAAACCAAGGTGATCACAGGAGCTGGGAAGCCTTTGCATGACCCTAGCCTTTACCTCCTTTATCTCTTATCACACCCTTCCCTCAAGGGTCACTGCCCCAATTAGGTTGGACTTGTATCAGAAATTTTCCCTTGAGGAAACCCTCCTCCCTTTTGAAAACTGTGCCCACAATTAATTTGCCTGGTTTACACCTTTTTAACACTTTCTTGTCTTTTTTCATACATCAGTGACAATTTTTCAACCCAATTCAATCAAAACGCCACCTCCACCATCAGTGGGAGGGTTCCTTGAGACTCCCACTCCAAGACTGGAATGAAAACTCAAGCTGACACTTTGAAAGGAAAGAGAAAGTTTAATGCAGACAGAGAGACAGGGACCGGGACCACTCCTACTGAGAATCCCATGTGTTGGTCATGGCATTGGATTTGTATAAACGCAGGGTTTCTGGAGGCAGGAATGGGGAGATTAAAAGGTAGAGTTATGCTGATATTTTCTAGTAAGGGGAGGAGAATTCCAGGAAAAAGAGTGCCACCTCTTTCCACACCATTTTATGGCCAGTGTGGGATCTGTCACGGTTCAAGGAGCATGAAAGTTAGTAGGCTCGGGTCATTTTAGGGAGGAAGAGATGTTCCAAGGACAGAGCCAAGGTCTCTGAACAAGTGTTACATATTGATTTTAGTCAGATAAAATTCTGGCCCAATTTACAGAAGGTCTAACGCTGAAAAAATTCTTGTCATCAATGTTGATTGGCTGTTCAGGCTCAGCCCATGATAACTTAACCCTAGACTGTTATGAAAAATAACTGGCAAGTGTAAATCACTGTGCTGCTTCTGCATAGTCCCTCCTTACCAGGTTTTACTGTGGGCTGTGGTCACAGCGAGCCTCTGACACCCCACTACCACTACCCAGAACATCCTACCGTATTCCTGGCTGTTATGTCTAGAGCATCTCTCATCATCATTACTTATCTTGCTGACTATATCCTCTCTAGCTTAATGTGCACCAAGATTTTGTTTTGTTTTGCTAACTGCAGGAGAAATTAAAATGATACCTGATCTGTAATAACTGCACAACAAATATGTGATTAGTTAATCAGTTCATTAATGCTAGGGGGTTAGGGAAATCATTTTCTTCCTTATATAAAGGGTGCATATCGGAAAAGTCACTCCTCTCTTTAAAAATGTTGAGACTCAGGCAGACCTTGTGCTCAGCAGCTCAGGTGAAGGCCGTGTAAATCCCAAGGACACTGGTTTCAGACCTGGGGCTGGTGATAGAAAAAAACAAAAGAAAATGAAAACAGTTTGGCATGCTCTGGTGGCTCAGGTGTTAAGTCCATGACTGGGAAGCAGTCCACACACAGCCCAAGGACCCAGGATCACTGACTGGGACCAAGAGGGAACAACTGAAAGTAGCAACTAAATAAATAAAATGTCCCTTTCTCCTCTCTCTTCCTTTCTGTCTGCTGCCTGACTGCCTTCATTTCTACCTTCCTTCTTCTTAACCAAAAAAAAAAAAAAAAATGCTGAGACCAAAGTGGTAGAAACAGATTGTGAGTGGTAACCTTAACAGAGATGTGGACTTACAATGATGCACACTTTAAACCTGTATAATGTTATGATGCAATGCTCCTTCAATAAAAGTAATATGATTTATACTGCTAATAAATAAGCAAAAGTATGGAAAAGTTTCATGTCATGTTTAATCACTGAAGATCATCTACAATCTTTTATCTCTAGACAATCTCATCATGTGAGCAAAATATCACACTATTCACTTAAATAAGGTATCAGCAAATGATGCTCTAAAATCAACTCTGGCCTCCTGCCTGTCTCTAAATAAATTTTTTTTAGAATGAAGTCATACTCCTTTACATAATTTCTATGACATCTCTCAGCCTATACCGAAATTATGTGACTCATGAAGCCTAAAAGATTTACTATCTGCTTCCCTAGAGAAAAAGTTTTCCAAGTCTTGATTTAAGCAAGTGTTAGTTCAGTTTTCTGTTGTTTTTAGCCAAAACCATTGTGAGGGCCATGTGTTGCTCAGATGTCCTACTGCATCATTGAATTGTGGCCCCAGATGTACTCCTCTGGATTCACAGCCACATCCTTGGAAGACACACTTCTAGCAAACAACTCTCACTCAGCGACTAAGCACAATTGCCTTTCCTGTGAGATGACAGGCTCCTCCAATGTGGACTTGGGTTCAAGGGCTCCCATCAACCTAGAACTTTCTTGGATTGTGATGGAATCTAAGATTCTCCCTATCCAACCCTCCTTTCTTTCTTCTTCTCACAGGTCAGACCTACATCATGGTCTAAAGACTCTGCCTCCCCCCTCCTTCTTGACCCTGCACACATTTTCTCCAGGAAATCTCTAATACGTCTATTCTTGTTTAGTCTTCTACTTCTCAGAGGGCCCCCCAACTAAAATAAGCTTTCTTGACTGAATGCTTGTATTAGGATGAATTATTGACCATAGTCACAGAGCTAGAGAAGTGATTATTAGATTCTAACTAATATCTGCCTGAATCAAACTGCTTTCTTGATATTGCTCTGGTATAACTATTCCTCTAACACTTATTACTTTTCTCCTTATATTCATTCACTCAATAAGAAATCCACAGAATATTTGTGACCATGGACTGTGTTTTATTCACAAGTATACTCTAACTCCTAGCAAACAGAGCTGGGCAAACAGTTGGCAACTTTACAGTATTAGTTAAAGGAACAAATTAAATAAATAAATATGAACAAACACTGACTGATATATAAGGTATGTACATTGGTCTGCAATCTAGTTGAAGAAAGGTTATACAAATGACAATGCACAAGGAAGATTCAAAGACAATAGCATTGACATGATGTAATAAGTGTCTGATCTTGGTCATGCAATGGACATGGAAATCAAAGGAAAATGAGAGCAAGATTTTTTTAAATGAATATTCAACAGTCCATTTAGTTAATTACAGAGTAAGAAGCAAGATTTTTTTGAGTCTGGGTGACTGGAAAAAGCACAGTACTGTTTGCCAATCTTAAGATTTTAAGAAAAAGCTGATTCTTTAGACAGAAAATTGTGAGTTCTATTAAGGAGTAAAGGATCATGTGAAAAGAATCATTTAAAAAATATTGAAGTCATGAAATTATTCCTTAGGAAGGTGTGTCAGGACCAGAGGCGATCTGAAATGTCATTCTTTAGGGAAGCTGAAATCATGAGAGTGGCTAAGTTCTAGGATGAAGAGTATGAAAAAGTAAAATCAAGAATGATTCCTGCCATTAGGAGGTGGGAAGGGAAAGAAACACAGATAAAGAAAACGTGAAAGGAGTATTCAGGGAGAATGTAAAAACCAGAATAGTGAGGTGATCCTAAGATCCAGAAAAGAGAGAATCTCAAGAAGAGAATGCTCATTGATAACAAAAAGATGTCGAAATGCAAAAACCTTAGACAATATGGTTTAGAGATTTGAGAGCAAATGAAAGAGAGCAAACAAAAGAGAGTTTGAAGGGGCAGTATTATCAGCCACAAGTGCATTGATCTGGTTTAGTGTTTGCTTTCTTTCCCTGTAGAGAAAAGTAGAAGATTAAGTTTTTAGCAGAGAGTAAAACCTCTATGGAGCTACGAAACTGAAGAGAACATAAAAAGGAGATGACTAAGAGTCACCTGGGAAGGTGGGATGGAAAAGAGCAGAGAATAAAAATCAGGAACCTGGGCTAGTAAAGGAAAATGAAGCAATTTGTCATCTAAATCAAAAAGGAAGAATGAGAGAAAAATGCCCCATGATCTCCTTCTCCATCACAGACCAGCTACACAGAGAGCCACTTGGCATCAGAGCCCACCGTCATTTATTTTTTACATTTGTAAATCTTGAAGTCAGATCTGATCGGAACCAATCTGTCATCTACACGTGCTTATCCAACTATCTTAATAGAATCGGCGGCATTTTTTCTTTCATATTTGACTATATTGTCTATCTCCTTAAAAACATAACATTCTTCCAGCTAAACCTCACAGGACCAGCCAGACAAAAGCGATAAAATAAAGAAAAAGATAGCTGCTGCATGTAAATGAAGGAATTGCCTTGATTGCCTCAAAGGAAAAAAAACAGTCAAAAGTAGTAAGAAAACGAACTACTTTCAGTCCTTCTGGTGATGGATTTCTGAGAAAGTCCTTTACGTTTGTTTCTAAATGGTGATCAACTCTGAGTTTCCTATGAGTCATTAAAACACACAGCTTATTAATTTTTTTAAATAGCTTTATGTGCATTTCAACTTACCGTTAAAAAAAGTGTATCTAAGTCATTTTAGCTGGGTGTCTCATATAGTGCTGGAAATCTTAAGATAGCTTACAGAGATCTCAGGACTGTCCCTTCTCAAAAAGATATTTCAATGTGCATCATTTTCTTCATTCATCTTTTTCTGACTATTTTTTTGTTATTTTTCTGGTTTCCTGAATTATTCTCTTTTAATGTGGAAGTATGCCAGAATGATGTCACAAAGTCTTTCAAGGCAAACATCTTAACCCAACTGACAGATTTTATCAAAGCGTGCATGGGGACAAGCTGATGAGGAGACAAATGAGAGAAAAGATCTGGAAGGGCCATGGGCTTTGTTTATGCATACCAAGAAGAATTTGAAAGAGTACATTCCACCCTCCTAGTTTCTTTCTAATGTTTGCAGTCAGTGGGGTTGCTCTAATGATTCAAATTTAGATTAAAGCATTAGCTGCAATTTTTATTTCAAAAGCTTGCCAATAATGATGTCTTCATTTGGGGGAGATGAAGTGGAACAAACTAGAGGTTAGGAATCAAAACACTTGGACTTGATTCTTGGCTCTGACCACTTAGGCCTTGGTAACATCAAACCAGGTTTCTTTGCAGGCTTGGGTTCCCTCCATATGCTCCCTGGCAATTAACAAGTGCCCCAGAAACATTGCCTTAGGCAAACCACTTAAACTTTCTGAAATTCCATTTCTTTAACTCTATACAGAGGGCATAGGACTTAGTGGGGATTCTAGATTCTTGCTGCACACTAAAAACAACTTGGGGTGGGGGTAGGCACGCCAAGGGCACTTTTTAAAAACCAGAGGTACAGGAAGGCCTGCTGGTAACTGAACCGGGATCTGAGAGTGAAGTCCATGTGCTGTTGTCTCTTTCAAATTGCTCCAGGTTCTTCTCGTGGGCAGATAGAGTTCAGAACCACTGAACTGCCCTGACTTTTTACCAATTCTCCAGCATTCTAAGAATTGCTTTTTACTGTAACATTCTCCTGCCCAGGAAGAGACAAGAATCCATTCAGATGGTTTTATGTTTCAGGTTTATCTGCTCTACAAATTCACTCCACACTGAATTTTGATAATAAAGGTTGATACATTACTGTTAGGAGAGCCCAAAAGTAAAGGAAGAACACTGCACGAGGCCTCGGGCCTTGAAAACCTGGAGTTCCAGACCAGTGGGGAAGCAGACGCAGCTTTAATTAGACCCTCTAATTAAGCAGCCGCAGAAAGTCTAGCGTCCTCTTACAGGTGAGCTGGCGCTACTGTTCCTGAACATCTGCAGGTGTGACCGAGCAGGAGGAGGTGGTGCCTGTGCAGGGGACTGAATTTTCCCCAGCAACTCCCTTGCCATTGCCACCCGCTTCCTCAGCTGAACCCCAAACAATCCCCTGAGCAGAGCAGTAAGACACGCAGTGCTTTATCGTGTCGTCTGCTTACCTGTTACAAGCAACACACCTTCCTTACTTAAAGGAGCTTGGGCCTGTGTCTTTGGCTGATGCTCACCACAGAGCAGACGCGCTGGGTTTATCCTCAGTATCAATGGACACCTGCAGGCCGCAGGGGCGATGCTCCTCTGGCGCCACTGGAGCCGAAGGGCCGAATGCAGACAGACTGACTAGGCACTGCTTACACAGCTCAGATGTGAACTTGGTCTTGGGTAGATAGTAAAGGTGACCGAGGGCAAGAGAAGTATTTGAGAACTCTCCTCATGGTCTCAGATGGTAAAAGAAGTCAGGTGTTCAAAAATCATGCCATATATTTGTCACAGAAATGAGAAGTTTGGCTTGAGTGGGAGGGAGAAACTGGTCATTTTAACTTGCTATTATTTGTTTTCTACAAAAGGCAAAGAATAAAGGCAAATATTTATATATATATATATATGTATATGTATACACACATAAACCCCATTCCCCTCCAGTAACCCCAGCTGTATTATCAAAGTCCAAAGTTTTAATTTTTTAATCTGTTCACTTGTAGTGTTTCTCTGCATGCCAAACATAGGTGAGATCGACCAGTATTTGTCTTTCTCCTTCTGATTTACCTCACTCAAGAAAATGCTCTCATTTCCTCCGTGTTGTCTCCTATGGCAAGGCTGCTCATTTTCTGAATGTCAGAATGGTGCCCTAGTGTGGTATGTGCGTGGCACCAGACCTCCTCATCCACCTTCCATCAGTGGCCTTAGCTTGTCTCCATATCAGGAGCGCTGTGAAGAGAGCGTCAATAAACACAGAGGTGCCTACACCTTCTTGAATTAATATTCTTATATTCTTTGAATAGTCGCATAACAGAAGGATGTCTTTCAAAGTTTTTGAGGAAGCGCCACACAGTTTGCCACAGGCTCACCGAACTATGCTTCCACCAGCAGTGTATCAGTGTTCCTTCCTTTTCACACCTTTGTCGACATGTGATACCCTTGTCTTTGTTATGGGCATTCTCACTAGCATGTGATAACTCACTGAGTTTTGATTTGTTATGGGCATTCTCACTAGCATGTGATAACTCACTGAGTTTTGATTTGTTATGGGCATTCTCACTAGCATGTGATAACTCACTGAGTTTTGATTTGTTATGGGCATTCTCACTAGCATGTGATAACTCACTGAGTTTTGATTTGCATTTTTCTAATAATAAATAATAAAAAAAACATTTTTTCATGTGCCTGTTGGTGACCCATGTATCTTATCTCTTTGAAGAAGTGTCTGCTGGGAACCTATATTCTTTTCTTTACTGGGCAATATTTTGTTCATTAATGAGTTATATAAATGTTTTATTTATCATGAATATTAACCCCTGGATGGATATATGATCTGCCAATATCTTGTCTCATTCAGCTGAGCATCCTTTTGTTCTGGTGCTAGCTTTTTGTTCCTATATGAAGACTTCTTAGATTGATATAATCTCCTTTCTTCATTTTTTAAATTTTATTACCTTTGCCATTGGAGTTAAGTCTCCAAAGATCTCTCTAAATTTCCCCAGCACTATTTGTTGAAAATATTTTATTTCACCCATTATGCATATAGCAACTTTGTCTTAAGTTAACTGACCATATATGGTGGGTTTACTTCTGGGCTCTCAATTCTATTCCATTAATCTGTGTAGCAGTTTTCATTCTAGCATCATGCTATTTTAATTAATATTAACTCAGTATTCTTTGTGATATTAGGCATGTTTTGTCTGGTATTTGAACAATACTGAATTGACATTCAGAATGACTGAATCACAGAGTTAAAAATAAATCAAAATAACACTCTATTCTGCTCTGAGATATTTTGAATTAGTAAGGCTTATTATTGCCTAAATCAGACTATTTTCCTACACTTGTCATCCTCTAGATATATTTAATGTATTTATACATGTGCCCAACAGGAGAAATATGAGACAACTGGGATGAACCTGAAGAAACTGGGAGGGTCACCACATTCTGACCAGTAAAGGGAGACTTTGCCTCTTAAAGGTCGGGCTGATCCCTTATCTACAAACCTCAGAAAACACCTACTATAAAGGCAACAAAGGAAAGTCCTAGAACCTCCCACAGCTGAACATCCAACTTAGTAGCACCAAAAGCTAGACAGGAGATGATAATGTCTCTTTAAAAGATGCCAGATGATTAGCACCAGTGTTTATGTCTTATAATGCCAACAAAGTTAGACATAATCAGAACACATTCTTCGGTTTGGGAATGGATCACAGGCTGAAATGTATAAAATTCTCATGCACCACAGACAGCCTTTATTTCATAATTGCTCCAATGCATCATCGGTGGTCTTCTATTCTGATGACCAGATACGGCTCATTACAGGAGGCAGAGGAGCAGAGCTGAAGGAGATCTGGCATGACCGTTCTTAGAGAGAGTGGGAGAGTATCACCACCTTCAGATCTGGAGGCAGTGGACCGTGACGCCAAAATCTTATAGTCCAGCCAGGCTTCACCAGGCCCTTGAGAGGACACAGCGTTCTCAGAACAGCAGAGATGGGATCAAGGGACTAGGCGGCCTTTTCTGCCAGGAACTTCTCCAGCTACTTGTTCAAGTATTTTATGTAACTGGACTATATAATTTGTTGTCTTGCAGATGGAACAAAACAATATACACATGCTAATAAAAATAAAACAACCAAAAACAAAAAAGAAGAAAATAAAATTGAAAATTAAAATGAAGCAAGTAATCGTGTTCTTCACAGTAGGGTCTTTATGTGCAAAATTATTTTTAATGAAATCAAAGATTCTTACTCTAATTTATTTGTGCCCATATCACAAATGTTAAAAAAGAAAAAGCTTTATTGTCACTGTGATATGATTAATACATTATTAATTTGAACATGGCATTTCATCTTTTTTTGACTACTCCAAAATAAATGGATCACATAAATGGTCTGCATAATGAAATTGACTTGTCTCTTTGCCACACTTATACCATTATTAGGTATCCAATGTTGTATCAAAAGTTACTTTGTTAAAATGTAATGACTACACAGCACTAGTAACACAAGCTCTCAATAGGACATTAGGATGTGAAAACTTGCATTTTAATTCAAAACTGACAACACAGAAACTTAGAAAATGGTAACTACTGCAAGCATACTTCGCTTTGTACATGTCAATCTTACATTCCAGTGGTCAAAAATTCAGTTACAGCTAAAGCAATACTGTTGTAGGATTTGGCAAAACTGTAACTGACACCAGAGGAAATCCAGGAAAGGTCTTAAATCAAAAGCAAAAAAGTTGGGATTGGTTCTGAGAAATATTTCAAAAGAGGCAAAGTAGGTCTTTGCTGCCTCCATCTTTTCCACAAACATCATTCCGAGGACTCCATTCATCTTCAGATTGCCTCCGTCTCGACCTTGTGTGTGCCAGCAAAATCTCATGATCAGAGCATGCAATGTGGGCATTTATCCGCAGTTTGCAAGAAGAGTCTGACGAAAAAGACACATTATCTTAGTCCATACGTGACTCACCTGTGATTTCTAGTAAGCCAGACAATGTTTTCATGGCACAGAAAAGAAAGGGCTGAAAGTAAATATTGAGTTCATTTTCAAAATAGATACTCTCAATGTCCTTATATGATATTGTGATGTTGTGATTTATAATAAAAAAATATTTGGGTCATTTAGACCATAATATATATTTCTTGTACATATTGGTCTTCATCTATAATTCCTAATCACAGCTCCCTCAAATTCTTGAGAATGTTAATGTGTCTCTTGTCCTGCTAATGGTGACTTCCAGGGGTGGCCAGGGAAGCACCCAAGGATGGGGGCTGATTACCATGGAAACCAACAAAAATAGAGGATCGGAGCTTCCAGTCCTACCCTCCTGACCTCCAGGAAGGGGAGAGGGGCTAAATGTTGAGTTCAGTTGCCAATAGCCATTAATTTAATCAATCATGCGTATGTTAGGAAATCTCCACAAGAAAACAAAAGTAAGGGTTTCAGAAAGCTTTGAGTAGTGCTTCTAATACCACCTTGCCGAACCCCATGTTCCACAAGGATAGAAGAACTTTTGCTGAAGGACCTTGCCCTAAGTTTCTCTTCTTCTGGCTGACAATTCATATACTTTAGTACCTTTTGTAATTGGCTATGTAGGGCTTCCTGAGTTCCTGAGTTCTGCCAGTCACTCTAGCAAATTAGTTGCACCTGAGGAGGGTATCCTGGGAACCTCTCACCAGTAGCCATTCAGAAGCCTGGATACTAATCTGGGCTTGTGACTCGAACCTGCAGCCAATCTCAGTTAGAGACACAGGTAAACACCAGTGTCAGAAGTGAAGGGAACTCTTGCAAACTCAGCCCTCAAACTTTGGAATCTGACACCATCTGCAGATAGTGTCAAAATGGAATCAAATTCTTGGACACCTGCCAGTGTCTAAGAATTACTTATTGGTGTTGGAAAGCTTCAACACTCACACATTGAAACTGGGTTCAGTAAACCAACTCAAATTCACATAAACGATAATGACCAGAAAAGACCCGTTGTAACCATGAATAACTAGGTACAACTTAAGTCCACCTGCAGGAAAACAGAGCAGAAACAAGGATCTGGTCACTGTGTGCATTGAAGATGTAGAGAGTGGGAACTAAATTTCGGAGGTATTTTTATAATGAATGAAGAGCAAGGAAATAGTTATCAGTAGGCCATGTTCAGAGGATCATTCGTAAGGAGGAGCTCAAAGATAAATCATAGATAAAATGAGAGCTTCTGTTTGCAACAACAAAGGATCACAGATAACACCAACATCAAAAAAAGCACATGGGTCCCTCCGCGTGTACACACAGTCTATTGCTATTTATACGCAGGAATCTGTCTTTCCTCTTTCTGTAGAATTTAAGTTAAGGTGGGGAGGAATGTGTTCTCCAAGTTTAAAGCGACAAGAAAAGTGTTTTCTCACTTCTGTATTCTTGACATTCCTTGTATTGTGAGATAGCTGGACTGTGCAGGAGGACATCGTTTCTTAGGACCTGGAATGAATCCTTCCACAAACAAACGTGGTGGAGTCAACCTATGCCAAGGGTGAGCCCATTGTTTCTTGAGCTCTAAGTGTTCAACAAGCGTGAGCATATTAAAAATACCTCTGCATCTAAGAATAAAACAATCATAAAAGTAAAAATGAGTGACCAGATCCACTTTACAGTCAGTGCTTTGCACATGCCCCTGAACAGCAGGTTTGGAGGGTTGGCTGTAAAACTAAAAGAGAAAAAGTGTCCTAGCTTTCACTTTGCCAGAAGTGCCCATAGGGTATGAAGCGTAATTCAAAGCAACTCAAAGATTCATCTCAGAACACAGAGTAGCTCCATGACTTCACATCCTAATAGTTTATGAGCCCTAAATTCAAAACTGTTAAGCACACTCTTACTACTAAATTCACTGCTCTTCTGATGCCCTGGATCCATCCCACACCAAAACCAGCTTCACTCACACATTCTTGCACTGACTCATTCAACAAATATGCATTGTGCCTTCGGTGTGAGCTAGGCACTCTGTTTGCTTTGAGGGCACAAAGATGAAAAGACTCAGAATCAAGTGTAGGAGGGACATGTAAATCAACAATTAGAGTCTAGTGTGATAGCATGCTGAGACGGAGGAGTCTCTAAGGAGCCCACACAGGTTGGGGGCACCCAGCTCAGCCTGGAAGCGGCAGGGGAATGGGAGAGAGCATCCCAAGTATGAATGAGAACGGTTCTTTGAGATCAAGAATTTCAGGAGCATAAGGTATGTACGAAGACCAATGGGAGACAATGTTGTCTGCTTTAGGTGATCTTAAAGACCTTGCATGTTTTCAAATGTTTCCTCCTTAGCGTCATGAACTTTCATCCCGAATGACCATGAAAGCGGGCTCTGTTAATATAGAAATATTTCTTGGAAGGCGTAAAATATGTAGACATTATTTGCCATCAGCACTTTAGCTTAAATTAGCAACCCCTAGGAGAGTAAAACATTAGACAAGAAAGTATTGGAGGAGGGGAAAATAGTCAAGAATAGTCAAGAGTAATCTAGGTGTAAAATGTTAAAAATGGGAAAATTCAGTAGGACATCCCCAATCAGGGGAGATGGTACTGGACGTTGAAGAAATATGTACTGACAGAAAAAAAAGAAAATATAACAGGAACTTAAAAACAAGGTCACAATTGCCAGTTCATTTAGAATGATGCCTCAGCACCAGAAGGCCCCCGGCATAGTCCACTCTTGAGGAGAAAGTGTCTTATGAAAGGTCTCACTTATCCTATGAGGCCTGAACACAGGGTCAAAGTCATCATAGAGTCTTCCTCATTCCCCCTTGACAGGCAAGCAGTCTCTGTTACTTACAATAGGTAAGAATTGGAAATTACCTAAGTGCCCATCCTCAGATGAATGGATAAAGATGTGGTATATATGCACAAGGGAACACTGCACAGTCCTTGGAAAAGATGAAATCCTGTCATCTGAATCAACGTGGATGTATCTAAAGGGTATTATGTTAAGCTAAATAAGTCAAAAGAAGAAAGACAAACACTGGATGACCTCACTCATAGGTGGAGTGTGATAGACAAAGCAGAGGAACAGACTAAGCAAAACCAACGTCTGGACATTGGTGACAGAATTGAGATTATCAGTCGGGAATGAGGTGGGATTGGGGGCCAAGTGGTGGGGGTTACAGTGGACGAGGGTGAAGGACTCTTGGTAACTTGGTGGTGAGCAGAGAGGTTGGACATATACTAGCAGAATAGGGAATCTTCACACAGGGGTTTCTATTAATATGATCTTGAAAAGCAAACTCACCCCAATAAATATTAAACTACAAAATAATCGAAAGGGGTTATTACCTCCAGCAAGCAGGATTTAGGAAGGTGGAAGGGACATGACAATGCATGTTTTAAGTTGTTGGGTTCTGGTTTTTTGCTGTAAGTCTTAATACACTGATTATGAACAATGCGTCTTTTACTACTTGGATAAAATTAAACATTTATTTAAAAAAAAATTTTTTTTAAATAGCGTTTCTGAAATTTCTTGTCAAAAGGCAGACTCTGATTCTGGAGATCTAAAATGGGTCATTGAACATGTATTTCCAATCATCTACCCAGTCATGGCAATGCTGCTGGTCCAGAGACCATGCTTGAAATCATCAGGGTCTAGAAGGCTGATTTTCTGGGAATCCTTGTGTTCTCTTGGTTTTTGCCCTCTCCTACAGCCTTAGCTCAGGTTCTCTCATACTTCTCCTCTGGAAAATAATGTCCAGGCTCAATTCATTCTCCACATTGCTCCAGGATGATATGCTTCAAAGTGAATGTAATGGTGTACCCTGGTGGAGTAGCTGCCTGGTCAGCCGCCTCCAAAGGAGCTCAGACCACATACATCCCAAGGACCTGGGTTTGCCTCCCGGGGGCGGGTATCCATTTGCCAAACATATTGAATTGTAGCAAAGACAAGAGGGGTTATATTGCATTTCACAGCGTCTAAGTTATATCTTTACTAAAAATTAAATTAGCATGAAATTGAACAAAGACATTGACTTAGAACTCCCCTATAGATAATACAAAGGCAGCCAGCATGAATCAGAAATGCTTCATTTGTGGGGCAGTGTCAGCAGCATTAGAAAAGCCTAGAAAAGACACCAACAACTTTGTTCTGCAGAAAACCATCGCCCGCCCTCCCCACCATGAGAAGGCAAAGCCAGTCACTGGCCCCACAAGTGGAGTGGAGACTGGCGGAGGCTCTGGGATGACTCAGGAAGCTGCATGGAGAAGAAGGAATGTCCTTCTGTCTGCCCTGTCCTTGCAGTTGGTACTAAAAAGCCCTGAGGCATCTCTGTAAACAATCGGCCCTTCTTCCCAGTGCCTCATCTGCTGCTGGGAATGGGCAAGGAGCCCATGATTTCACCATCTTTATTCTAGACCTTTCCTTGGGCAGTTTTCATAAATAGAAATGTACATGCCTGCTTGCATACATGCATTCATTCAGCATCTCTGTAGTAGGTCTTGGACTGGGTACTGGAGTCTCTGAAATGCACAAGACACAGTTTCTGTTCTCAAACTATCACAACTAAGTAAATGCACACTTTTGTGACAGGACGTGAGAGCTTCATCACAGGTCCAGTGAGTCTGTGTACCAGGAGGAAGGACACATCACTTCAGGGTGGGAGAAAATGGCACATGAGATGCTGAATAGGAGGCAATTAGTGAAGGAGGAAGAGAGGCTAACATATTTTAGCTGGGGGAGTGGTGAAAGAGCTGGACCATGAACTGGCTAAGGAGTTTGGACTTTATTCTAAAACTGTAGTTACTGCTGAATTTCTTTTTTATGTATGCGTGACAAACTTTGTATTTTATTTCCTTCCGCTTTTAAACTAAATAATGCACAAGTGATTTCTACTTCCCTGGCCTCACCCCATGTTTGTTAATAGCCCTGGGTTGGACCGGAGGCTCTGAGTGCCTTCTTCACTACATCCTTCTCAATACCCAGGAAACATGCAGAGTGTGACCTCAGGCTCCTCAGGTGCCACCTGAGTGTCTGAATCCTTATCGTCCATCATTTTACCTGTGACCCTGAAAACTCTTGATGCTTCTGGTGACTTTCCCACTGGTTTGTTAAATCATTGTTCCCACCCCTCTGGAGGTACAGGCGAACCTCCTCTAGATGGAAGAGAGCTGAGCATTAGAGCGCAGTCAATGCCTTTAGATCTATGCTTCTTGTGGTGTTGGGTGGATTCAGTTGTTTGCTCCTGTACTTAGAGATCACCTCACTCGTGTTAAACATGACTGGGACAAGCCTGGCATTTCCCATTTTCAGTCCAGGACAGATTAGAAATCACAGCTGAGCATGAGGAAAAGACCAACCCTGTAGCAAGCAGGCTGAAGAAGAATTCAAAAGGCACAGACACCTATAGCCACCGAAGAGAGGAGGGCTCCGACCTCTTCCTGGCCCTGGGGACATTTCTGCCCAGTGGAGAGAAACTTTTCGTTCTTCCAGTGAAATAACGATTTTCATGTCAGCATGTAAAGATGTTTGCTGTATTCTGTTAAACTGATGTAGGTCTTGTACAACACACTTCAGAAAAAATGCTCCATCAAAATGATAATAATATAAAAATGTTGCTACTTTAGGGAATGCATCCAGTTGTCTGGAAATTCCACTTACAGATTTATCGCCCTTCCATTGCACAGATGAACAAAGCAGTTCTCTGTTTGTGAATGCATCATTTAGTGTACACACATCCTCTGCGTGATACACTAACCTTACAAATGTGTTAGAAATCTTTTCATTCCCACAATATCAATTCCCTCTGTGGATAAGAAAGTGCTTAGAAAGGATTTCGTTATCCCCTTTTACCCTAAGGACGAGTGACATCCAAAGAAGCTTATTCCGGGGTCTTCCCAACACCTGAAGGGCGGAAAAGAAGACACCATTTCTCCCTGCCCCTCGGGGATGCATTGGGAATGGGCTGTGTTTTTTCTGTTAGCTGCCCAGTAGCACCTGTTTTTAAATGAAAGGACTGTTACTGACAAACCCCATGTACATTCAAATCTGTTGAGAGTTTGCTATATACATGATCAATAAGACTTTGTGCAGGTAATACATTGGTGGAGTGTCTGACCCTAATGATTGGGTGGAGCTGGGAACCTTGCTTCATAGCTTCTAAACTTGAAACTTGGGTTGACATAAAAAGCTATCTAGGAGCTATTATTTAGTCCTTTTATAGCACTTGATACTGGTTTAATAGCTGCCAGTTTCTATTGTCTTTCAACAATCTTTTATTCTGTACAATGTACAAAATGCTTTCAGATTTATTACCTCATTCCCCACATATTTCTCAAAACTTCTAGAGACCTCTGTATTCTTTTTAGTTTAATTCCTAGCAGTTTAGTCCACTGGGTATAGCCCACATACATCCCAAGATCCCTGGTTCTGGAGCCCTGCGGAAATGCTATGAACAACTAAATAAAAGAAATGAAATGCTGCTTCCCCCTCTCTCTTCCTGCTTGCCTGCCTCTGCCTGCCTCCATTCCTGCCTGCGCCTTTCCTTTGAAATAAATAAAATTGGATAAAGTGAAGAAAATGGGAGCCTCTCTAGCACATAACTAGCGATTTTTTTTGAAATCTTCTGCTCAAAAGTTAGTAGAATCCAAAGGAGAAAACAAAAATGTAATTTTTTCAACTTTATTAATATTTTCAACTTTACTAGTGTCTTTCAAGTGTCTGGCAAATGGTCTTAACTGGGGAGAGGAGACACCGTGTGCCAGCTCAGTCGGGGTTTTGGATAAATTTCATGTGGTGACACTCTGTTTCCTAGTCTGGTGTTGAATTGACCTGTGGCCCCTGCACAGGAGAGAGCAGAAGGCCAGATCAAGAGACTTGCATTCAGGCCCTTTAAACTACTCCTGTTTTGCCTTCATTGGCCACAATGTGAGGCTCACATAGCTCCCTGAGGTCTCTCAGCAGGTGGTGTGTGGCCAGGACACCACCTGTGGAAGCACTTTTTAGAGCACACATCTCCCGCAAACCAACACAAGGTTCTGCTATCCGGGTCAGTGAGGGATGGCAACCTGCAGGAATCAGGCGTCCTTAGTGACCTTCCAAGGAATTGTGGCTCTCCAGGAGCGGCGGGCTGGTTACAGCTGGCCCATGCGTGGTTTTAGACTTCACCCTGGTGGTGCTCGGAAGCAAACCCCAGGCGCGCCAGGGACATCCATTTGTGTCTGCCTTGCATCTGAAATCGTTCCTTTGTGCACATTTTCTGATTTTACTGTCTTTGCACAAGGGTGATGAGGCAACCGCTGTGTCTGGTGGGGACTCCTGTGGACACTGCTGGACTCAGTCCCACTGTGGGGACACGGTGACTGTCCTCGTCTTGAGAAATTTTTGCTGCTGCCACATTCTTGTTGGGAGAGAGAGCAAGACTGCAGAAGTGGCTGAGGAATGAATTCAAACTTCCTGACCCAGGAAGCTGCGTGCAGGGGGCAGTTTTGTTGTTCTTTCATTTTGAAGTTGTTGTAAACACTCAAACTGCAAACACAGCAGCATGCCCATGTGCCCTTCACCCAGATTTCTCCTGATGGTACAACTCAACGATTGCAGAAAATGATCAAAACCAGGGAACCCACATTGGCATACCAGTTTTAACTCATCCATGGACTCTGTTCACATTGCACCCATTTTCCCACTACTGGCCTTTTTCTGCTTCAGGACGCCCTCCAGGACCCCATGTCCTGTCTCTTCCAGCTCAGCAGCCTGTGTCTGTGAGGTCCTCAGTCTCCCCGTGTCTTCATGACACGGACATTCTGCAGGAGGACGGGTCAAGTATTTTGCACACACGTTTGGCAATGGCTCCGATGTTTTCTAGCGATTAGACTGAGGTTATATGTTACAGCTGAGATCTCAGAAGTGATGTGTCCTCTGTGTATCCTACCCGGGGGTATGTGCTGTTGACATACCCAACCGAGGGCTGCTTCTGTGTGCCCGGATTTGCCACTCGCCTGCTGTGCCCGCTCCCAGCCTGCTGGTGTTTCCAGTCTTGTCACCGGCCAGCACTGGGGGCGTTTGGCTCTTCACCCGGTGTAACTAATCATTAACTCTGTGGGCTAGGTTACTGCTTTATGTTAATAGCATTGCAGGGGGCTTTGAGATGCCGCAGCTTGATAAGACTTTGCGAGGTTGTTTTCCTGGGGGGTCTCAGCAGCCCCAGATGGTAGGTGGCCCCACACTGAGCTGAGGAGGATATCTTTGCAGTGGGAGGCAGGGAGAGCACCTAGTCCCCCCTGGCTTCCTGACGCAGCACCAGGAGTCTCATGAGCCAAAATCCTTTAGGCACTGGGGGGGGGTTCAGGTTTCAGGGAGGACTGTCCTCTGGGCGAGCACAGACACTGCGTAGCTTTTGGACCACACCTCTGGGCTGCCTGAGGGCACCCCGCCTCCGTCGTGCAAGCTGCTCTGGAGCAGAGCTAGGGGAGGAAGCACGCGGAAAGGCGTCCAGACGCATGTGTGTTGTTGGCTACGGGGAGCAGCAGCCCTGGGCACATAGCCAAGAGAGGCAAAGGTCTAACAGGCCTTCCAGGGAAAAGGCAGACACCTGTTTGCAAGGTTCTTCATGGTAAAGTTCTTACCTTGTTGATCTTTGTATCATCTGAACAAAATAGTTGTTCGATAAATCCTTGTGAATTGTGCTCATTTAGTAACCAGGACTCCATGTGGCCTCTTCCCGACTTCCTACTCTGCTCAGAGAAGCACTGTGCACCCACCAAGAAAAATTAAAAGTAACGGCATCATCGTCGTGTCTCTTGAGAACATTTTAAGGGAAAGTTCTAATTCACAAGCCCCAGAAATACGAGTTAAACACCTGCTTTCTCTTCACTCCCTTACACTTATGCTGTGAGTCACAAACTTCTTACACTTGAAGCCCTCAAGCTCAACTCACTGTTGGTGCTTTCTGCAAAGCCAGTGCCTCCTCTGACCCTTATATTTAGGCTTTTCTTTCTTCCCTCTCTCCTGCTCTGTTGGTTCTTTTTCAATCTCTTTCTCCTCTCTGTCTCTCTGTCGTCTCTGTCTCTCTATCGCACACACACACGCACACACACACATACACCTCTTTTTTTTTCTATTTTACTCAAGAAAGCCAAGTGCATACAAAGCTGACTTTTGTCTATGGGCATGGAGGTATAATGACTAAGAAAATCAATTCCTTCTAGCTCATCAGTGTTGAACACAGGATTGGAGGAAAGAACTATAACAAGAAAGATTAAAAACATTTATTGAACTTCTTTGCCTAGAATGTTGAGGTGAATGAATAGATACCAGGTACTGTCTGCATCATTAACTTAGCAAATTTGTTCCCCACACATCCACAGAAAGACCTATCAAGGTGCTCTGATTTCTGCAGGACTCGCTTTCCTCAGCCTTTAAATATCAACCACAAGAGCCATCATTCTAAATATACACCTTCCTTGCTTTAAATCGCATAGGCGTCATGTTCATCCATCAGTTCACTACCAATGGAAGCGACAGGCGACTAACTTTCCTTGTGATGTTAAGTAATCACCCCAGGTCTCTATATCTGCTGGACTGGAAGGCACGATGGGCCAGGGAACGTGACACCATCATGACCTGCCAGAATGTCACCAAGACTGGGCTTGTGAAAGACCTTACTCACGTGAGTCTGACCCAGTCATCCAGTAGGTAGACACAAATAGGATTATTATGGTTTCAATGAAATAACATAGCACTTGAGCAAATGCCTTGATCCGTAGCAAGAACCCAACAAAAGTTACTATTAATACTAATGTTATAGTGATTTTTTTGTGATTCTCTAATGATCTTTTGAGCTTAAATCACCCTTTAATCTCTAAGTGCTGTCTGACTCAAAATCAAGCTACTAGATGAGAAGGAAAGTTCATAGGCTGTTGGATTTACCCCTGAGTGTCAGGAGCGGAACAGATCTTATTGTTTGGTTAAGAAATTCATCGATTCTAACTGGGAGGAGAAAAACAGATGAAAGAGAACTGTTCAAGAAAAGTAAACCAGTAAACATCCAACACCAACTTAATTCTGCTAGGTCACTAACTCACTTGTCAAAAGGCAAAGCTTCCTTAGGGCAAGATGATCAGAAAAGCCTTCTCCACAGGAAATGGCCCCAGCACTGCTGAGCGCAGGGCAGAGTCTGCAGACACCCTGCCCTCCCCGGCCCCTGCTGTGTTCAGGGTCATCTTTGTGGCCTTGTTCACAGCAGCCAAATTCACTGTCTGCAAACACTTCCAGCACTTTCTCTAGACTCATCCCAGGTAAGGCCAACAGAGCTGTAAGCTTAAAGAAGCAGTGTGCAGGGCTTTCTTACCTTGCAGCTTCCTCTCTGCTCTTTGTTAAGGCTGCTGGCAAATCTCCTCCTTTGTTTATTTGTTTGCCAATAGGTGTGTGCAATTATGTTGATTTTCAGTCAGGCTCTGACCTGAAGGACTCCTCAAGGAAAACAGTGTTTTTTCTACTCCTGACCCTTCTGGAGAATATGCACGTGGCTTTTCCTCACTCGTTCCAGTGCTAATAAGCAAAAACAGAAAGCAACATAGATAGATAGATAGATAGATAGATATGTATGTCTATATAGATATGTATATGGAACTTTTCAAAGCAGCAAAAACTGAAAGGTTGCCCTGTGAAAATGAAGATCTAGAAAATCTGGACTGCTCAGAAAAAAGGAAAGACATCCAACTAACTGCAGAACGAGACAGAATTTCATGCCCTTCCCAGGCAGGTCACCTTGGGTGAGATGGCACCAGTCACCCCTCCTCTCTATCCTCTTCTCGCCCTGGGGAGTAACCACTGAGAAACTCGGTTCATCAGTTTACCTAAGGGAAACCCTAAGATCCGTGAGTGCCGTGTTAGAAAGAACCCGAAAGACTTTGAGTGGTGACCCACTCTCACCCCTTGTTGATTTATCAAACTTTCACTCTCGTCAGATAACAGATAATGCTAGAGAACAAGGGCTTTGGAATAGGCAGAGTTCTGTTTATATCTCTAGTGGATATGAGAGTTATGGTAAATTTTCTGACTACTTTTAGACTTTCTTTCATTAACTATATAATAACACATTTTCTCATAAATTATGAGATGAGGAGGAGGAGGAAAAAGAACAAGTAAGTTTATTTATTATTATTATTCCAGGGCCATACGAAAAAAGAATATTCTGTAACATGATTCCGGGACAAGATAGCTTAAAATCTATAGGGCAGCATGCAGATGTGTGAGCAGGCTAGTTGATGGGCTGACAGAACCTAGGACCCCTCCCTTGCAACCTGTGTCTAGAGGCTCACCCCCTAGTTACTCCCAGCAGAGAGCTCCCAGCCATGCTCAGGAGGACGCCATCTCTCCTGAGAACTCCAGGCAACCTTGCTGCAGCAGGTGAGCAGGTCCAAAGGGGAAGGCCTTCCCCATGCCCGCCCCCACTCTGGCAGATAAGAGACACCATTTTTTAACAGCCAGCTCTCTTTCTCCGATAACCCCTGAGCTCCAGGCATCTTTTCTGTTTAGTCGTTTTGCAAGAGCTTGCACATGGTGCGGGGGAAAAAAGGCATCTTTCCTCAAATTCTTTCCAGGATGAACCCCACAGTCGTCCAGCCTCAATCACCCACATCCTAACAGATGACAAGGACTTGGCCAGGGAAATCCTCCATTCAAGTTACCTACTGATCATGAGTTGACAAACTGGCCCTTGTGCACTGTGGCACTTTAACCTGGATTTGAAAAACTTTTTGGATGGGCTTCCTATCTGGGCTTCCAGAAAACCAGCAAACCAGCAAACCCAGCAGTCTATTAGCATTGTACTGAGCCAGTGTCTGTGGTTAGGTAAATAAGTTACTCACTGAAAACTTGATACCTACTCTGGGAGCTTTCAGGTGCTGTTTGGAATCATGGGAGTAATATGACACTTGTCAGAGGAATAAACATATAAACCAGATAGAGAAGAGAAGTCTCTGGAGCTGTATTATTCACTTCCAAATAACTGGAAGTTCCTGAACCTCTCAATACAAAATAACGAGTAGAATTCAAAGGCTAGAATTTTCCTTAAAGTGCTTTTACCGTAAAAGCTGTTGCAGCACAGGTTGTTTTGTGCCTATTAATACCAGATGCATGAGATTATTTCTTTTTTTTAAGAGAAGAAGGAAGGAAGGAAGGAAGAGGAGAAGCATTTTCCTTTATTTATTTTTTTGGTTTTTCTCATCAACCTCAGTCATGAACCGAGTTCTTGGCCTTTCGTGGTCCTCACCTCAGTCCTCTAGTCCCCTGAGCCACCAAGGTGAGCCTCAGATTCTTACGTACAAGATGCTGATGAGCGAGGCATGAAACACATGCGACCTGAAGTGGGAATTACTTCTCTCAGAGGGCAAATTACCAAGGAATGGTTTGATACTCAACTTCAGGGAATTAAAGACTATTTTATGGAAGACTGAAACTTTTTATTTTATCATTTACAATGTCATTCACTCATTCATAAAAAAAAGGTCTTACCTACTCTTTTAAGTCTGGGCAAGGTGTTGGGGAATCAACACTGAATTAGGAACGAGACGTGGGTTTATTAGCCCTCAGGTAACCCACAGTTGGGTCAAGGGCACACATCCACAGTTGATGGATGTATGTAATAACGAGGCACACTGCTGTGGGAGCTGAGGAAAGAAATGCTCTCTCAGAGGGCATTAGGAAAGACTTGACTACGCGCATCTCTTCAAACTGGTTCATAAAGAATGAGTAGAGTTAATTAAATAGAAAACAGGCAGAAAAAAACAATATAAAGGTAAAAGTGCAATCTATGTTCCAGGTATAGCAATGGTGAGTAATGCATATTTTGTGTGCACAGCCAAACGGGACAAGGACATAGGGGCTGTTGGAATCCACTGGGACATGTTGGATGCCACGCTAGGAAAGAGGAAGACGCAAAAGTAAAGTGAAGATGGAATCTAATAAAAGGAGATTTATCTCTCTCAAAAAATAAAATACTGGGACATGGAAATAATTCAGAGAGCAGAAATCCAAAACTAAAGGTCATTTCTTAAAGAACTTCAGGACCAGATATAAATATTGTACTTTTGCCGTCTTCCTCAGCCCCCCACATACATACTTATGCAGGTTTCTGAAGGCAGGTTGGAACTTAATAGCAGGCACAAAGCTAGGCAACCCAAGGAGCAGGGTGTGAGATGTCATGGAATAAATGCATAACTTCTGTCATGTTTTAATTATTAAAGGCATGTTTTCACTTTTCCTGATTTTAAATATCATGCATGTTATTGTTGAAACTATGGGAGTGAAGTTTTTAAAGATAGAAATAAAGCTTTCTGTAAGTATTCTAATATATTACATAAAAAGTGCTTAGGAATAGTTTCCCTTTGGAGAAGTGCCAATGATCTCTTACATTTTCTTGTAATTATTATGCTTTTAGCTTTCTTATTTAACTCCAGTTCATACTGAATTTATTTTTGTACAGTGTCTTAGGTAAGATAGCATCATGGTACATTCATGAGCTTTGGGCCTCCTTTTTGCTATTAAATTATTCATTTCTTCCGTCATCTTAGCATAAGTTTTGTCTGTTTCCTGTGTTTGCAGTTACCAACAGCAGACATGTGCTTCCTGAGTGTTGTTTTGTTGTGGTTGTGTTGTTTGCAGTCACAATAAAGAGTTATTGCTCCAGCCATTCCTTCCTCTGCTCTGCTCCTATGTTTCTGTCTCACACTAGCGAATAGGGCCCTGCACCTCTTTGAGTCACTGAGCTCTGTTTCGCAGCTCAGAAACTCAAAGTAGGTCTGTAGAAATCACCCCTATTCAGGTCCCCGTGGAGGATTTTTCAGCAGCAGCCAGGCCTCTCTCTGACACTCTTAAGTTGCTTTCCTGAGGACCTTCCAAGATGAGGACTATCCCAAGAGGCTATTACACACCCACCCTTGAGTAATATAGCCCTTTACTCATTCCTCGAGCAAACATTTCACTCCAGACACAGAGATGAATGAAAGACAGTTCCTGCCCCCAAGGTACTCACTTGCTCTTCTAGAACTTTCCGGGGAATCTGCTTATTTGAGCTGCCTCAAATATACCTCACGTATAAGAGCTCATGGGCTGACATCATGGGAATCTTCTCAATCTCATTCAATTTACTCAACAAATATTTGTTAAGCTCCTACTATTTGCCAAGAACTGCTGCTGGGTGCTGGGATACGAGACCTCAAGGAGCTGACTGCTGAGTGGAGACAGATAAATAAGTGGTCACACTGCATTGAGACAGAGCTGAAGCCGGTGAGAGCTCAGCCTCTGATGTAGTGGGTTTCTGCCAAGGATTTATCAGCTGTATTAACCAAAGCATTTCTTTTCTAGTCACAGTAATAGCCATACTCCCTGTAAGCTAGTTCACCTAACTCTTGAGAGTTGCTGTAAATTCCCTTCACACCCCACATTCAGAGTTTCAGAGGAAGTTGACTGAGCCTGATGAATGAACGGATGAATAAGTGAATGGTTCAAAGAAGTAGCGGAAGTAAGATAAGTGAATGGTTCTGTCATCTCAGCTAGGAACTCTACCTCACCATTCAGCCTCACACTCATCACTGCCAAGATCACAGACTGGGAAGAGATAACACAAGCCAGGCACCACAGAAATTTCTCTTCCTTTGAACCCACTGACCCAAATCCATGGGTCCCCCTCGTCTGTTTGGGTTTCTTTGGTTGGAAGCCTAGGTCAGCAATTGTGAGGTAGGCTGCTCAGCTGACAAATCTTTTAATGGACGTATTAGCAAGCTTCTTGACATGGTCTCCTGAAACTTCCGTCAGCCCTCAGCCTCGCACAAAACTTGCAGAATCAACTTCCCCTTCCCCCAGTGCAGGCAACAAAATCTTGATAGATGCAGGGTGAAATCTAAATAATCTGAGTTCCTTCTGTCCATCTTCCTGCTGGGGAAGGCAAGGAAAAGACATAGAAGGAGCATGAAATGTAATTGAAACTAACTGCTTTTAAGCAGCCTTTCAAGCAGGTTTGCTGGAGGAAATGAAAACGTTTTGAGATTTTTAAAAAAAAAAATTTGCCCCCCTCATTCTTTCTGAACCTCTTAATAGTGACTAATCAGGAGCTGGTTTTAAATCTTTGCATTTTTTTCTCAATCCCCTTGAGAGGTTCTCTTTCATTCTCTGTTTTTCACCCAGCAACTGTCTTCAAAGTTTGCTGTTTGCTAGTCTCCTTTGCATTCCTAACACTTGAACTGCCCTCCAGAAAGAAGTCCCCTTGTATCTTGTAATTGTAATTGTAATTCACAATTTTTAACCACATGACCGTGTCATTCTAACATGCACTGGAATGAGAGGGTAACATATGCTCCCCTCCCTGCTCTCCTTACTCTCATTAACGTTTGACTTTTTTTTCATTCCCCTAATTCCACTCTGCCGTGAATTTATATAGTATCCACACTATTGCATTATCCAAGATAGCTAGAATTCTAGTTCTTATAGTTTTTTTTTACCCCTTCAAATGAGTGTTGCTTAGAATAACTACCAACTCCCCTCAAGGCTGTATTTGAGCTTCTGTGAAAGAGAAAAATAACAAAAGAGGAGTATTTCCAAGCTACAAAAGCTATAGATTCATTTAGCATTTCCAATCCTCATTTTCTTTGTAAAATGGAGATAATTTTCACTCATCATGCTGTTTCAAGAGTTGGAGGTAATATATAAAAAGGTTTTTCTATTAAGCTTAGTAATTGGAGACGCTCAACAGTTACTAGTCATTATCATCAACATCATGTCACATGTAGTGTCCTATTTTCTAAGATTTAAATTAGAGCCCAAGTAACCTTGTCCAGCTAGAAAAATATCCGAGCAACTGCTCTGCTTCTCCTCTTAGCAAGTGATATGAGGTAGGAGGCACAAGAGAGAAGTGGACCACAAGCAATACCCCAGTAGAGAGAAAGCTAGTGAATTCTACATTCCCATTCCTTTTCTATATTGTCATCTCTCTTTATTCTTCTTCATCATCAGCTCTGCTCCCTCAGTTGTCACTACTGCGATTTATTCTCTGTGCTCCCAACCTAAAGAGACCAGTCACCTGACCAGGAGGTGACCTGAGATGCCCACCATGGAAGGACAGGCAGTAGAGTATGAGCTATATGAGGGCTAAAAGATTGGGTCCCATGAATCAAATATTCCTCAAAATAATCTTGCACCCTGCCTGCCCTGGGCAGGTGCTGAATTAACTTTTCTGAGTGAATGTCTAAATCACCCCTTGTGTGCTTCCTCCAGGCTGGCTTTATCTTGCTAATTGTAGAGGAATTATGCTTCATCATGGTTTTGAAGAAAGCCTGGGAATAAAATTTCACTATATTCAAATACCTAGTAATTCTTCTTACTGGGAGTCTCTTCTAGGTCTCAGCAGTTAGAATGTGTTTAAAGAATGCTCTGTTGTCAACAAATTCCCATTCCTTTTTCTTAAACTAATTATAAAAGAAGCATCTCTAATTCCATCAGAAAAATCCTAATTAAATGCCTACTTCCTGATACAAAGACTTGATGAGTGAGCTCTTTTTCCCACCCCCAGGATGCTGACGAGGCTCTCCTCAGCTGAGTCTCCATCAAGAACTAGCAGAACTCCTACCTTCCAGGAAATGATACACAAACCCAGTTTCCATGGCTGGCTTCCAGGGACTGAAGACTGGACAGGCACAGCAGGGCTACCTCCGAAGTAGGGAGATAAACTTCTGGACCTGTTGGGGTCCCCCTGTCCCAGTATTTCCTAACCACATCCTTGGTGGAGGAGCTGAGCAGAAAGGTGAGGTCTCAGTTAGTCACCTGGGTACTCAGTATATATGCTGGTTTTATCTTCACAACAATTACACTATAGTAGCTTAGAGTACAAATACTCCTGTCTCCTTCTCCAGAGAGAAGTCAAAAACAGACCAACTTTAAGGAAAGATAATTCACACTAGAAGACATACGGATTTGGGCTCCATTCTGCAAGGAGGTCAGCATTCCTAAGTCCAGGTATTGCGAGAAACAAGAAAGAAATGATCTCCCCATGGTCACACAGCCAGTACAGTGAGGTGAACAAAGATTCTGGCTTTTTGGTTGAGAGATCTCTCTTCCCAAAGCCAAATCACAAAGTCCTGTCTGGCAAGCTGAGTTCGAGACCTCTGCAGCCTCCTTACACTCATTTGACAAATTCCTCCAGGCTCATGAATCACACCTGGGACACACCTCGTCCCCAAACCCCATAGAAACGAGTCAGTCACTGCATGCTTTCCACTCTTTTGAACTTTTTCCAGACTGACTTCTTCCTTTGAGATGAAGCTTCCCCTCCTCTGCTTAGATGGTCATAAAAAGGACCACATGGGGAGTAGCCTATCTTGGAGACCAACAGCTAGAGAGAAGGAGCGTGGCGCTGTCAGGGTTTCACTGGGGGGCGTGCAGTGGGTGCAGGCGTGTGTCCCGAAACTCACCGGTGCCTGGGACCTGCAAACACGATAGCCTCGCCCTTCAACCAGAACGCTTAAAACTATGGTAATTCTAAGAAAGATGTTTAAAGTTCACAAGCCCAGAATAACTACGGAAAAATCAAATGAATAAATAAGAGGTGGGTGGTTGTTGTGAGCTAAAAGGATTACCAGAAAAATGAAGGAAACTAATGATGTGTCCTAGTGTCTCAGCAGGTAAATGCACACACATGCCAAGGATACAACCCAGAGCTGGGATAACAACCAAGATGAACAGCAAAATAAAAAATAACGTGAAATGCTTCTTTCCTCTCTCCCTACCTACTTGCTTTCATTCTTGCCTGCACCTTTCCTTTAAAAATAAAATGAAAAAAATGCAGCTCATAAATGCATGTAGTTTTTTTAAAGTGTAATGGTCTAAAATGCTTTCAAAGGAAATGAAAAAAATCATCTAGAGCTTTCTCATACAATGCAAACACATATACGCTTGCCCACACATACACATGTAATTTATTGAAATAATTTGAATTGGAATATATTTAAAAAAACATTTCCTCACTAACTATTCAAGCCTCAGTGAAAAAGCCTCAGGTCTCAAGCACAAGAATAAATCATCTATTCAAATATTTGCATCAGATAACTAGAGCAAAAACAACAAAATTAAAAGCCAGCAACCCACATCCACCTGACACGTAGTACTTCTCTGTCTGGGTAAATTAGTTGTAAGACTTGTATATTGTTCCCAAAAGGATTCTGAAAATTATAAAATTCTCCTGCTAATTGGTACAGTTAAAATACTGAGTTTCAATAACTGAGTTAATGTATTAACCAACACGGCAACATAATTGGTTGTCTCTCATTTTCTTTTCAGAATATAAAACAATATTTGAAGCTATGCCTTCAAAATAGCTGTGATCATAAGCTTGACTTCTGTGACTCAGGAGACATAGTTTTCTGTCAAGCTTGTACTGGGAAAGAATTCTTCTAAGACAAAGTCCTCGTGGCAGTTAACACACTGTCTCGGGGCCCCGCACAGCTCCTCCCGGCAGCAGTAACAATGAGGGAAATAAAAGCATGGCTTTGAAAGAACACCCAAACTAAGTGAGGAGCTTCTTAGCTCATTAACTTGAAAAGCAGGGCCTAACTGTGTTAGCTCATAGGATGGACATTTCAGATGCTCTAGTCCTTTGACCAGGACTAACTCGGGATAAGGCATCATAGAAGAGGCCTGTTAGACAGCCTGTGGTATCTAAAATTCACCCATTGATTCCCACTCTTTAATTCACTAAGCATTTATTATTTATACCAGATGTCACAGTGACAGGAGGCCTGGCAATGTGTCAGATCAGTCTATGCTCTACCTTCTCAAGAGTTGGGGACAATACCTATATTCCTCTTTTTCCTTCCATTCCTTTTCACTTTGCTTAGTAGTCATCTTGGAATCTGTCAATGGAAAACCATGAATGAACCCACGATGGCATTTGTTCGAATTCCCTTAGAACAGGGATTTTTGACTACAGCATTATTAACTTCTGGGACCAGATAATTCTGAGTTGTGGAAGATGTCCTGATTGTAGGAATTTAGCAGAATCCCTGGTCTCTGCTCACTAGGTGCCAATAACACCCTCTTCCCAGTCATGACAATCAAAACTGCCCCCTGGGGAGCAAAGTATACCCAGGTGAGAACCACAGACTTTGAAGAGGTAGACAGTAGAAGGTGATGTGTGCCGAGCAGAGAAAAAATAATGAGAAATTAGGAAGTAGAGAGTGGTTTTATATTTGGCTGGTTTGTTTTAAATAAGTGGTAGAGAATTTCATTGCTTAATGATTTTTAGTATCATTTTTAGATTTACTTTCATGTTAGGATATAAAAAGTAGCAAGAGATCTTTGTTTCCAACTTTGCAGCAAAATAAATCCAGGCAAGAAACATAATTACAGCTGTGAGAAACTCATCAGAAAACCATGGAGCAAGAAAACCTTAAATGAGATGGAGAGAGGCGCCCATCGCGGTTTTCAACCTGGCCCAGGGTGGGGGCAGGAGCTCACTGTAAGTGAGGTGCAATGTCAGCTGAACTTTTTGAGGGACTTTGCTGCCAGCTGATGAGCTGAGATGATGGACTGGGCTTTTGAGGAGCCAGAGTCACAAATGAAGTCCACAGCCACACTCTGGCTCCTTCTGATGGGCCTTCACAGAGGACACAGTGGTCATTCACAGAGACTGGGACAGGGCTGAGAAACAGTCCCCGAGATGCCTGGGCCTTCGACTCCTGCCAGGCTTCCAGTCCGAAAACGGGGCAAGAAAGCTGATATGGTCCCCACAGGGCCCCATGGCCTTTGCTCGAAGCAAGGGAGGAAAACTAGAAGATGTGGCCCTGAGAGGCTCCGGGACCACGGAGGGAAGTGCAGTGGCTGCTGAATTTTGTGGTCAGGGCGGAAAAACAAAAACGAACCCTTCTGAGGCACAGCAAGTGCTCACAAGGGGAGGGTGTGCAGGAACAGGACACAAGGAAAGAGAATGACCTGACAGAGGAGAGAAAACCAATGAAGTGGCCAGAGAGGAAAATCAGATCTAAAAATCCAGTAGCCAGTTGATAAAGCAACTATGTCTCCTTCCAGAAAACTGAATTGCAAAGCATGACGAGATCTCTGGAGTCTCACTGATATGCAAACCCCAAGTCCAGACATGAGGACTCTTTATTCGTCTGGGGGAGAGACAGGGAAACTGAGAAAGCCAACAACAGTGAACGAATCCTAGCAAAGTATGCCACGGCCTACACCTGACTTGTGAGCAGGGGAATTGAGAAAACTGCCCTACCGGTCCAGCCCAGCATCAGCTAGGAAGGACTCAGGGTTCTGAGGCTTGTCCGAGACTGCCGTGTGCCTCAATGTGAAGGCAAGAGAGGGGGACTGGGAGACTGTCTCCACACCCCAGATCCCGCACCAAACAGGATCAGCCCCTAGCTGACAGCAAAGCACAGACAGACGTGCCTCGGCATAGATACACCAGGCTAACTGAGGGAAACTAAGAAAACTGAGAACATCCATCCTGGACTCATACCCAGTATGAGGTCCCATCTTCCCTCTGAGGGAGGCACAGGGTAGCTGAGAAAGTCACAGGTGCCTGAAAACTGCTTAAGCCTAAAGGTGGGTCAGAAGAGCTCAGAGAAGCCCTTCCCCTCCTCTGGGTGCACAAGTAATAGGAAAAGGCTGTCTACCACGGGGGGAGGGCAACATGCCAAGCAAGCACCCATTCTGAGAGCAGGGGCACAGGTCCTCCTGAAGTGTGAAGACCGGATGGTGCACCTGAGGGCTCCTTATGGGATTCCACGATGCACAGTGCCCAGGAGGCATCAGACGTGTATCACTGCAGAAACACAAAGGGGATGGGACATACCTGGAGCCACAAAGGGCTCAGGCTCAGCTGCAGACTTGATTAACCATATCTCCATGCTCACAGTCTGGCAGAAGGCGAGACAAGTCTTCTTCTAGGTGTAGATGAGATTTGTCTCAAGCTCTATTGTTGTTATTTTTAGTACACAGTATCTGGCATTAAATCTAAAAACAGAAACACATGGTAAAGCAAAAACAGTCAAAAGAAAGCGACAAAAATCATCGTGGAAAGAAAGCAGTCACTATAACCAGACTGCAAGAAATATTGGTGTTTTCAAAAAATGACTGAATATACGTAAATATATAAACCTTAATGGAATATTAGTAAATTAAATGCAGAAATATACAACAAGTCATGATAAACCAAAAAATAGGTCATAACCAAGTGGAGTTTATTCAGAAATGCAAATTTAGTTTAACACATAAAGGCAAATCAATGAAATTTGCCAGGTTAAGAGAATAAAGAATAATAAAATGCACTTAACAAAATTCAGCCTCAGTTAATGATAAAAACTATCTTTACACTGTAAGTAGAATAAAATTTTCTCAATCTAATTGCAAGCCAACCTTCAAATTAGAGTAAAGCAAGTACGTTCACTCTTTAGCAATTCTATTTAGCAATATTCTAGGACATATAGCAATTCCATAAGACAAGTAAATTTTATAAAAAGTATAAATGTTACAAGGAAAAATTCAAATAAAACAATTATTAAAACAACATTTTTACTGTTGTTCAAATAAAACATTTTGTATAGAGAAAATTATGGATACAGAGTCAATACACGATTCAGTACACCACACCAATGAAAAAATGGCAAATAAAAAAATGTGAAAGTTCACTTATAGTGGCAACAAATAAATTAAATACTAGGAATAAATATAATAAAATATGTGCAAGATTGAAAACTACAAGACAGGGTTACCAGACTAAAGACAAATGGGAGGACATATCATTTTTATAAATTAGGATATTTAACATGTGACAATGCATACTTTCCCTAAACTGAGGATAAATTCAACCAATTTCAATCAAAAAATCCAGCTGACTTTTTAAAAAGAGAGTGACATGCTAATTCTAAAATAAATTCAGAAATTCAGGGGATCTAGAATAATCAAAATAACTCTGATAAAGAAGAACAAAACTGTAGGACTTACACAAGTCAAAGTTAAGACATACTCCAAAACTACAAAAAGTGAGATAATAACCTACGGAATTGGAGGCAGTCCAGAAGTAGACCCATGGGACAAAACCGAGAGCTAAGTAATAGCCACACACCCATATACCAACTGATTTTCAACAAAAGCAGCAAGTAATTTCCATGGAGAAATGAAAATCTTGGAACAAATATTGCTAGAACACCTGCATATTTAGGGGGAAATGAATTTTGATCCCGTGTTCCATACCATGCACAGAGAATAACTTGTTATTGATCATAGACTTAAACATAAAGACTAAAAGCTAAAGCTTCTAGGAGAAAGCCTAGGGCCACAACACCTGGAAAGGCAAAAGTTTTTAAATATGACGTTAAAATCACTGATAATAAAATAAGAAACCGGTAAGTCAGACTATGATAATTAATGATTTCTAATCATCAAAAGTCACTATCACAAAAAAAATTGTGCAGCGTCTATTGTAATACATACATAGGATAAAGGACTCATTATAAATATACAGAAAATTCTTTAAAAAAATAATAAAAAGACAACATCCCGGTTTGTGAAAGTAGGTGAAAAATTTGAACAGACTTTCCGTAAAGGAAAAAGAAAGCTTATGGAAAAGTGCTTAACATCATTGATCATCAAGGAAGTGCCAAATGATGTTACACTAATGTGTTTTTCATACAAAACAAGATTGCCGAAAGTGTGTTATCATGTTTTCTTACCAAATTTTGACTTAGGTAAAATTTAAATATTCAGCATGCCATACCCAAAGCAATCAGAACTCCCATGTATTACTAGCAGGAGCTTAAAATGGTGTAATCACTGGGAAATTTTTGAATGTTTCTTTATAAATTTAACCATATACCTTCTTATGGCCCTGAAATTCTACTTAGTTGTTTACACAAAATAAATGGAAAAAATAAAAAAGTGCAAGGAGACTTGTATAAAACTATTCAGAGCAGTCATAAAAGCAGTTCCAAAATGAAAACAGCCTAAATGTACCCATACAAGAGAACTGATGAACTTATTTTGATTTATTTATATATGGGAATACCACTCAGGAATAATGTAGAATGAAATGCTGGTGGTGACAAATCTCAAAACCATTGTGTTAAGCAAAATTAGTCAAAAGAATACACGTTGTATGACTCCCTTTTATATAGGCAAACCTCGTTTATGGTGAGATAATTCAAAACAGTGGCTTTCCCTAAGTTCCATGGGGGTTACAATGAGGTAATAAGTTGCATGTGTGAAAGAACTAGCTAGAAAAGGACGTAATCGATGTTTCCTATACCTTGGTTTAGATAAGTGTATGTAATTGTCAAATATCAATGAATAATTAAAGTCTAGGCATTTCATTGTATATAAAGTATGCCTCATAAATAGAAAAGATTCATAATTTATCAAATTGCTGGACAAATCAAAGGCAGCAAACCGTGAAGGGGTAGTGACTGGGATGTGTTCACATACATCCCAAGACCCCAGGTTCACATGCCAGGGACAGCAGGAACAGCAAGATGAAAACCAAATAAAGTAAATAAAGTGCTTCTTCCTCCTCTCTCTTTTTGCTTGCCTCCCTCTGCTTGCATCTTGCCTACTCCTTTAAAAAAAAAAAGAAAGAAAGAAAGAAAAACCAAACACAAATCTCTGAAGACATTTTAGGAGAAAGGGAAAATAGAAAATGCCTGGAAGCCAGTGGACTGCACCATCATTACAAGGATGACTCTTGATGCGTAACCACAAGTGTGCTGTTGCAATTCTATCCAACCTCTGCCCCTGCATCTGAGTCATGGAACTCACCAAGGGAAAGGACCAGTGGAAGTGACCAACAGAAAGCAAATGCTCAGTTTGGTCTTGATGGCCACCAACGCATACAGATTGCCAGTCAATGCTAATCATGACTGGAGTTTCCAGTCACAGGTGGAGAGAAATGTGCTTATGAGAAGCTAGCATCTGTCTATGAGTTCCAAAAGTCACATTCTCCAAGCGCCTCAAGGCAATCAGCAGTCACCACCAACAGCTCACCCACAGCCCAGTTCTTCCCAAAGCTTTCTTTTCCTGGATATATCATCTATGGGCATGAGCAAGCAGGAGAGCTGAGAGTGAAACCCAAGCATTAGTGAGAAACTGGTTGACACATCAGTGAGGAGTGGGTGGGGAAGCAGGAATGAGACAGCATCTCCCATGTCAAGCATATTTCCCACTGGTTACAATGCTCTATTTTCTCTGATGTGCCCTTTCCCATGGAGGAAGGTCTTTGTGAGGGAGGGGGAAGTAAGCTAGCTCATGGGAAAAATGTCTTTTTTTGGCTCATACCCAAGAGATGTCCTCAAGGTGTGCCGTGAGAGATGAAATCACCTGGCTCATTTTACTATCTTCAGGATGGCGTCAAAACCTGACAAAGCTGGGTAACAGTAACAAGAAATCTAACCTCACATACGGCCATGGTGCTGGAGGGGACTTCTGTGTGAAGATAGGGACCCTCTTCATGAAAAGGAGAAGGAGACCTTTAAGTCAAAGAAAAACAAGCTAGGTGGCAGAATAATAAACTGCATCAAGTGAAAACACAGGTCTGATGCCCAGAATCAAGACTGCCCCTAGGTCTGCAGCAATTCTAGAAACCCTTTGACATATAACCCAGTATGTATTTCATTCAGCATTTATTTAGGAAAGAGTGGGGAGCGGGGTAACTTTTGTGGGAAGGAGAGTTAAACTTCCTTGAATGTAACTCATGTATGGAAGAGAGCATAAACCATAGTACAGAGTTGGAAGAATTCCCACAAGCTATACACCCATATTTTCAGAGCATCAGAAATCCCTCAGGTTCTCTGCTGATTGCAAACACCCCAAAGAAAGCCTTTCTCTTGACTTCTACTATTCATAATGCTTTTTATTAATGAGATCTTTTTGTTCACATGTTTGTTTGGTTTTTTTTTTATATAATTCTAACTTATTTGTAATTGTCTTTCATTTCATGGCTTATGTTGTCACCTATCTCTGGGGAGCAATTTTTACTCATACTCGTAAGGGGAATTAAGTAACAAACATAACAAAGCATTGTTCCCTGGAAGGAGCACCTCATCATGCCTTATTTGGTTTCAGACGTTGGCTGTCTGTTCCTGCCGACTTTGGATGACTGTCAGGTGGCTAAATGCAGGGATGGTAGCAGCCTGCCATTGCTCTAGGGACATTTGCATCCAAAAGTAGCAGAGATACGTTGATGAAGGAAGGTTTTATCTATACATAAGATCAATACCTACTTTAACAGAAGCAGAACAAATTCCTATTATTTTTCCAGTAAAATTAGAGGAGTCCTGAGTGTGGGAAAATGACTTGGCAGGTACTATTTTCTGGTTTATTATAGTGAAGTATTAACACAGTTTCTTAGCCTTTATCTAATTAAGTATGCAAATACATTTTTTGAGTCTGTGACTGAACAAACCTTACTGTCTTCTGGTCTGAGACTGCAAGACTCAGCTCAAACTTGTAAATGAGTGTAAAGCCAAGGGCAGAAGAGATTCTACTACTCTTCTCAAAATATTGTGTTGGGTCTGTCACTTCAGTTAACTTATTAAAGTGTGCCTCCAGATGCTGAGGACTCAGGTAAATAAGACCAGTCCCTTCCCTCCCGGGGGTCACTGTCAAGTGGGAAATTAGACCTGTGAACAAATGCCAGAGTAGTTTAAAAAAAAAACAAAACCCTTTTACCTTGGGAAGTCCAGCAGACCTCAAGAAAGAGAAGACATTTGAGAAGAAACTTGAGAAATAAAGTTTCACCAAAGAACCATGAGGAATGGTTCTCTGAGGAAGTATCACAGAAAAACCCTGAATTGAAGGAAAATTCTCAGCCAGTTGCAAAACAACTAATTATTGTTTTTGTGAATATTGCTAAAGAACATTTCTATCAGAATCATATGGATACTTACTAAACCAAAGATTTCTGAGTCCCACCAGGTAGGAAATCATTTCTGGGGCTGTGATCTGGTGATCTTCGTTTTGGGCAAACTTTATAGGTAATTCTGTTGCACACACAATTTGAAAAATATTGCCTTAGTTTCTAAAATAGAATGTAGCGGTGGAGGCAAAGTTACACCAGGAAAAATAAACTGGAAATTCACAGTGAAGGGTTTATGTGACGTGTTTAAAGCTCGTCTCCAGAGTTTCCTTTTATGAGAAATGCTAACCTTCATAATTAAGCATGTGGTAGGCATTGTATTTCCATGTACATATGTACAAATGGAGACCATGAAGGTAAAATAGTTTTCCAAAGGTCACATAAGTAGTGGACCCATGATTTGAATGTAGGAATATCTGAATCCAGTGACCATGTTCCCAGTCACTTAACTACATTTGGGCCACTTTCCTTAACACACTTGTGCTTACCTTCTGTCCCACATTCTCCTTGTAACCAAGGACTCTCAGTTGAGTGCAGTGACTTGGACAGAACTGGGCATCACAGATTCATGTTCCAACTGAGGAATGAGGCCAGCAGAGCCCTTTGCAGCTCAAACCATGCATCCAATGCCAGTGCTCTAGACTCTTGTCTGGTGGCATCACAGTAAAGATTTGATTTTGCTTCTTTTTAGCACTCACTTGATTTCTGATTATATCTTCCTTTGGTTTCACAGACTGATCACTTAACGATCTCTGTAAAGATCTGACTGTTGGGAGAAAGTTGACAGAATTTGGGTTGCTGATAACTCCTCTGTTTTGAGTGCAAGTCAATTAAAAATTCCATGCCAATCAGGAATTGAATATCTGGAATAGCAGCTTTTGTATTTCCGGGTTTATACTTATGTTTAAATTTTAGAATGGAAAATTTAAGTTTTCTCTGTGTGTATATCTGTATGTATAGAAGTCTGTTATTTTGAATGGTCTTGGTCTCTCATTTGTGAAGTGTATAATATTTTCCTATCTCCTGATAGGAAACTACATTAGAACATCTCTTAAATGAAAGAAATGCCTAAAATTCTCAAAAATTATAAAAAAAAGAATCTCTAATACTTACCTTTGGGAAAAAGTCTTAAAGGAGTGGAATTGAGACTTCTGGGAAGATGGCAGCTGAGGTTATTCTCTGCTTCAAGGCTTTTTCCAGAGGCAGTGTTAGCAGGAGACTCCACACCACCCACAGCAATTTGGGAATAACAGCAATCAAGGTGAGGGGACCCACAGAGAAGCTGCACGCGTTCAAGAATCTGAAGGAGGGTGCAAGGAAGCACGTGTGGCAAGAGCGGAGCAGCTGGGCGGCAGCATCTGGCGACAACAGCAGGAGCAGTAGTAACAGCAGACACAGCTAACTGACTGAACTGACAAGGCTGCAGGTTCAGCCTCAAGTCCCAGGAAGGGAGGAACAAAGGCTGCTGGTGGCACATACACTGGCTTGAGGGAAACCCCATAGAGGGATTTGACTGGGACCCCAGTCAACACCTGGGTTGGAAGCATAGCAAAGAGTACAGGAGCACAGTAGGGTTCCTCCTCCCCCATCCCTTTGGACTCATGCTCCATGTGAGAGGCACTCCAATACAGCACTCTGTGGTCTATTGGACCCTGTTCTGGGAACTCAAATAACAGGGATAACCCAGGTAATAACAAGAGAAACAGTTTTCACCCCCCACCAATTCACAACAACTGCTACTCCTCTCCCCACCCACTTACACCCCACCCAGCAATTATCCTCCACTCCATGACACAGCAAATGACCCATGGTTTGGAAACCTGAGGAATCAAAATTATAAAACAGAACCAGAATGCCATCTGCCAAAAAGACAGAAAAAATAGTACCTCAGCAATAAGGATTCATCCACGGGATAAACAGATTTCGATATTCTTCAAAATCTCAATATATTCTAGCATCACGAGAAAATGATACTTCATCAAAAACCAGTTTCCAAGACATGGACAATTATTTCTTTTTAATGTATAAAAATTTCTAAGTTGCATTCAAAGAAATTCAGAGATATAAAAGAAAATTCAGAAAGAAACATTCAGAGAGCTACAAGTGAACTCAGCAAAAATAAGTCAATGAGCTCAAAAATACAATTAAGGAACAAAAGGCAGAAATTTAAGTTTTGCGAAAAGAACTACAGAGATACAGGACGTAACAAATTCAGTAAAAGAGATCAAGAGTACCAAAGCCATGAAAACAGTTGACCGAATGGAGGAAGGATCTGTGATCTGGAGGACACAAACGTAGAAGGAGCTAGGTGAAAGAAGGCAGAGAAATTAAGTGGAAAAAAAAGGAAAAATTCTCTAAAAGCTATCTGACTCCATTAGAGAAGGCAACATAAGAGAAAGGAACACAGAATGTATTCAAAGAACTGACTGCTGAAAACATCCTAAACCTGTGGAAGGAAATGAACATACAAGTCACTAAAACCAACAGAACTCTCATTTAACTAAATGCAAAAAGAAGTACAAAGACTGGGTTGACTGTATGTCCCTGAGATGAAACAGGACACCGGGATGGCAAAAATGGGGCGGGGTTAAACACTGGAGACTGAAGGGGAGGAAAGGAGGTGGAATGACCTGAATAGGAGAGAGCAACCAGAGGTGAGCAAAAGTAAGCACTGTGCTGCTTGTCAGCAATCTCACACTAACGATATGTGGTTCTTCAGGACCTCATGCAAATGGCAGGGCCCGTGCAAGGAATTTTGGCATCTTAGGCAAAAACTAAATCTGTTGCCCCAGTAAGCCCTACTCTAAATGTCCTGCCTAAAACACATGCTGCTGTAACCATCCCAGTGCCAGAAATGCCCAACAACCCCCACAGAACTAAAAATGTCCAATATCGCCCGCAGTGCTAGAGATAACCCCAATAGTGCCAGATATAAGCCCCATAGTACTTAACCTGAGACTCGACCATGCTGTGATGTTTTGTTCCCTTTGAAGGAACAGGCACACATGGGATGAGGGAGAATCTTCTTCTCTTGTGGCTCGTGTTTCCTCACGGGAGTGGGAATAGCAATAATGGATGTTTTGGGGCCTCCTCAACAGAATAGGCCCAAGGCAACTCATCTGTCCCTTTTGTCTCACATTAAAGACAGCCCTGCTTTATTAAAAATGGGGCAAAATTAATATGAATATTAAAATAATGGAATGGTCAGGAAATATGTAAAATATCATACTGTCCCATTTAAAATGGTACATATGGTCAACCTAATAATGAGGCATATGAATGTGAAACTATAAAAAGTACAAGAAAAAAGCAGGTAAAAGTACTCCCATGGAGCTATTGTCAATCTTCTCAGCAAAAACCCTATAGAACAGGAGAGAATAGAATTATGTTGTTAAAATACTCCAAGATAAAAAAAAAAAAAAAAAAATGCCAGTCAAGAATACTAAGTCTTGTAAAACTCTCTGTTAGGTATGAGGGAGAAACAAAAATGGAAGAAATATGCTGCCATAAAAACCTCCCCTACAAGAAATGTTAAAAAAAAAAGACCTTTTTCTCTAAATCAAAAAGAATAAAGATGAAAAAAACTGAACAATGTAATAAGTGGTAGACAAAATCAGAAAACAAGAGTCAAAATGGCAGTAACGAGTCCTCAAATAATCAATAATCACTTTGAATGTTAATTAATTGAATTCACCAACTAAAAGGCACGTAGTGGCCAGGTAGACTTAAAAAATGAAACCCTACTATGTGCTGTTTGCAAGCACCTCGCATAAGATGTGGAAACAAATGTAGACTTAAAGTGAAGGAATAGATAAATATACTCCAAGTCAATGGTGAATCTAAAAAAGCAAGAAACACAACACACATCTCAGGTAAAATAGATTTTCAGCAAAAAGAAAAAGAAAGTCATTATATAATGATCAAGGGATCTATGCAACAGGAAAACATAATGCTTATTGATATATATGCACTCAATAAAAATACATCCAAATATATCAAGAAAATATTGGCAGATCTAAAAGGAGGCATTGACAGCAACACAAAGATAGCAGGAGACTTTAACTCCCCACTCACAGTAAAAGACACATCATCTAGATATAAACTCAGTAAATGATAGCTTTAAACAAAAAAATTATAAGAGATTAACTTAATAGAGTACTTCACCCTAAAGCTATAGAATACACATTCTTTTCAAGCACCCATGGAACTTCTCAAGGATAGACCATATGTGGAGACTCAAATCAAGACTCAATAAATTTACAAAGATTGAATCATATTTAGCATCTTTTTGGGATCACAGTGGCCTCAAACTAGACATAACCAAAAGAGGAAAGAGGTAAAAACTGTAAATAAGTAGAAAAAATCATCTTGTTATTCAACTATTGAGTCAAGGAAGAAATCAAAGATGAATTTAAAAAGCCCTGGAATTGAATGAAGATGAAGATAGGACTTAGCAATACCTGTGGAATGAAGCAAAAGTAATATAAGAGGGAATTTTATAGTGATACAATCCTACTCAGGAAACAACAATCACAAATAAACCTAAACCTTTACCTAAAGGAACTACAGAAAGAAGAAAAAAACCAAATCTAGTAGGAGGAAAATAATCAAACTTAAAGTAGAAATCAACAAAATAGACAACAAAAAAGGCTATTAAAAATCAGTAAAACCAAGAGTTGTTTTTTTTAAATAAATAAAATAGACCAACCAATAGCAAAGGAAATAAAAACAAAATAATCACATGAGATTACATCAAACTAAAAATTTTCTGCACAGAGAAAGAAAATCAGCAAAACAAAGAGACAGTCTACTGAATGGAAAAAGGTATTTGTACATCATACATCCAATAAGGGATTAATACCCAAAATATAGAGAGAATTCTTGAAAGTCAACAAAACAAATAATTCAATTCAAAATGGGTAGATGATCTTAATAGACAATTATGTAAAGAAGACATACAAATGGCCAACAGGCGCATGTCTACATCTCTTGTCATTATGGAAATGCAAATCAAATGACAATGAGATCACGTCAAAGCTGTTAGAATGACTATTTTCCCAAAAACTGGGAACAACAAGCGCTGGAGAGGATACGAGGAAAAGGGAATGCTTATACACTACTGGTGGGAGTATAAAATGGTGCAACAATTGTGGAAAATGGTAAGGAGATTCCTCAAATATTTACAGTGGAAATCCCAGATTATCCAGTTT
This sequence comes from Solenodon paradoxus, assembly GCA_004363575.1. Lineage (NCBI taxonomy): Eukaryota > Metazoa > Chordata > Mammalia > Eulipotyphla > Solenodontidae > Solenodon > Solenodon paradoxus. Next base: position 601,420 of record RJWH01000585.1, read on the forward strand.
TCTTCTGCTGGGTATTTACCCTAAAAGCACAATAACTTTAATTTGCATAAATGCATACATATATGTGTGTGTGTGTCTGTATATATACATACATACTCCCCTCCCCATGTTCAAGGCAGCATTATTTTTAATAGCCAGTGACTGGACACAACCTAAGTGCCCATGGATACTTGACTGGTTAAAAATGATGTGGCATATATACAGGATGGAATACTACTCAGCTATCCAAAAGGATGAAATCCTGCCATTTGCAGAAATGTGGATGGAGCTGGAGAAAATTTTGCTTAGTGAGAGAAGCAATAAGGAGACAGACATTGCATGTTATCACTCATATGTGCTGTATAGAGATACCAAGAAAATAAATGAGCTAAATTAAAGAAAATAGACAAAATTAAATAAAAAACAGTAGACTTTAGTCAAAATAAAGCAAATTAATTGGTTGCAGGATGAAAAGGGGAGAGAAAATAGACAAATGGGGTAAAGGGGATTAATTATACAATGAAAGAAAAAATAAAATAGTGGTGAATTTAATGTATTATACAAAAGATGCTGATTTACTATGGTATATACTTTAAAGCTATGTAATATTATAATAAAACGTTCCTTCAATAAAATTAAAAATATTCTTATAGAAACTGACTCAGAAACAATGTAAGAATTCAAGTTCATGTAATTTTGGTATATTTTGACAAAGAATACTAGCTTAATAATCTTAGCATAATTAAAAGTTATGTTTTCTCTTATTTATCAGTGTTAAATATATTTTAAGCATAGATTTGACTTCTCTTGTGTATGTTCTTCCTAAAAATACACATATATATATATTTACTTATTGAATAAACTAGCATAACATAACAAGTACTTGACAATGAAAAATGCAAATTTATCTGTGAACCCAATGCAAATCATTGTTATGAATTTTTTTTATTTCGGTAGTACAGGTTTTGTAGTATGACAGTTTGGAGGTAATTTGTAAGATCTTTAAGAAACTTGAAACCTTGAACTGATATTAAATAGAGGTAATGAATGGATACTCATTAGCTGACTAGGTCACTATAATTGTTCCTCTTACTTTATGAGTACAGATATGTAGATAGATATATAAACAGATGATAGATACTTAAATATGTAGATAGATGTAGATCTGTTCATGAAAGTCTCGCACCCTGAGAAATTATAACAAAGGAATGTATATGGACATAGTGGCAGAAGCTTCTTGGAAAGGGAATTTTATTTGTGTTGGTCAAAACTAGCTAAGATTTGTGTAATTATTCTTAAGACTTTCACAAAGAGTTTTAGAAAACTAGAAATTTTCTATGTTAAGTGAAAAATGATGAAATTATTGGCACACTAGAAGAAATATTTAGCTTTTCCTAGGTAAAATGTGTATGGTTAAAATGTTTTAAATATTTCAGTAATTATGTGCTCTATGAGAAGTTCCTAGAGAATGGTTAATGCCAAAATTGGTCATTTTAAGTTTATGTTTGTCAGAATCTTCATGCTGTTTTGCCTAATATTAAACACTAACTATGGTGCTATTGGGCATAATTTCAGTTATTCTTTAACATATTGGTAACAATTTTACTTACTTAATTTGAATCTTGCATCTTCTGAACCAGTTTTTTCCCCTCCAATTTGGGTATTCACACCACTAACCTATGGAGTCTTATTAACATAAAAGTTTAGGACATACTCCAGACTCACAGAATCTCTTTACCTGATAGTCTAGAAATATTCTGGTGTATTCTAGCAATATGTTTGAAATATTCATGGTACATTGTGTAGAATTACTTTAGCTATATCTGAAGAGTTTTTTCCTCTGGAAAAATAATATTCACCTGTTTTCATAATCTACAAAAGTCTTTAATCTACTTTGAAAATATAGTAGAGGTAATCATTATCAATTGCTTTGTCTAAAACTCTTAGCATTAGTTTGATTATCTTGTTTTGCTTGCTATAGAAACAACCATATTTCCCAATCAGTAGCATTATTCTTATAATGAAATATTATCAAAGTTTTCACTATTGAAAATTATCAGGGATAAATTAGACACAGCCACTTTGTCTTTTGTCATCTACAGATAGTTTTTGTTTTACACTAATGGTTATCTGAAAGTCTTACAAATCAGAGTACTTCATCTTTAATATAGAAGCGCTGTGTAAGAGACCCTTAGAAAAACATTATTTCAAATGCTTTAGGGACTTAAACAATTTTGAGACAATGCTAGTGGATGAGTCAGAATTCTCAGAATTCTCTTTGAGAAACAGGTGAATTCATGAAACTACTAACTCAAGATTGAGCAAAACAAGTTGTAATTAATTATGAATAAACTGATGAGGAATTTTTGGAATATGGTTGTTCTAATATTCTATTTTCTGAATATGTAGGAAGCCCTTTCTTTTCTTCTCTGAAGTTATCTATAACTTGTGGAGATATAGTAGATTGCTTTTGTAAATTAAAATTAAACACCTGTAAATGACATCTTATTCTCCTTGCTTGTCTTCTCTAGAATTCAAAAAATCTTGCTGAGTATTTTTATTTTCACAACAATATGTTTTCATAGGTTCAGTAAGAATCTGTCCTTCCTATAGTTATTATGTAATTGGATATATCAATTATGCAACCATGGTCTTGCCCTTAATGTCTTATTAGAAAGTGATGTTCATCTAATCAGATACAACCAGACATGTTTAAAGAATTCTTTTAAGGAGTTCTCACTTGACTCTCTAGTTTGAAGAGGCTGTTTTTAAAGTCCAATTTGAAATTCGTTGCAAAAATTTTCAGAAAGAAAACTTAAAATAATATATACAGTAAATTACCATTCTTATTATATCTATCTATATAACTGCCAAATTTAATAAGGCCAACCTTGCTTTGCAAGCAATAATACTCTCTCTTTGAGATTATCTTTGATCTAAAGTGGGATGAATATAGAGATAAATTCTGTTGTTTAATGGAAAGCTATGTCCTGTAGCATATTTTTCAGGATGTCAAAGTGTAACCCTGCTTATCGCCTTTAAACTATTTTGGAACTCTTATTAAATCATGGGTAATTGGTACATATTTAAACTCTGTCTTGTCTGATGCATGTTGGGTTGGTTAGTTTCCCAACTCTGGAAAATCAGTATGGGTACCTATATGAAAATTGGACTAGCTCCTTTTCTCACTAAATTGTCAATCCTTATCAGATTTTAAATCCTCCACTTTCCTTTATGATTTGACTACTGTCTTTGAAACATGTTTCCATTTTTTCTCCTTACCTCCTGAGTTTGTCATTGAAAACTAAAAATTGACTATGCAGTTCTCTATGGGGACTACTAATTGTCTGGCAACTGGCCTGTTCCCTAGGATCTGAAGAAGCATTGTGAACTCAGGACCAATAGCTTGATAATGTACCTTGAAGGACTCACAATCATAGCAGACCATTTGTGGACATGATTTCTCTAGAAAAGGCATCATCTGGACTATTAAGCAAGACTGATATATGGTAGGGTTGGCGTGACCTGGAGACACATCACCAGAAAAATCAATACTCCAGCTCAAGGGCTCCAGGAAATTCAGTAGACAGCCCTGAATACCTGAAAAATGTTCCACAACTAATTGCCTGGAATCAATGAGACTGTTCAACTCCTGTCCCTTTACTTTTAATGCCTTTACATTATATTTCTTATTTTTATTTCAGGCATCTTTCTTTTAAGGGGATAGTTCTCTGGGACTCTAAAACCATTGGCTATTATTATCGCTTGTCTACAGGTGGTTCAACTGGTTTTTGCAAGAGTAATGGAATAGTTTCTTTCTGACAAACTATCTCTGAGACCTTGCTGCATTCATTTCTTAAGAGATTTTTGTTTTCTTCTGAGTGGACACCATACTCACATGATCCAGTTAAGATGCCAAGGCCAAAGAGCAAAACACTTACCATTCACTTCACCCTCAACTTTTGTGGCTTTCAGGTAACTGCTCAGACACACTTGCATGCATAACACACCTGTAGCCCATACCAATAGCCTAAAGGCCTTTCCGTTTATGCACACACTCCAGGAGAAACTCCACCTGAGGAAGTTGGTGTTAGTAAATCATGTCTTTAATTCCCAGGGTGGCTTGTATTTATGGAAGTCTCCAGAAGCAATTTTTGTTCCTGCAGCTCTGGTTCCCACTCTATTATTAGTATCCTCTATAAAATCACCCTATACCTGCTCCGTGAACCAGTCACTCTGGCTAGTGACAAGACTTCAGCTCATACAGTCACTTTCAGTCTAGCATCTTGGGATAATGTCTTGGACCAACACCCTCTAATCTTCAATTCTAACACAAAGCCCATACATAAAGGCTGAGAAAGATAACTATTCAGACTAATAGATAAAACTAAACATGAATAATCAAACAAAATGAGAGACAGATAAATATACCTCAAATAATAGAATTAGACAAAACCACAGGAAATAACCCTAATGCAACAGAAATAAGCAAACTGGTGACGATTTAAAGCAATAGCATAAAGGTCCTCACTGAACTTGGGAGAACTACAGCAAAGATCAGTAACACACAAGAAAGTCCCAAACAAAGGTCTTAGAGCTAAAGAAGACAATAGCTAAGCTAAATGCAATAAAATACTAAAAAGATTAAAAAAGAAGACAATAGTTAAACTAAAAAAATACAATAGAGTTGTTCAAAATCAGATTAGATAAAGTAACACATAGATTCAGTGAGCTAGAAGATAGGGTAGTATAAAGCAACCAATAGACCAAGAAAAAAAGAATTTGAAAAAAGTTAAGACAGCTTAAGAGACTTATGGGGTAGCGATGAGAAGAACAGCATTTGTATTTTAGGAATTTCAGAAGGAGGAGGAGGAGGAGGAGGAGGAGGAGAGAGAGAGAGAGAGAGAGAGAGAGAGAGAGAGAGAGAGAGAGAAGCAGAAATTTTATTTGAAGAAATAGTAGCTGATAACTTTCCTAACCTGGGAAAGGAAACAGATATTCAAATCTAGGATGCTCAAAGAGCTCCAAACTGAATGCAGAGAGAACTACACCAACATTCATTATAACCAAAAATGGAAAAAATAATAAAGTAAGTTAGAGAAAAATGAAATTACGTAAAAGTAAAAAACCCCATAAAACTATTGGCAGCTTTCTCATCAAAAACTTTGTAAGACAGAGGGAACGGCATAATATAGTTAAAGTGCTGAAATATAGCACTTCTAACTAAGAATAATTCACCAAGTAAGATTATCACTAGAACTTAAAGATATTTTCAGACAAGCAAAAATTAAAGAAACTCGGGACCTTTACACAAGACTTGCAAGGAAAGTTAAAGGAAGTTACAATAAAATAAAAATAAATTCTACTTAGAAGCAACAAGAAAACACAGAGAAAAAAATCACTAACAAAACAATTCTATAGTAAAGGTGAGGAATCTATCACATAAAACTAGCATGTGCATTATAAAACAAAAGAATTATAAATTAAGATCACAATAATCTGTTGATGGACACATGAAATAAAGAGAAAGAGGGAGAATATAAAAAAACATAGAATATCAGGGGGGAGAGGAGAGTAAAAGTGTGGATTGTTAGAGTTCAAAATCAATGCGCTATTAATTTAGAATAGATTATTAATATATAACTATAAGTATGAACCTCACGATAAACTCAAAACAAAAATCCATAGGAGGAACTGAAGACAGATTCTGAGTTAATTTTGAAAGTACAAGAGAAAAGAATTTAAAAAAAAATACAAACTACAAAAACACTCAGAAAACAAATAACAAAATGGCAATAAACACATCAATAATTAGCCTCAATGTAAATGGACTGAACTCACTATTCAAAAGGTATAGAGTAGCTAGATAGATTAACAAAGAAAATTAAAAAATATGTTGTCTCCGAGAGATTTATTTCAGTTCCAAATGCAAATATAAACTCAAAGAAAGGAACTAGAAAGCAATATTACTGACAAATTGCATTCTTAAAAGTCAGGAGAAGTTATAATTAGATTAAGTGAAATTCTAGCTAAAAAATGATACCAAGAGATAATGATGGGCATGATATGAAAAAGAGGTAAATATATAAAGAAGATAGAACATGTTATATAATGCAAATATCGCTAGTATTTAAGCACCAAACATAGGAAAACCAAATATTAACAAACTTAAGTGGACACACTGACAGCACCATAATTATAATAATAGGAAACTTCAATAGCCAATTTACACCAATGAGTAGAGCATCCAGGGAGAAATAAACAAGAAAGCAACTGCCTTAAATGACTATTTGATCAAATGGACTTAATAAATAGAATATTCCGTGCAAAATAAGTAGAATACACATTCTTCTATAATGCATATGCAACAAACTCAAGAATAAACCGCATGCTGGGACACAAAACAAGTCTCAACAAATTTATGAAGACTAAAATTATATCAAATTTGTTTTTAATCTCTGATCACATTGGTGTAAATGCTAGAAGTCAATCACATAAATAAACAGGAAAAAATACCAAATATGCATTCACTAATCAATATGCAAATAAATAACTATGAATCAGCGAGGAAATCAAAAGAGAAATCGAAAACTACCTGGAGACAAGTGAAAATGAAGATGCAAGCTATCAGAATCTGTAGAACACAGCAAAAATGGTATAAAGAGGAAATTGTTTCAAAAAACTGCCCTATCTCAAGGAACAAGAAAAATCTCAAATGAAAAATCTAATCTTACACCTAAAATGACTTTCACCTAAAGAAATCAAATGTTAGTAGAAGGAAGAAAATAATAAAAATTAGAAGGAAATAAACAAAATAGAAATTTTGAAAGACAGTATAAAAGATCAATGAAACCAAGGGCTATTTCTTTTTGAAAAGATAAAATTGGCTAACCTTTAGCTGGACTCAGTATAGACAAGGAGAGAAAACTCTAGTAAATAAAATTGGAAAGATAAGAGGATACAGTACAGCGTAAGTCACTACTAAGAACATTTATGTGCCAATATATTGGTCAATCTAGCAGAAATGGACAAATTCTTAAAATAATATAAATTTCTCAGACTTAATCAAGAAGAAACAGAAAATCACCACATACTGATCATGAGTAAGAAAACTAGAAAAACAGTCAAAAGTATTTCAAAAAAGAAAAGCCCTGTACCAAAATCTTCACTAATGAATTCTACCAAACTCTCAAAGTATATTTAATAACAAAATTTATTAAAGATATGTGATACAACACATCAACCAAAGAAAGGATAAAAATCGTGTGTTCATTTTAATAACAGGAAAAAGCAAAGCTAGTCAATATTCATTCACAGTTTAAAAAACTCAATAAAATGGGGATGAAAGGAACATAATTCAATTAATGAATATAACAAATCAGCAACTAACATCTCATCAGTGTTGGAAACTGGAAAACTTATCTTCTAAGAACAGAAACAAGACAAGTATTTTCACTATTACATAATTATTCAACATAGTAGAAGTCCTAATCAGAGCAATTAGGCAAGAAAATGAGATAAACAGAATCCGAATTGACAGAGAAGTGAAGCAACATCATTTGTTGCTAATAAAGTTTAAAAGAATCCATTTAAAAAAACTACTAGAAGCAATAAATGAGTACAGTAAAGTAATAGGTCATGAAATCAATATATATAAATGTGGTTGAATCGGTATACATAATGAACTAGCATAAAGAGAAATTAAGAAAACAGTCACACTTATAATCCCATCAAAAAGGATAAAATATCTAGGAATAAAATAAACAAAAAATTTGTAACTAAACACTATAAGACTCTATTAAAAGAACTAAAAGTGATGTAATGAAATAGAAATATATTCTGTACTGATGGGTTAGAAAACTTAACACTGTTAAAAAGGACATTTTATCTAAAGCCACATAAAGATTCAATGTTATACCTATCAAAATTCCAAAGGCATCTTTCACAGAAATACAACAAACAATACTAAATTTATATGAAACCACAAAAAAACACAGATAGTCAAAGCAATCCTGAGAAAAACAAAATCAAAAATAGGCATATCACGTTCCCAAATTCAAAAGACACTATAAAGCTATAGAAATCTAAAAATAAGACTTTGGAATACAAACAGACACAGAGATCTATGGAACAAAATGTTGAACCCAGAAATAAACCTACACATATATGGATAGATCATTTATGACAAAGGAACCAGAACATACAATAATGAAAGAAAAATCTATTCGATGATTTATATTGGGGAAACTGGACAGCCACATTCAAAAGAGTGAAATTAGACCTTATGCCATACACAAAAATTCATTCAAAATGGATTAAAGATTTGAATGTAAAACCTAAAACTACAAAATATATTAAAATACAGGAGAGTACCTGAGATCGACTTCCATATAGTGACTTGATAGGACAATTTTTGAGTCACTCCCCACAGACACCAAAAAAAAAATCACCTATTTTCCTGAGACAACACCAAGAAATGACTGGCACTTCAGTTGGAGGCAGAACAACTGATGACTAACAGTGACTGAGGGCACCCAGGGCAGTTCTCAGCTAAGCCACAGATTTGGATTAGGATGGAGCTCAGGAGCCTCCAGACAGGCAGCTGGGCAGAGGCTGGGATTTTGGGACCAGCTACAGAGGCAGAGAGGCAGGCCCAGTGGGTCTGAGATGTGGAGCCACGGAGGGCCGACTTGGAGGGGTTGAAAGGAGAGCCAGCGCACTGGGAACTGAGCTGGAGCCTGCTTGGTGAAATTGTGCTGGATGGAGACATAAGGGGAAATCAGCCAAAGAAATTCCAAGCTCAAAACCCTCCCACAACCATTTCATGCCAGAGCCCGGGGGGGGGGGCCTCCACTGAGTGGAAATCCCACCCACCGCACATCCCCCCACCGGAAGTCCCACCCGTTGGATGCCCATCCCCTGGAACACAGCGAGAGGTAGTCCCAAATCTCAACACTACGTGCTAGCGCCACCTGTGGGTAGAGGTGAAACTGCAGCCTGATAACCAATCCTGGGTAAGTCAAAACTTTGCAATGCCAGGGAAACTGAACTCTCAGAAATATGAAAAGAATGTCAAATAGAGTAAAGGCACAGAGAAATATACATGAAATGGTGGATCCAATCAAAAACCCAGGGGAAAATCTTAATATAGCAGACATATGTAAATTACCTGAAGAATTTAGGATGACAGTGAAAAACCTACTCATGGGAATCTAGTAATCAGTAGAGGCAGTAATGAGAATATCAGGAAGCAAAGAGAAGAATTAAAACAAGACATCAAACAGGTAAGAGACATGATGGCTGAATTAAAGGACTCAATAGAGGGGCTCAACAATAGGATGGATGAAGCTTCCAGTAGACTCAGTGATCAGGAAGACAGGACAGAGGAACTCAATCAGGCAAACCAGCAAAGAGATAAAAAAAATTCAGTGAATCGAAGATAACATTTGAGACCTCTGGGATAGCATCAAAAGGAACAACATTCGTGTCATAGGGGTCCCAGAGCAAGAGAGAGAAAAGGGGGAAGAAACTACATCTGAAGAAATAATAGATGAGAACTTCCCCAATCTGAAGAATCAAGCAAGTCTCCAGATCCAGGAAGCTCAAATAGTTCCTAATAAAAGAAACCCAAACAGAAATACACCTAGACACATCATCATCAAAATGCAAAAATACAAGACAAAGAAAGACTATTAAAAGCAACCAGAGAAAAATGTGTCACATACAGAGGTGTCCCAGTAAGACTGACAGCGAACTTCTCAAATGAAACTCTACAGGCCAGAAGGGAATGGCATAATATATTCAAAGTGCTGAAAGAAAAGGAGTTTCACCTTAAGATAGTATATCCAGCAAGATTATCATTCAGAACTGAAGCAATGGTAAAAACCTTTTCTGACAAGCAAAAGTTAAAGGAGTTCATCGCTACAAAACCAGCTTTGCAAAAAAATATTAAAGGATGCTCTATAAAGCATAAAGAAACCACACAGAAAAGCAGCATGACAGCAAATATTAAAAGTGGGGAGGAAGAGAAGAGAACAAAAATGGGATAGTTAGAATGAGTAGAAGATTAATATTCTTTCAAATAAAATTAGGTAGTAAACATAGAACTGTGAATGCTACCTTCAGGGTAACCTCAAAATGCATTCCCCAGGGAGAAAGGGAAGAAAAAAAAAGGCAAAATCAATCAAAATATAACTGCACCATCCAATCTGAAAAGAGAAAGAGAACAAAGTCATCATCTGGAACAACATACAAAAGATAAACTACAAAATGACACTAAGCAGCTATATATCAATAATCACCCTAGACTTTAATGGACTGAATTCACCAGTCAAACAACAGAGTGGCTGAATGGATTAAAAAGCATCACCCAACCTTCTGCTGCATTCAGGAACCCACCTTGTTCCAAAAGATAAACAAAGTCTCAAAGTCAGTGACTGGAAGACAATCCTACATCAAATGGCAACCACAAAATAGCAGGAACAGCTATACTCATATCAGATAAAACAGACTATCATCTAAAAAGCATAATAAAAGACAGATATGATGTCACTACATGATGACTAAAACATCAATTCAGCAGGAAGACATAACGCTTATTAACATACATGCACCAAATGAAAGAGCATCAAAATATCAAGCAAGTATTATTAGACCTGAAGAGAGACATTGACAGCAACACAGTAATAGTGGGGACTCTGACACCCCACTTACAACAATGGACAGATCAGCCAAGCAGAAAAGTAAGAGACAAATAGCTACCTTAAATGACCATCGGAACAAATAGTTTTAATAGACATACACTGAACACTTCACCCAGCTACTACAGATTTCACTTTCTTCTCAAGTGCTCATGGAACATTCTCAAGGATAGATCATATGCTGGGACACAAAACATCTCTCAACAAATTTACAAAGATTGAAGTCATATCAAGCATCTTATCTGATCACAGTGACCTAAAACTGGAAACCGACCACAAAAAGAAAGCTGGAAGCCCCAGCCCAATTGAAAACTAAACAATATGCTCCTGAAGGACTATTGGGTAAAAGAGAAAATCAAAGAAGAACTTAAAAAATACTTAGAGACAAGTGAGAATGAGGACACGAGCTACCAGACTCTATGGGATGCAGCAAAAGCGGTACTAAGGGGAAAGTTCATCGCAATCCAGGCCTATCTCAAGAAACAAGAAAAATCGCAAACAAATAACTTCGGCTGTTTGAATAAATAAGCATAACTGATAAGTCATTGACTAGACTCACAAAGAAAAAAAGAGAAAATTCTCATACCTAGAATCATAAATAAATGGGAAGAAGTTACAACAAATTCCACAGAAATTCAAAACATCATAAGGGACTACTAAGAACAGCTCTATGCCACCAAAATGGACATCCTTCAGGACATGGAGAGATTTCCTGAAGTATATAGTGTACTAAGACTGAACCCGGAAGAATTGGAAAACCTGAACAGAAGAATCACAAGCCAAGAAACTGAAGAAGTAATCAAGGGCCCTCCCCAAAACAAAAATCCAGGACCAAATGGCTTCTCCAGTGAGTTCTACCAAACCTTCAGAGAAGAATTAATACCTATTCTTCTCAAGTTCTTCCAAAATATCGAATAACATGGAACTCTCCTAAACATTTTTTGTGAGGCTAACATTACACTGATACCAAAAGCTGACAGCGATATCCCCAAGAAAGAAAATTACAGACCAATATCTCTAATGAACATAGATACAAAAATTATCAACAAAATATTAGCAAACCTAATTCAACAATGCATCAAAAAGATCATCCATCATGACCAAGTGAGATTTATCCCAGGGATGCAAGGATGATTCAACATATGTAAATCTATTAGTGTCATATACCATATTAACAAGAGCAAAGAGAAAAACCACATGATCAGATGAATAGATGCAAAGAAAACTTTTAACAACATCCAACATCCATTTATGATAAAAACCCTCCATGAAATGGGAATAGAAGGTTCATAGCTCAACATAATAAAGACCGTATATGAAAAACCCACAGCCAACACCATAGTCAATGGCGACTAATTGAAAGTATTTCCTCTTAGGTCAGGAACAAGGCAAAGTTGTCCACTTTCACCACTGCTATTTGATATTATAATGGAGGTCTTAGACAGAGCAATTAGGCAAAGAAGGAAATAAAAGGAATCCAAATCAGAAAGGAGGGAGTAAAACTCTTATTATTTATAGATGACAAGATTATATATATTGGAAAAACCAAAAACTCTATCATGAAACTTCTAGAACTCATCAATGAGTACAGTAAAATGTCAGATTACAACATCAATGCACAAAAAAAGTTGCATTTTTATACACAGACAATATGCTGGAAGAAAATGAAATCGTGAATGAAATCATTAAACGAATGAAATACATGGGCATATACCTAACAAAGGGAATAAAAGATCTACATAGAAAACTGAAAGTCCTTCTTAAAAGAAATAAAGGAGGATACCAAGAAATGGAAAGACATCCCCTGCTTGTGTCTGGGAAAAATCAATATCATTAAAATAGTCATTTTACCCAAAGCAATATATAGGTTTAATGCAATCCCCATTAAAATCCCATGGGCTTATTTCCAGGAAATAGCACAAAAAAAATTACGATTTGTATGTAACAAAAGACCCCAAATAACCAAATCAATCATTAGAAAAAAGAGCAAATCTGGAGAGATTACACTTCTAGACTTTGAACTATATTACCTAACAATAGTGGTCAAAATGGTATGGTACTGGAATAACAACAGAGGCACAGATCAGTGGAATAGAACTGTATGACCAGAAACTGACCCATTCACAGTCAGTTACTCTATGGCAAAGGTGCCAAAAGCATACAATGGAAAAAGGAAAGTCTCTTCAACAAATGGTGTTGGGATAACTGGACAGCCAGCCACATGCAAAAGAATGAAGCTAGACCACTCTCTAACACCATTCACAAAAATTAACTCAAAATGGATTAGAGACTTGGACATAAGATCAGAAACATAAAAGCTCTTAGAAGACAACATAGGAAAGACTTTCCATGACGTCAGTCATAGAGGAAGAAGCCTTTGAGATTTAACAAGGGAAACAAAAAGAAAACTAGACTGGGACCGCATCAAACTAAGGAGCTTCTTCACAACAAAAGAAAGCATCATTATAAATAAATACAAAAATGAATAAAAAAGAGGTCAAGATTCAACCTTCCTTATTGCAATCATAGAACAGTAGTTTCACTGAAAGCAGAAGCATTTTCAAGCAATCATTTTCACCACATAACTATTGGACTATAAGACAATTTTCCTTAACAGAAAAAAGAACAAAAATTAAAAGGACATTCAAATAGCATGATGAAAACAATTTTTTTTCCCTAGAGTATGTAGATTCACGGCAATACTGCACAAGGAACTAAATTTCTTTTGTGGATTTTACCTAAGCACTTGTCCTCCTAGTTTTTTTTTTTGTTGTTCATAATACACATTTTTAATTTTTTGGTGCTCAGATTTAATAGAAGTGTGAAATCAGAGTGTAAAGTCAGATTACATCCTACTCTCCTGGACAATGATGACAATTCTATTCACAGACTTTTCTATTTTGTCAAAGAAGAAACAAAACAAAGGGACAACTCCATTAATTATACTGTTATTTATTGATGTGTCTGTGGCAAATGAAACCAAACTGTCTACCAGTCAGTTCTTTTCTTTTTTACAGAAAAAGTGCTCTCTGGCCAATTAGTGATACAGCAAAAATATTTAGAGTGAAACTCTTCTGCACAACTGTGTAAGGTAAGACACTACCTAGAGCAGGTAGGTCTAGGACCCCAGCAAGTCCTGCCTCAGGCAAGCACACCTCAGATTCAGTGACCATAAAATAGCTCTGTGAAAGACGTTCAAAGAAACAGAGACTGCCTTAGGGTATTTCCACTTCTCCAGAGAATATCTGAGCCTGAGAGAGGGAACTGCGAAGCATAGGAAAAGAGCAGGCATTGCTTCAAGGCAACAGAAGTAGGCAAACAGCGAGATTTGGCGCTAATTTTCAGTGGGCATGGAAGCAACGGGATTCCACTCAGGGAAGAGCCACTGACCAAGCGGAGAAGCACTTTGACACTTCCAATACTGACATACAGTGTGGCTTTCAGATTTTGGGACGATTTCACCCTAATTAGTAAATAGCCACAAGAACAAGAAGCCTGGAACTTTCACGCTGGCTCCTCACCCTTTGTCCAGACCCCAGACCTCTGCCCAATCCAACATCTGGAAGTTAAACATCCAGCCTCACCAGGAACCTGGACGCTAGCTCTACTCGTCTGCTCCAGTGGGTCAATGCTCAGGTTATGCTAGTGGTGATTGATGAATCTCATCCCTGAATCTTCCACAGCAGTTTAGGACAGAAGTCTAGAGCAATTTAGAGTGTGAAAGAGAAGAAAAAGATGAAGGAACACAGAAGACTTGCATGGCAAGCTCCTGATAGGATACCTCTCAGAACTGTGAGCAGCCTGTCATGCTTGGGACCCATCATGCCCACCATTTATTGCCCCCAAAGTCATGTCTTTCTTTTTTTCATTGGTCAGTGGACCCATTCCCATACCTTTCTCTGATTATTGCCCAGGGTTTGGGGAAACGTGATGACTTCCACTATCATGTTCAGGACTGCATTTCTTTCATCCTGTGTATTGGATCTATTGCCAGCAGCTGTCAATGGAGCATTCATGGCAGGCATTGTAAATTGTTGTGGGTTTTCTGCCAAACATGCATTGGCACAATAAGGATAATGCACTACACTAAATGTTGTACAGCTGAAATGTTCACAACTTGTGCTCAGGGGCACAATGAGACACCAATATTCTTGAGAAAATAATGCAAGCTTAGTTCAATGCATACCTCATTGGTAAGTTGGAAATAATCTATGTTGTTGTTGTTTTTCAAAATTCAGGATCAATGCTATTCCCCTGCTCTGGGGAAGTTTAAGGAGTAAAGGTGAAGGGTCTTGAGTTCTGGTATTTCTATATTCTCCTCCTTATGGAGGAGTCTGGACAAGTCACTCGTTTATTATGTTTATTTCCTTGGTTGTCATTTAGTATAAAAATATGGTACCAACATCATGAAAAGTTTGTTAAGGGGGTGGGGACCAAATGAGAGAAGGGAAAATATTATGGGAAGCAGGTCCTGGGGGAGCAGCAGTTAGGTCAGTGGCCTCCAAAGTAGTAGAAGCCACATAACCAAGCCCAGGTCCTTGGGGAAACAACCTGTGCAAGCAACTAAATGAAATTAAATTAAATAAAATACTGCTCCTACTCTCTCTTCCTGCCTACCTGCCTACTCATCTATATTTCTGCCTGCACCTTCCCTTTTAAAAAAGATAGCTATGGGAAATCCAGGTCTCTGCAAAGATAAGTGGTTCATTGCTAAGTTTTATGGCTCAGAGAAGAGTAGCATTCACTTCCAGGAGCTGTCTTCTGAGCCACGGACCCAGGGTTCCAGGAACTGTGAACACCAAGGTTAGAGAAAACCAAAGTGGAATGAACTCCATTGAGAACATGGTCTTGAATTTTTTCTCTTTCTCCCTAGAAGGATAAATCTGTCAACCATGGTATGAGAGGCTGGAAGGCAAAACTCTCATAGAGAGTGGTTTTTATCTTTAGTGTCTAGAACCCTCTGTGAAGGTTTGCTTTAGTGCTTGTCTCCACTAAGCTCCAGGTATGTTTGGGTGAAAGCTGTCTGCTAAAAGGTGCAGGCTCCAGAGATGCTACAGCTCACTGTGTGATCTTAGATAGGTCACTTCCCTCTCTGGGCCTTTTGCCCAGATATTTTGCCTGGAAAAACAAAAGATTCCTCTCCCTCCATGTTACCAAGATTCTTGTTGAGGGAATTCTTACTTCATATAACTTGAATTGAGAGAACTCTATTATAACATGCTAAGTTGTGAAGATCGCACTTAGTAAAACACTCCAAGTATTTCAGGGAAAAATAGGCAGCATGAAAGTCAATGGGGTTCATCACAAAAGAAACCAATCCCTGAAAGCTGGTGAGGGGTGCTGGCAGCCGGGATGAAATATCCATTAGTGGGTTCCTCTTCGTCCAACAAACATCACCACTCCCCACTCAGGATCTCTCGTCCTTGGAGTCCTGAGATCAAAGATGTGTCGGGCCATTAGTGTGAAGAGAGAAATCTGTCAAAAGTGGACTCCCAGAGGCCACACTTTTATTTAAAAGCAGCTGGAAACATGGCGGAACTGCCCATAGTTCGCCCCTCAAGCTGGCGTGAGCCTTGAATAATATTGCATATTTCCTCTGTTTGCTTGAAAAACAATAATTTCCCGTGTACCTTCCAACTTATTTACTTCTAATCCTCATACCCTAAGACAGCTGCTTTCATGCTTCCTACTTTTCTTACTGTCACTGAAGCAGGAAACATGGGGAAGAGGATTAAAAGGTAGAAAAGAAGGAAGAAGGGAGGGAAGCAGGTGGGGGGGAGAGAGAGAGAGGAATAAAAAGTGAAAGGAAGGGAGATAGAGAAAGAGGAAAAAGAAAAAAAGAAAGAGAGAGGAAGAAAGGGGGGAGCAGGGAGGAAAGGAAAAAAAGCAAGTCTCACTCCTTTTGTTTGCTGTCTTATTCTTTTACCCAGTGGCTTCTTCATCCCAACTTCCTCTTAAAGTTATTAAACCCATGTCCTCCAAGCTCAGGCTTCACTGTTTTGCCACTTTGACTCTTCTGATGATCTCACTCTGTCTCTTCTCCCTCACTCACCGATGACTCATGGTGCTGGAGGATCGATTGATTGCTCAATATTAAACAGTGGCCAGTACAGGCTGAACACCTTCCCAACATGGCCAAAACTTCACAATCCCCTTGAGAATAACACACGGAGAAACAGTTTGTCAGATAAAGTCAGTTTTATGATGAATCTCTCAAAGATGTTGTCTTGTCCCTTATGAAAAAAAAAGAAGTGGAAGGTGAAAAAGCATGCCAGTGAAGACAGGGCTGCCCAGGATACTGGTCGTGAGCACCTGAAGACGGTATTTTACATCCCTCAGGGGTGTCACTTCTTGGAGAGGAGTGACTAGCATGAGCTAATATTTGTTGAATGCCAGACATTCTTTCAGACACTTAGAGAAGGACAGTGAAGATTCTCCAAAGCTGAAGAAGCTCATAGGAGCTTTGATCGGTCACAAATACCATTCCCCCCTGATGGGCTGGCAAGGGAAACCGAGGCAAAATGGAGAGGAGGAGGGGTGCCACTGGGTAAAAGAACAAGATGGCAAACAAAAGGAGAAAGCAGATTTCAGCTTAGGGTGTCTGCTTCCATGGGCATATGTCCAGTCTTAGATGATGATGAAGAGGCACAGGACACAATGTTCCTTAACAAACAAGATTCTCGATCCAAGCAAATGAAAATACCCTGGGAGCTGTCACTTGCTCTGAGCAAGACTTTTTCTCAAACAACTCTGGTGTGAGCTGTGTGTAATTAGCTACATTTGGAGAGTTTGCTTTGTTTCCTTCAGTCCATTAATATGAGGAAAACAGCTCTCACCAAACCATCAGCTTAAAGTGTGGGATCCTGTCTAACAGCCCAAGCAAAGTTAATGGATGGTGTGTCCCTGGAGAGTCTTTAGGTGAAAAGGAAGCAGAAGGCCACTCTGCAGCGAAACGCAGAGGTACTCCAGCTGGTTTTCACTTTGCTTTGATGCCCATATATTCTAAAGGCAACTTTTAAGAACAAGATCAAGGTTTTTTGATTTTTCTAATTAGCTAAAACTTTTACTTCTAATGATCACCTTTATAAGAGATCTTCTGTAATCATTTTCCCTTCATAATTCTTACCACATTGCTCCATGACTTAGAAATTTCAGAAATGATGAAAACTCCATACAGTAGGGAAAAATATTTATTTTCTAAAGTCATTACCTTGACAGGCAAAACAAAGCATTTTCTCAATTTCATTCAGAAATACACTTTATAAAAAATACATAGACCAATATGGCCTGCCCAAACATATATTTGACATGGTAAATATAAGGTGTGAATTGTTGAATATAAATAGCTATAAAAATAATTACATCACAATTTCATCCAAACCTCTTCCATTAGCTGGCTACATACAGGAAAATAATTTTACTGCTTTGACACATAACCAACATTTACTTTTCAGTGTCTTCCCTAAACAACCCTATACCATTGCATTTCCAAAAATCAAGGTAAGGGACTCTCCCGAATCAGTTATCTTTTTTCTAATGGATCAGAGCCTGCAGATTAACATGAATACACTATCTACTGCTGACGCATGAGACCAGGTTTCTGTGAGGTTAGGGTTTACCACAGAGGTGTAAAGACTTCAGCGAGGCAATAATTAAAGGCAGGGAATACTTCTGCTGGAGTGCAGTATCGATGAGGTAGACTCATATTCATGAAACACATCCCGATTTACAGTAGTTAAGAGTTTCAGTTTTGCATTGTGTTAATTAAAAACACACAGTCCTTTTTTCTTTTTTTAACTTGAGTGTTTGTCCTTTGAGTGTGTTTTCAATTTGTGCATTCCTCAGAAAATCTTTGCAGGGACTTTTTACAGGGACTTGTCCCTGAAATGTGCCAGGCAGCCCACTGAGACTCACTCACAGCCTCCAGAGCCTCTTGGGAAACTTCAGCCACAGGCATAGGCTCCGTTCCTCCCCCTGGAGGATGCTGCCTGAATTCAGAGGTAGCTGCCTCTCTGCTCCCCCTTAGGGCTCTGCTGTCACCCCCAAAGAGGAGACAGGAGAAGAAAGCAGCGACCGCTGAAAGAAGCAAATGAGAACAGGCTGGGGGCTTTCTTAACCATTCTTGGAACACTTAGAGCAGGATGTTTGCCAATCTGGAGCAAGAGGGCTGGAGGGCAGCAGGAGGACGTTTCTGCTGTGGTCCCAGCCAGCGCTGGACACTGTGCGCTCCGTGGGGAGGAGGACTCGCCTGGGGCAGCCCAGAGGGTCCTCCATCAGTGCGCGCGGTTGTGGGTCACTTTCTTCTCTCTGTAGAGCTTTGCTTTCATCTTTGCGATATGAAAAGATGTTTTGATGCTGTTGCTGAGGGCCTCTAACCTGTTTTAAAAAGACAAGAAGAAACAAGTTATTAAAAAAAAAATAATTCCTAAGCAAAAGCAACATCTAAAGTTAGAACCTTGCATACACCAATCCACATCTGATTCCCGAACTTTCGCCACGTATCACCTTTTGCTAAGCTCAAGTGAAAATACAATCTTGGGAGTGGAAGGAGGAGAGAGCAGTTACAGTCGTATTTAAAGAGAATTGGGCACTAAATGCAAATTTGAGATGAACTAGAGATCCCCTTTTTCCTTCTGTAGCCCGTGCACCATCAGCATGGGGTCTAGCAAGAAATTAACTCCGCATACGTTTCAAATAGTTTTAGGTGTCTTAGGAATTAAAGGTGACTTAGCAGAAAAGAAATAAAAAGAGAGCTAAGGTACAGGCTGGCCCAAGCAAAGATTCCACGGCAATTAAAAAAAAATTCTTTTTCAAGGCTGGCTTGAGGTTTTCTTTTTGCAAATGAAAAGAGGGAAATGCTGTAATCTAGATGTGACAGTTGATATAGGAAAAACGAATAAAGGGAATATACTTTACAAGGCAGTTCAGAAATTGTGGCTTTCACAATCTGATGCTGTGGAGGAACATTATTGATCTAACTCTGGAAATGACAATAGCCAGGGGACCGTCCCAGAAGGACAGCCCACACATCTCCCCACACATCGCATAGTAAACAACTCAGAGGGGCACATGCCTGCTGAGTCTGTGCTAAGAACACTGGATCCCAGCACATCTTGCTGCTGGATTTCTAGGAAAAGTTTCCACAGACCATGATAGGGAATGTACAACAGGCCATAGATCCGAAAGCAGACTCCTTCACTCCAGCTTGTGATTTCTAAACATGTTGGAATTTAGAAAGGTCATCAGGGCACAGCTGTTCACAGCAGCCCTAGGAGATCCCTGTTCCAGATTCCTTTACTGCCCTAGTTCAAGACCAACTAGAAAACAAGAGAGCTTTCTGGAACGACATTGGCTCTTCAGCAGGTACATTTCCCTATTAAAATATACGTCAATAAACCCCCTAACTCACATACCCCACCTAATGCCTTTGTTTTCCCTTTGTCTACGTGAAGAACTGCTACTTTCTGAAGAAATGTATATATATATATATATATATATATATATATATATATATAGACCTCTCCTTGAAAGCATTTTTAATCTCTCAAGGAAAGAAGTGAACACATTGATTCAGAAAAAGCAAATATTAAATAATGCCAAATGACAAAGGTTTGGGGGGACATGTTTTGTTTGGAAAATCTACCTTTAGACTCAATGATGTGTGTTCAAGATAAAATCTACAATGGGCAGCATTCAAGGTTTTCAGAAATGAAACTATTAAAGACGAATTCCTTTGCTCTTTTTAATCTACGGACTATGATGATCCCTTAGTAATTTTCTTCGAGGCCTCTGTCCAGTCAAGATGGAAATGGCTGGGAGGGTAGGTCATCAACCCTGGTGGCAGAGCCTCTTACCGTCTTAGTTTTCTTCCTTCCATTAGCTGCTGATGAACACACTTTTCTCCAAGCCTAGAACAGTCTTTTCCTTTCTTTTGGTTCCTCCAGCCTTTCTCCATAGTGTCTTGTTCCCTATGAAATGACACACAAGGGAAAAAAATTCAACAAAACCATTCAGTTGTTCTTCATGTGTCTTTAGTCTCTCTTAAGCAAAAAGGCAGTGTCATAACAGAACGAAGGTCAAAAAGCTGAGAGAAAGCAAAGCTGTTCCTGCTCACCTGAGTCCTCTTCCTTGCTGGCAGAAAGCCCAGCACATCTTGTCTTTTAGGCTGGCACACTGGCATCTATTCCTGCCATCTGCCGCCTTCGGAAGAAGTGAATCCTTTAAGGATCGTTTGGGCCTGGAAGGGCTTCCAAGACCGTATGGAACAATATGCCTGTCAGCAAAGAGAGGAACGAAAGACATTTGCTTCATTCATAGTCTTCAGAATGATGTGTTCTTTGGGGAAAACTCAGCCCACTGGGACACAAGACGCTCACATCACA
The DNA here is from genome assembly GCA_004363575.1 of Solenodon paradoxus. Taxonomy (NCBI): domain Eukaryota; kingdom Metazoa; phylum Chordata; class Mammalia; order Eulipotyphla; family Solenodontidae; genus Solenodon; species Solenodon paradoxus. Next base: position 622,481 of record RJWH01000585.1, read on the forward strand.
ACCCTCAATTCAAAACTAGCGAGTGAAGTGTGGTGACAGCTGGATCACTGTGCCATGCAGGGCCCTAAAAATGAGTACCCACCAGGAGAAAATGCAATTTCATACCAACTCTTAACAAAGTTCCATTTCTTAACAGACTCAGTGCTACTTTTATCTCTGCTTTGGTGCTGGTCTCTCTTATTTTCTTCCTTTTTCTTTCCATCCTATTAAGTTACCAGCTATTTGGGGGAAGGGGCTTCAGTACAAAACCATGACCCCCAAGAGCCACTTTCTACTCAAGTGCTATAATCTGATGGAAGTAGTGCCCCTAGGGTGGATGGCCAGGGTGGCGGACACAAGCCTGCAGGGCACTTTACCCTCCCTCTTGCACGCAACTGCGTTTGGAGCTATGTGACCCCGCGCACTGCTGGCCAGAAGACACAGTGACTTCCAGTCTGCACCCTGTAGCCAGCACCGAAGGGATACCGTCCTCCCTTGGAAGTGCACCCACTGAGGCCTGCCGTGGTCTGGTTTGGTTTGCTTCAGACTGCGGACACCCTTGCCACTCTGGGACCCTGCAGTCGCTGTCACGGTGCTCGTGTTTAATGATGCTTCTGATGGACAAGCTCATTTTCAGAGCAAAATGGGAGCAACTGCTAACTTCGCTCTAGGTGGAAGAGAAATCTAGGAACTGGTCTTCTATTTTTGTCTTGAAATGGGTTTTTCTAAAGGGAAAGTCCGGAGGACTCAGGACATCAAGGGTCTGGGTCTAATTTGCAGTCCAGCACAGGTGACTTCAATATTTTGTCCATAGTGCAATGAAGGAATTGGATTTGCCTTCTCTGTTTCTTAAGTCTCTAGCCTCCCCAGAGAAGCACTAGCACACAAGAGACCTCGGTAAGGGATTCCCTAAGCCCAAGTGGTCCCTGCTGAGAGACTCCTACCCGCTCACACGTTGAGGCTACCCTCAGGAACGCCCGGCTGTGGTTCCCTGCGCCCGGCCCCTACTGAGCATGTGCAGCGCAGACCTCAGCACTGCAAGCCAGCTCCGCTCAACAGTTACTGCAGCAGCTGGGGTCCCGACTACGGGAAGCCAGAGCCCAGGAATGACTGGGGCTATGATGCCCCCTGCACACTCACTCTGGAGTATTGATCCAGATGATGTCCAGATGGCAGAAGTAAACACACTCCTTATCCATCAAGGAGGAGCAGGAGCAGCGCTTGGACCGTCGGGACCTCCAGGCGACGCTGGGAGACGGCGGCTCCCCTCTGCTCTCCGAGCCCGCGCTCAGCTCGGCGCCCAGGACCGCTGGGGAGAGAGAGCAGGTCAGCAAGGAGGCAGCTCCTCCGATTCCATCGCAGCGCTGAGGTCAGATGCAGCAGCGCACAAAATAGAGATGAAGCATTGTCTGCCTTCAGCCAGAAACACAGGGCAAGGGGGCTTCTTCCCTCCTTAACAGGGTTTTACCTTAAACACACCCCCCCCCCCAGTTTATCCATGTGCAGAGGAGACAAACATTTGAAAAGCGACTTAGCAGCCCCTGTGAAGCAGCCTTCAAGGAAATTCTTGCAAATGCTGCCTGTTGGAAATTGCGGGTAGACGAGGGTGCCGCCGGTGCATTTAAACCAGCTGAGGACGGAAAATCTGAAACTGAATCAATCACACTGCCTCTTGGATGTGCCCAGCCACTTCCCCACGTAGGGTGGTCTCCTCTATACAGCAGTCCCCACCGCTTCACACCTCGCGCAGGGCAGGGAGTAGCCCAGCGATATGCACCTCTTGAAACCAGGCAAACAGAGATAAGAGCTTTAAGGAGATGGTTGGAGACAGAGAAGAAAAATCAGCTCTATGCTGTTCATTTCCAAGGAAACCCCTGGCTTAAGTGCAGATGAGCACAGCTCAGGGCCAGTTCTCTGGATGCTGAACCCAGAATCCCTGCACAGCAGGAATTCCCACCGCCTCCCACCAGCACTGCCTCTTCTTACTGACAAATCAGTCAGGCGGCTTATCTGCCCAACTTTATACATTTCAAATGATCAGACACATTCCAGGGTTTTCATCCCCTTGACATCCTTTCTCTTTAATCAGGGTCACGAAAAAACAAAAAAAGTGCTTTGACCCTAAAATAGGGAACCAGGGAGATTGGAACTCTCTGAGCCCTGGGATTTCTCCCAGCTCCCTCCCAGGACAGGTGACTGTGACTAAAATAGACCCCACTCTCTTTGAGGTACCAAAAACCTGACAAAAGAAAGCTCAAGTCAATATGACAACTTCTCAAGAAACATCTGCTTTACCCTGAAACTGCCCGGGGGGCGACAGTCAACAGTCAGTCAACTGTTTGTTCTGCAGGTGATTTTCCCACTCCGAGGGCATGAACGACTTGAATAAAATTCCCTGGCTTCAAGCTGAAACGTTCATGAGATGTTTAAGTATTTTACATGCTGACCCACTATGAAAGCCGTGTTTGAATAAGATATAAGCTCCTATATGTCTGATTACCTATATGAACACATACATTGCAAGTATACATTTGGCTAAGTTGTATCCTCTTGAGGTATATTTTTTAAGTCAAAAGAAATACATTGTTTCATCATAATAAAGTAATAGTAATAATGTTTTTTAATGTTATAGAGTCATTACTCGAAATAGAGAAAACATTTAAATAATGAAACAGTAAAATAATGCTCGCACTAGAAAACGCGAGCAGCTCTGAGCCATCCATGCCCAGGCGCTCGCTCTTCGAGCCGCAGCGCTGAAGAGGAGGAAGGACCCAGGCAAAGAAAAGCCTGCGGGTGGCGAAGCAGACATTCACATGCAGGGATTTCCCAGCTGAGGCGCCTACCTGTGTCTGGAGCACCTTGGAAAGCCACAAACAGAAGAGAGAAAATCATGGGAAAAGACTCCATTCTGCCAACGAGTTGCAAGTCTTCCGCCGCAAATCACAGCACAGGGGCAGGGAACCAGCTTCAGGCGCCTGGGAGCGTTTCTGGGCGGGAGCTGAGCGCTGCAGGTGGCCGGTAGCCGGGCGCCCCCGGGGAGGACGCGGCGACGGGCGGACCAAAGACAGAGCGACGGGGCGACGGGAGAACCGGACGACACGGCGACGGGAAGACCGCACGGCCGCACGACGACGCCCCCGGAGCAGGCCGACGCGCTCGGGCAGCTCGCAGCAGGGGCGCTCTGGCCCGGACGGCGCTCCGCCGCCTTTTATGCGCCCGGCGCGCGGGTAAACAGCTGCAGCCCGGTCCAGCCCAGACGGTGTGATCGCGCGATTAGTCACCCAGCAGCGTGCGGCTCGAGATAAGGCGCCGACGGAAGTGCCGGACTTCAGAGGCGCCGCCGCCGTCGGGGCTGCGGGGCGGGCCCGCGAAGCCCAGCCCGTCGGGCCGCGAACCCGCCCGCCCGCCGCAGTCGGAGGCGGCGCCCAGAGTCATGCGGCTGGAATGACAGGCATGAGCCGCGCTCTGAGCGCCGCGTATTGTTCTGCGGCTTCTCCCCGTCGCGCGCTCCGTTTTCCTTTTATGTCTCTGGGTGTCGCGGTGTCCATCGAACAAAGGACGCTCGCCCTCCTCACCCCCGCCCGCACGCAGTGCTCCGACGCCCTCCGACAGCCTTTTCCTTCTTCTGTGTGTGTGTGTGTGTGTGTGTGTGTGTGTGTGTGTGTGTGTGTCCGCAGTGAGAGCGCTGGGCGAGTGACTGTTAAGGAAAGGACGCTTGACGGAGACGAGAGCCTTTGGGGACACAAAGCCGGTCCGTTCAGCATCGCTGACGAGACCCCCGCGGGCCCCTTACCTCCCCGTCCCAGCGGCGAACCCCAAGCCCGCGCCGCCGCCGCGTCGCGCCGATCGCGAGAAATAGCAGGAGGCGACCGCCAGGGGGCGCGCAAAGAGCTACAGGGGCTGATCTCTGACCACAAAAAGTAAAAGCCTGGCTTCCAAGTAACAGGAGGCAAGAGAACGGTATCACAGGATTTTGCTCACATGATACCTAGAGGAACCAAGCAAATAAGTCAGCTATTTCAAACAAAATAGGCTGGTCGTCTAGAAAATCAAATCGGTGCTTACCAGGAAAGGAGTGTAAGGGGTCAGTTATATGGAGAATAGAATTGGATTGTTGATGGCATAACTAGATTATTTACAGACGTTGATTTATCCGGATGTGCACCTTAAAACGAGCTAATGTAAGGATGCAATTTCCCTTTAATAAAGTTGCTTCTTTAAAAAATAAACTGTTTAACTTTAGGTTGGCGCTGAGGAAGTACAGAAACGATGCCTAACTCCAGAAAGGAGGCTGCACCTGAGAATAAGCTACTTCCTCCCCACACAGGGACACATTTTCTGGGTCCCCCAGCTCCCTCAGCTTCTTGGTTTAAGGCTAAGGCATGTTCCTGAACAGGGTTGTGTGGACATGCAGTGACGGCGTGCTGGGGAGGAGGACATGTCCGTGCTGAGCGAGGAGATCCCATAGACCTCACCTTTAATCATGTGTTGGCACTCTCAAAGCAATGTCCTATTTGATCTAGAAATCCCCCCTGATGTCCCACAGGGCACTCACTGCAGAGGAGACAACATGCCCCATCCAGGCTCCCGGTGCTGAATTGAGAGCATCTTCCCTGCCCGGGCGTACAGCACCCAGGGGTGCCCTACCCTCTCTTCGCACATGTGCCTCCTCCATTTCCTCATCTTCTTTCACCCCATGCCTGTCTTCAGGGGTTGTAGTGTAGATCCCTTTCCAGTTCTCAGAAGGAAACCCCAGGCCACTTCCGCAGCCTTCATGCTCACCCCTTCCCCTAGAATCTAAAGAACAGATTCATCCCAATATCCCAACACCGAAGCCATGGACCTAGACACACTCGGCCCCCAAGTAAGTCCCAGTGGGGAGACAATAGCTGCAGCAGTTAGATCCCTAAAGAGATCTGTTCCCAGAAGAGCTGCCGTGGCAAGAGCCAAGACAGAGGAGAGGCACCGCCTGGCTGTGGTGGGCATTTCCAGGGAGGAGGTCCCTGCTGGACCCCCACACGGGCCTCCCCCACTGACGTGGGCCCCTGCCTGGGCCTCCTGCCTCTTCCCCTGCTCCCTCGGCCTAGCCCTGGGGAACCAGGGAGGGCACAGCTCTCAGAGGGCCGGGTGACAACGCAGCTAGCCAGCTCGCCCACCTCAGCCCTCACCTGCCTGTCCAGACCACAGGGAGAGTAGAGGAAAGCTGACGTCACATCCAAGCTCCCGCCAAGGAAATGTGTCTGGGCAGGGATCGCCCACTCCCCTCCCTTTTTCTTAGACCTCCTGGCCATTTTAACAAGCGCTTCCCACTGGTCCCAGCCTCCTCCCCAAAATGCCCCCCACAGCCAGCCTGTCTCCCCAGGTCTGGTCCGGGCACCCCTTAAAGAGAAATGCCTGTCTGTTGCTGCCCCGCCCACCCCACCCCGACCTCAGTGAGGCTGCCCCCAGGTACCAGCACTGCTCAGCAATCAGGTGGAAAAGCAAAGTGAAACGAGACTGCCCACATGCCTTCCCACGCCCTCCCTCCTCTCCTGCCTTTGTCATCCTGTGAGTATATTTGAATTATAAACACAAAAAGTAGGCAGCCCTCTGCCCCCAGCCCTCACCCCAGGCCTTTCAGGGCAGTTAGTCCACACACAGTGTTGCCGACCTGGGAAGCTCCATCTTTCCAAGCACAAGCTTGTGCCATCTCTTTGAATCTTGAGTTTTCAAGCTGCACCCACAGGCTTGTGTATGTAAGACTCTTTCTCTTTCTTTGCATGTCTTAGGGACATGGTGATATCTGCCCTCTCAGTTCATGTCCATCTCCACCTCTGGCAGGAGGAAAAAGGGGCAGCCCCCTTGGGGTCAGAGGAGGCGGCTCTGGCACAGCCAGACAGTCTTCCTGCAAGAAATGTCCCCAAGAATCCAGACAGGGAGGGAAAGAAGGAAGGCCAACAAACCAGTTTTGCAAGCTAGATGCTTCCACCTCTCCACTTGCAGCAGCTGGAGGGAGGGAGGAGCGGGAGGTGGACGTTAAAGACCTGGAGAAAGTCATAACGGTGGAACTCCCACCTGTCATCAGGGCCCCACACCACCCCTTCAAGACCTGCTGGGAGGGCTCTTCATCGCCCAGTCTTCTGTAGACAAGAAGGAGGGGAAGGGAAGAAGAGGTCTAAAAGGTGGCTTTTCTCCACCATACAACAGTTTACTGTTGCGTCCACTTGTTACACTGGAATACTGGAAACTGTCTGATAAAGCAATGTTTTATGTATTTCTTTCTGTATCTCTTGCTATGTATTAATAGATATCTATAAATAAAACAGCCTGAGACTCAAATAAAGATAGTACACAGTAGCAAAGTGCACTGCTTCTAGCACTCGTCAGCTTTGCTCTTTCTCAGCTTTTGCGTAACAAAAATTGCAACTCAGCCAAGCCAATATATCTGGTGTGAGATGTTGCCTTTAGCTCAGCAAAAAGGACAGCGGTTAGGTTGCCCGTGGCCAGCACAAAGAACAGGGAACTCGTGGACTGCGCAGAGACACCCCCACGCCACTCAGTCTGGCTCAGCCATCCCTCTGACTGCTCTCGGGACTTTGCATCACGCAGTTGTGAAAGACGGTACCTGCAGACCTCACTCCATGACGTGCTTCACACCTCCGGCTTCACCAACAAGCACAGCCTCTATCTGCAACAAACATAACCTCTATCTGCAGTCCAAATCAAGTGGCTGATTCAGCACAGGAAATAGGATGATGCTCAGAATGGGTCCTTCCCCTGCAGTTTTTTAGTTTTATTTTTTATTTTTATTGAAGGGATATTGCATTTTGACAATGACTTGTTTTGAGGTTCACATAGTGGTATCTTTACATTGACAAATAGCACAGTAGATTTACTAATATCCCCCACTTTTCTTGATCCCATTTCCCCGAGCCCTCCCCACGCACTTTGGTGGCCCCATTTGCCTTTTTGTCTCTCATTTCCAAGAGTCCATAGTTGTACGGAGTAGTGTTCTCTCTTCTCTCTCTCTCTCTCTCTCTCTCTCTCTCTCTCTCTCTCTCTCTCTCTCTCTCTCTCTCTTTCTCCCCCCTCCCTGTTTAATTTATGACATTTATTTGTTTTCTCTTTACCCATCATGTAAGTGCTATCATACAATGTCTGTCCTTCTCCTTCTGGCTTATTTCGCTAAGCATAATTCTCTCCAAGTCCATCCACGTTGTTGCAAATGGCAGGATCTTTCTTTTGATGGCTGCATAATATTCTGTAGAGCATATGCACCACATCTTCTTTACCTGCTCCTCTGCTTACGGGCATTTAGGTAGTTTCCAGCTCTTAGCTACTGTGAATTGTGCCACAGTGAACCTGGGGGGGCATATATCTCTCCGGATGAGTGTTTTTGTGTCACTGGGGTAAATGCCCAGTAGAAGAATAACTGGATCACATGGAATTTCCATTCTCAATTCTTTGAGGACTCTCCATACTGTTTTCCAGAAGGGCTGCACCACTTTACATTCCCACCAACAGTGAGCTAGAGCGCCCTTTTCTCCACATCCTCTCTAGCACTTATTATTTCCATTTTAACTGAACGGGAAAATATATTTGCCTCTCACACCTCAGATAAGCAGTTAATATCTAACATATACAAAGAACTAAAAAAATTGGACAACAATAATACAAGCAATCCAATCAAAAACAGGCTGATGGCCTCAATAGACACCTCTCCAAGGAAGACATACAAATGACCAACAGGTTTATGAAAAGATGCTCTAGGTCTCTTGTCATCAGGGAAATGCAAATCAAAACAAGGGTGAGTTATCACCTCACGCCGGTAAGAACAGGTATTACCCATGCATTTTAAAAACACAGAAATATACAAGTCAGTTTCCTCGACAGCTTCCTTCTTAGGATGGTAACACAAGTGTTGAGTTGAAAACAGTATGTCCATTTGTTTAATCTAGCGTTTCTCAAACTTTATTCATTTGTCAGCTTCTTTCTCAATTTCTGCTTTATTTGTGTGCCACCCATATACTTTTTTTTTTAAAGGAATGGTACAGGTAGGAATGAAGATGAGTAGGCAAACAGGAAGGAAGGAAGAGAGAAGAGGAGGAAGAGCTTTATTTTTTTTCATGTAGTTGTTCACCTTGGTTGTTCCCCTGGCCGGGTCTAGAACCCTGGACCTTGGGTGTACGTGGGACCGTTCCCAGGCTCCCAGGGGCACTAGACCACCAGCCACCAGAGCGCACCCACCACCCATATACTTTTACTGAATATTTTTCATTCAAGGGATTTATTTCTTTAATTGAATAACAGTATACATGAAATCATGGTTACATGACTAAATAATATACACATTTCTATGGTTAAGTAATGCTCATGAAATCATAGTTCAATACATGTTAAAATAAGCATAACTATTGTGTGTTTAATAAGCTATTTGAAATAAAAATTTTCCCACCACGTGCTGACAGCAGCATGCTGAGCCCTCCTGGGTGATGCTGTGTCTTCCGCTGTGAGGACTTACACCACTTTCACATCATCTCCACAGAGTCCACGTCAAAACCTTCATACGGATGCCCCTCAAGGAAACAAGAGTCGTAAAATCTAGAAAAATTAAGAATTCACATGCAAAAAAAAACTTCCTACCTAATGCTTTCCTTGGTTGTCACTTCACCATTTTCACAGTTGTTCTTTATCTTATTTTCTTCTCTCTGTCCCAATTTAAATACCTTCTCTGAGTATTTTCCCTGACTCACACGCACACCCCTCACACACCAATACTGATAGTTTGCAAGAGGAGAACAATGATAATATTCCACACATCAGCGAGACCAGAAAGATGTGATAGTCAGTATCTGTCTCCCATCTTTTTCTTTCCTATTTTTACTTTATTTCATCAATGATATAGAACTAAAGGGATTTGATGAAGGGAGAAAAGACTACTTGAGGGCATTTACCAGCTTTCTTTCCACAAGTTTGAATGGTATATGCAAAGGAACTAATTCTGAGGGGTGGGTGCTGTATAAATACGGTGACCACCTTCACGATTTCTTTTGTTTATATAAACGAATTTTATTGAAGGAACAATGACCACATAGCATCACACAGGTTTCAGTTACTCATCACAGTACATTCATATCTGTGCATATTAGGGTCACCAAAACCTTCACTTCTTTTTTCTTTTTACTTCCTGCCGCCCCTGCTCTCAAATCCAGGCCCTTGGGCTTGCACGGCCTGTTCCTTGGCCACCGAACCCCAGGGGTGCACCCACCTTCGTGTTTTCTTACGCAAATTGTGTGATGTGTGTTATACCTAGTAACCGGACTGCTTCAGACTCTTTTTCATGACTTCATTTTACTTCTGATTATGCATTTATTTTGTGTGTCTTTAAAAGCGTTTCTTGTCTAGTCTAGTCACGGTTACTGGGAGAGCAGAGGGTGTAGGGAATGGGGAGGTGTGGCTGATAAGGTACAAACTTCCAGTGATAAGAGGTATAGCTCTGGAATAGAATGCACCCATGGTGACTATAATAACTCTTCCATGCACTTAAAAGTTGCCGAGAGCGGATCTTACATCTTTTCACCACAAAAAAATAAATGTCAATTATGTGATAGAGTAGAGGTATTAGCAAAGGCAGTGTCGAGTGATAAGCATTGTGTAGGATATGTGTCTCTAATTAACACACACAATGTTGCAAGCCCATTATATCTCAATAAAACTCAAAAAAGAGATTTTTTGCATATCTTATGCTGGCAAAACACAAGCAAGGAATCTTAGCTCTTTCTCAGCTTCTGTGTAAGACAGGCCTTCGGTGTTCACCTGAAGTTTAAAGTTCCCTTCGGAAAGTAGCAGGAAAATGATTCCTTTGAAATTCACTCTCATATTAGAAATCTGAAATCAGGAGGTTTCTATTATTTTATGTCTCTAATTTCATGAGCATATAGGTTTATTGAACTCCCATAGGGTGTCAAAGTAATCCCAATACTTCGTGTGTTTCAATGTAAAGTTAAGATGGATTTCATGGTCGCAAGTCAGTGGGCGGGCATGGGATGAACGAAAGCCACCAGGATAAAGCAATGATGTGGAGGAAGGAGGGAACAGAGGATTACTGAAGTGGGAATCTTGAGGTATCTACAAGGAAGCAAGGACTACGATGATAATAGTAACCAAATGATTCAAGAAATAATCAGGGGGAAAGAAACCCAACAAAGGTTTAAAAGGGTAGCAGGAAAAATCTGCAAAGATGAGCGGAGCTGTGACAAAGGGCAGGAATGGCTAAGAAAGGGCAGGGAAGTTCCTTGAGAAGACTCGGGTATAGGATTTGCAGCTTCGGGGGGCCGGATGGCCGATGACGGTGAAAGAAAGGTTGCGTAGGGCACACACGGGGCTCGTAGTGCCAACATCTCTGCAACGTACCAGCACAAAGCAGAATGTCTGCGACTTTCACACTGATTTCTGAAATGCCAAGGACAGACGTGGGGTACAAGAGGAGGCCACAGAAACCACGAAGAACTCCTTTCCGCCAATGGTTTTCACAGCTCATTGCAGGGCTAAGTCGCCATTAGAAGGTCTGGGTTTTATTTGTATTAGAAAGTATCAAATGAGTTAAAATTATTCCCACATTTTCCACATCTCCTTCTTGGACTCATCCATCTGCAGGGGAAGAAAGTCTTCACTACAGAGTTTCAGAAGTCCTCTGGCTGCCTACATTGCTTTTTGTCTCTTTTCCCTCCACGAGAGAAGATTTAACACAAAAACCGTTTTTCCTGTTCCCACCTGCTGTCTACCTACAAGTAAGTCAGCCATCCCTCTCTAAACTATAATTTTGTAAAAGTAACTTTCTCTTCAAATAATTGTTTTTCCAAATGAGTGAGCAATGAAAAGAGAAAGAATATTTATTACTGGTTGTCATCAGAGGGGAAAAACGGGGGCTGGGGGGCAAGTGGGTTTCTTTCTAACACAGGCATTTGGATTCATTTATAAATGCAAATTTAGTTTCACAAACTCCAGAATATATTCAATGCTAAGGGTTTTGTTTGACTTGGCATTTCACTTTTTTCCATTTATTCTTTTCATACAAAAATAAGAAAAAAAAAAAAAAAAAACCTCTTGGAGTGATTGCAAGAATAATTTTCCTGGAAATAGATGATTTAAAAAAATTTTTTTTCTGTGAAGCTTAGAAAACTGTTGCATGCTTTTTATTAATATGATTTAACATTTACTGATTACTTAAGTGTCAAATTTTGCTAAGGACAGTGAGGTAAGTTGAAAGGCATGGAAGTACATTTCTTCCCTACAGATGATTCACAAGAGCCCAGAGTGATGACATCATGTTGGTTACTACCTAATTATGCTGCTTTATTTTAGAGAAATCTGGGGGAAAGAAAACTAGACTTGAATGAAAGAGGTCTCCACTTATGACTGAGTTTGAGACCACTGGGGTACGTCAGGAAAAGCATGACTGAAGATTCATTTAAAAGAAAAAGGAGGGTGGGTGGTAAGAGAAGGGACCTGCAGACTTGTGGCCTAATCTCATCCCTCCGCACCTGGGGCGTGAGGTGAGCAGGGAAGCCTGAGTAGAGAATCTTGAAGCTGATAATGCTCATGCAAAGCACATTATCTTGCTACAAAGTGGAAAAGATCTTGTGAAGCGCAGATCTTGTGAACTGCCAAGTAGCTTGCATAAAGCCTTTTTTTTCCCAAAGTTGTTTCAAGACTAGTCAGGGAAGGAAGGCAAACTTTTGCTAGATAAAGCATTCTTAGCATTGCTTCTTTCTGGCTGTTCTTTCTCCCCCAACATCCATTCTATTTTTGGACATTATCTAGAAGCAGTTATCTTTTTGGACTAATGACTGCAGCAGCGGCCTTCTTTTTCTCAATTCTCTGCCATCCCCTCCTCGTTTCAAGGAGCATTTTGTCACTTTATGATGACCTGGGTCTGACAAATTGAAACAAACAGCACAGTCCTCAGCATGAACAGAGATGCCCAACCAAACACCACCACCACCTCTCCTCTTTGACTGGCTAACATTTCTCCTATATAAGAAGTAGGAATAGAGATTGTTTTTCCTGCTTTCAAAGATGACTGGAAAGCACATAGACTTTAATCCGAAGCATGTGTTTTCACATCTTCCAATCAAATCTCTGCTTACATTATTCCTTTCGCTTAAAGATGATGTCATACTGGTTCACAATTCTAGAAACAAAATGTAACAAATGATAAATAAGCAATTTCTTCTCTAATGTTTTTCAAGGTCTTTGTTTCCTTCCTAGAAACACAGAAAATGAAAAGGACAAACATCTTTGGCTTAGCAGCCACTCACTCACTTAAGAACAGTAGCAAAAAGGAAGCTTTAGGAAAAAAATAGAATTTGACTAGGGAAAGTGACCCAATCTATACTTTAGCCAGAACATCAAATTATGAAAACACACAATTCTTAGGAAAATGAGACACTTAGTAATGCCATGGTCCAAATATAAGTTATACAACTCAGCTGGAATTAGAGTCGCTGAATTAAACAACCGCTTTCTCAGGAACTCACGGTATTTAGCCTCTGTCTGTTGACCTTTTCTTATTAGTAATGAGAAAATATCACGTGTTACTTACTTAAGATGCTAAATGAGAGTATTTAGCTGAGGTTGCTTCAAAGATTGAAAACAACCATAAGAACTGGAAAAGTTTAATTAGTGAGATGCAGAAATCCACATGCAGTTTTTTCTAATTTAAGGATTCAGAAAAAAATAGAAAGAACACGATATCACCAACTGCAGCAGGCAAAGAAATATGGAGGAGGGGAGATCATTTTTCTTTTTACTTTAAAATTTCCATGTACTCGTTTATTCTGCATTAGTTGATGTCATTTCCTTATTTCCAGTCGTGTTGAGATATAATGGTATGACTTTAAGGAGCACAGCATGATTCGACTTACATGTATCACGAACTGATATGAAATGATCATCACAATAAACTTGGGTGACATCCATCTACTCATATAGACACACAAAAAAATGACACTTTCCCCGTGATGAAAACTTTCAGGATCTACTCTTGCAACAACTTTACCATGACATAGGGCAGGGTTAAACACTGTCCTTGGGAGTTACTTTAGAGCCTTAGTATTTATTCATCTTCCTCCTGGAGTTCTGCATATTCTGATCACCTTCCTCCAGGCTCCCCTGCCCACATCCCCATCTCTGGTAAACACAGATCTGAGTTTGATTTTGGGTTTTATTGCTTTCGGATTCCACTCATAAGTAATTCGTACAGCATTTGTCTTTCTCCTGAAGAACAGTTTTATTAGTGGATGTTGGCTAGGGAGAAAACAGAATATCAGACCCATAATTAATGATATAGATCCTCTAGTTGAAAAGCAAGACAAACTAACAAGCAAGCAAAATAAACAGAACAGCAAACAACAACAAAACCCAGCCCACAAGCAGATCAGCTGAAATGCAAGGGACAGTGTGCACAGATGTCTGAAGGAAAAAGGTTCAGTGGTTAGTCCTCTGTGCTTCTGAGACCAGCATGGCCATCTTCCTCTAAACTTCCTCTAAAACTGCAGGACTGAGCTATGAAGTGGGCAGAAGAGAAAACGTACTTTGAAAGTATCTTAATAAGGAAACAAAAATTACCTGAGGGAAAATATTCCCTTTCATTTCAATTGCTTATAATTGTTTCTTTGTGATAATATTCTAGACATTTCTATTGCATTGTAGAGAGGCTAAACTAATCAAAATATAAAGCAAAATACTAAAATGCCTTAAGAAGATAATGAAGAATTTTGATTGTCCTATTTATGACAGTATTAGGAGGAAGAAGTCAAATATTCAATACAACTATAACACCTATATTACAACTATATGTAAATGTTTATAGTAGAACATAAAATTATTAGTATCAAAGGGATATACTATGAATAAGTATAAGTTGTCATAGGATATAAAGGAAGAAATTTTGTCTCCTGGTCTTACATTTTTCTAATATTATAATTTACATTAATACTGAAAAGGCAGTGTTGGTACAGTTCATCGTGATTGAGAACAGAAGTTTTAAAGACACTTTTATTGTGCTACTTAAATTTTTTTTGCACACATCAGCTCACTCTAGAAACTAGCTTTCCCTTTTCTCTTATTTTATAGCAGAACTATTTTTTTCACAGATAGATTAAAGCCATCTTTACATCTGTATTTGATTATATTCCCCTCCTTACATTTTTATGTAGTTTTTTTTACAAGCAACTCTTAAAATTTCTTCCTGTTTGTACAGATTTGTATCTTTTCCCTTCTTCATTAAAATTGTTTTTGATTGGATTTCTCATAGCCATATTTTTTTAGTCATTTTTAGCTTCTCATTCTTGAACATTTTCCTTTTTAACATGTCTGAAGATTTATACCTAATTTTTACTATGTGTTTTGGTAATCTGCTATCTAGGAAACCATGTCTTTCAGCCTTCATCCTAGATTTTACATCTAGCGTTACTGAAAGGAATAACAGGTTGTCTCTTCATTTAAGGTTGGGACATTTTCATTTCACTGGACTTTTTTTTTCCTATTTAGTTCAAATGTTCTTCAAGGCATCTTTCTGAGAAATGGCTGAAAGAACTTTCATTGCAGAACAAGAGCAAATAGTGTGGTTAATAAGATGCCCTGACTTAGCAAAACAGACACTGCGTCTGCCCTCCCTGATCCCTCTCTGATCCTGATCCCGTCATCCAGCTTCTCATTGGTGTCTGTGTTGCGTTAGCTGGGGTCTCGGTTTGGAGAGCCCTCTGTCCCCCATCCCAACGCTTCATCTTCTAGGTTCCAGCTCACCTCTGTGCCATGAGGGTCAGTTCCCTCAGACTGGCTGCCTGAGTCCGCACTTCTTTGCAGAGCGATGTTGCACTTTGTGCAGCTTCAAGAGTGTACAGAGCTCATGGCTTTCCATCTCCTTTTTCCAGGGCCAAGGGTGCAGGGTAACTCCCTTCCCTGACCCAACATGTTGTAGTGAAAAGGGCATTTGAACTTGAATTGCAAATAGAATTTGCAACTTGGAGTAAAAAGAAAAAGACATAGTTCCTGTCTCCTTGGATCTTAAAGGTGGTGAAAGAGACAAACAAACTGATAAATGAGCAAAAACCAACAAGGTCCACTAAGGCCAATCCCTACAGGGACCATGACAGTTTTATGATACTAAATTGGAAATTTAGCTTCAAGCACAGAAAGAGGGAAAGTAAAAATTCAGGTGGAAATGCAGTATTATTTCAAAAGCACTAGACTTTTCCGAGGGCTTAAGTATTCAAACTAGCTTTGGCAAGAGATTTTTAAATGTATTATTGAAGGAAAACGAGTGGTATCCATGGCAGAGAAAAGCACATATGACATATATGTGACATACATAAATGTGCATATGCAGCTGTGACTAGTTTAAGAAGGGAGAATGGCCAGTCACCAGCAATCAAAGACACTCAAGACCCAAGAATTGCTCCAAATTCAGGATAAAGACCTATAGAATGAAAGCACCTTTTGGAGCTGACGCAACTCAAGAAGAGAAAAGGAAATGGTCATCTACCAGTAAATGGAGAAAGACAGAGATACTGGAGAATTGATGTGGTTTGCTGATTTTTAATCCAGAGAAAATATTTCAGTGAGATCACTTGAACAATTATTATAAATAGTATAGATTGTCAAAAAACTCCATGAGCCATAAACCATCCAGGTCACCTGTACCAACCAGGAGTATTCAGGGCAGAAGCATGGCATGGAAGTCTTCTCCTTCTCCTAGATACTTGCCAGCTAGTTCTTAGGAGAGAGAAAATAGAACTTAAATCAGCTAATTTTCTAATACACTGTGTATTCAGTAAAAGATGTCTTAAAGATTAGACTAACAAATATCATTATAATAAGAAATAACCAGATCTTTAATTTACAATCAAGTTCGACTCTCTCTGAACAATAGCTCCCAAATTTCTTACTACTTATGTAACCCTGGGAAAACCTTAGGAAGAGGCTTCTGTTTCCTTATCTGTGAAATGTGAAAACAGTGGTGCCTACCCCACTGGATTATGGAAAGTTCTAGATGAGCTCATATATGCAAAGCATATCGTAGAGTGATTGGCACATAGTCAGTGCTCCATAAATGCTCATTTTGTTTTTATCACAACCTTGCAGTTACCTGAGCTGGAAATTTGATCGTCATCCTTGACACCTGTGTCTCTTCCACCCCTTCTGCCCAGTTTTCTCAAGTCTGTCTCCAGTGACCGTGTCCACTTGCTAGACTGATCGTTCAATAATCTCAAGACTGGTCTTGTGACTCCAGTCTCACTTTCTTTAACCTATTCACCAAATTCCAAGACAATTCACTTCGATCAGTCGATTTTATTATTTACTAGATGTTCTAATAAAAAGTTTCATAAAGAGAAAATTAGAACAATGTCATCATAATAAGACTGCATGAATTTCCCTTGGAAGCCAGGTGTGTCCCTCATTTCTTATCTCAGGTACTCAAAAATGCAATAGTAATAATAGTCAAAAGCCTTTTTAAAAAATGCTAATAGATGTTTTATAACATGCCAAAGCAATTCTATTTGCCCTCAACGTAACTCGACTAATTTCCCAAGGTCATCAGGTGAATCTAAATTCCTTCAAGCAGCCTTGTCTCACAGTCATGATGATGCAGCAGCACCCCTGGATTTGTCAGGCTCTCTCTTGTCTCCAGCAGACTCCCTCTGCTTTTCCTTCTGTCTGCCCTGAATTTGCCTGTGTACTTTGGCATCAGTTTCTCGAGATCCAAGGTGGGTGTCACCTCCTTGGGGACGTCTCCCTGCAGCCCCATCCATGTGCACATCTTCCAAGCCTGGTCTAGCTGGCTGCCTGTCATCCTTTGGCGAAGATTGAGTGCAGCCGCCCCTCCTGAGTGTTCCCACATAATAACCGTGTGACCTATTGCGTAACACTTAGTCCTCCGGATTATAATCACCACTTGCTCTCCTGCCTCACCTTCAGGACTACAAATAACTTGGTGTGAAAGAATGTACTTTGTTCATCTTTGTTTCCCACCTTTTGCACAGTGACTTTGGAAGGTACTCAGTAAAAGTCTAAAACACAAATTGAATTCTGAGAACATTAAGTTCCCAGCATAATGCCAGCACTGGTAGACACATAGTTCCCTTCTTGTTCCCTGTTAGAAAATGACTGCCGGATAAAAATACTCCTAGAAATCACCCCGAGACACACATAGGCACGCACACACACACTCACTATCAAGCCAAACTCCTCTCGCTTTGCACTCTAACCCGCCCTTTAAATGCTCCCTGCATCTTGTCTGGAAAAGGCATTGGTTCTGCCTACCTGGCAGGGTTAGCCCTGAATCTTCTTATGAAGAGAGTCAGAAATTTTACATTTGTTTGTGTTGCCATCTTTATGATCAAATGCGAAGGTTCGGTAGAGAAGATAAACGCTAACTGCCGATCTGCTGTGTCAAGTGAAAGATGTCTGTTCTAATCAGGATTTTATAACAAAAGAAATACGTGTAACCAGACCAAGTCTGTCTTCAAGAATGTATGCCAAGACTCCTTTTCATCCATCTCTCCTGTCTCCTGAGTGGGAAATGGCTTCAGGGCCAAAAGTGACTCATCAGGACAGCGCTTTCTGTTTGTCCATGTGACTTGTGCAGAAACTGCTTGCCCGGGAAGAGCAGCAGGGCCGGCAGCTGGCACGAGTGAGGGCCCTGGAGCCCTCGGTCAGTCTGCGAGCAAGGGCCTTCTGGGTGACGCCGGTGGTCCTCTTAGGGACAGAAGTTCTTGAAGGTTACATGGTGTCCCGTTTATAGGCACGTAGATCTGCAGGGAAAGCAGATAGCGACTTCTCTAGTCCATCAAGACACTTTAGGAAGATACGCCAGCAGAAAGAAAATCTTCCAAACTTTCCTGGTAGGCAACACCCAACCTCCCACCAAAGAGCCAAGTATTCCCTAATCCCAAGGTAAACAGAAACACCACAGAGAGAGACGTTCAAAGGTCTCACTCAGCCCAAACCCAGCTCTGACAGGAGCTATTTGTCTGGAGACTAATCCAATCTGAACCTCAGCCTCCATGTGGGCAAATATCCTGATAAAAATCAAATAGGACAAAGACGGTCTATTTCTTTTTCCTGAAGCAGGATTTTACTACCTGATCACTTCTTCTAGAAAAGCAAAGCTCTGAGGTTAGAATGGAAGACCAGGGTAATGACAGATGATACTTCGTAATTTACTTTTCTCCAGTCATTCAGAGCACAACTCCTTTTAATGAAGGACTTTAACAACATGTAACAAGTCATGACTAGAAAGCACACACTATCCTCAGTCTTCGAGTCAGTCATGAATTAGTCTTAGATTTTTAAAGACACGAAAAGAAGTCATTTCAAATAACAGCACCCAACACCATATGAGCTTATAATGAGAGATAGTAGTTAACTCTGAGGTTCAGCTTTCCCAGATTTTAGCTGAAATAATCTTCGCTAGTTTCTAAGATTTTTGCCAGTCTTGTTGGGGGACTGTTTGCCCTTTTGGAATGAAACGGAGTACAATACTAACATATGTGAATGATCTACACTGATAATATGGTATAAATGGGTGTTTCTACCTCTTTGGGATTCACATCATCATCTTTTTTTCCTGAGGCCAAAATTTATATTTTGATCCTCCAGAACAGAAACTAGGTTTATTCGGTCTCCAAATTCTTTCTCTCCAGGCTCCTAGACACACCCTGCTTCCGGATCCCACCACAAAAACTGTTCCAAAAGCAGCTGCACCGGTGCCAGGATGGACAAACACCACAAACAGCATCTTCCACCTTTGAGAACAGTAAAGCTTGGTCTTCTGGTTCTGGAAGGTTTCGCCTTTGAAATCAGCCCTTCCCTTTGGTCTTCCTCGGCTCCTTCCCCAGTGCACAGAGGGAGGCCATCCGTCGCCCTTCAGCTTCAAGGAGACACGTGTGGGAGGGAAGAGCCTGGCCTCAGTACTGCCAGATTGAGAGTGGCATTCTTCTCCCAGAGCCTGCCTTTGAAAGTCCGTGATTCCTCTTTCCTATTTGCTCCAGTTGCTTTCTGGGAACTGGACAGAAAGGCCTCTGGATGGGCCAACAGCTGAGCCAAGGCAGCTGCCCCCAGGGCCCCCACACACATGGGTGGCATGCCTGGGGGGAGCTCTGCTCCTGCACCACAGGGAGCTGCCTGCCCGACACACTGCCCGCCAGCCTGCCCGCCTGGGTCCCGCCGCAGTGCTGGGGCTGAAGCCCATTCCGGCCACAGTGCCAGGTTGGCCCCCGCGCCCCTGGAGTCCGTGCCCGGCCCAGACGCATATTTGTAAAGCGCCCAGCACAGTGCCTGCCCAGAGTGGGTACACACACGAGCCTAGTTCACTCTGAGAGCATTCAGGTGGAAGCTGGGATGGGCCTGACTCTGTCCTGGATGCAGATCACCCAGCGCAGCGCAGGTCCCACTCTCTTACTCAGGCGAGAACTAGGGAGCAACACCAGACATAAGAACTGGAGCTGAAACGGAATCAGCATTTTGAGCACACACTGCCACTTCTTCCACCAGGAATTGCTTTTCTTTTACTACAGACTTTCCATGATGTGCTGGATATGCCCAGGGTGCTGTGATCACAGCTCAGGGCTCTGCACTCATGTTTGCACCCCCTCCCCATCTGCCTCTGCCAAGAAGTCGAAGCGCATTTTATCGTGGTCTTTGACCCATGACTGCGTCACAGCCCTTCACATTTCAGAGTCATCTCTGTCTGAATGAAAACAATTAGAATCAGTTGGATAGCAAACTTCCATTTTAGCTGACCTAATACTTTCTCTGGGGCGAGGTGTAGTGTGTTATTTACAAATCTCTGTTCAAAAGACAATTCGTTTAATCATAGCTAAAAAGCACCTGCTCCTAAGACCCTAAGAGTAGAGTGGGGTGTGTGCATGCGTGCGTGTGTGTGTGCATGTGTGTGTGTGTGTAAGGAAGGGAGAGAGGGACAGAAGGAAGAAAGCAGCATTGTTTATTTATTTATCTGTGTCTCCTCCCTTCCACCCCCATCCCCACCCTCCCAAGAGCCAGGTCCTTGGGTTTTCCATGGTCCACACCCCAAGTCTCTCGGCCACTTGAGTCACAAAGGTAATCTGCTGTGGTTTTTTGTGGGCGGCGGGGGGGGCGTATTTTTTTTTTGTAATTATGAAAACCTAGTGAAAGAAACAGAATGGATTTCGTTCAGATGAAGTGGAAGTGGAAGCCGGGTATAACAGATGCAGGAGGAAAAGGCAGGTCTTCCTCTGGCGGCTGAGCCACTCCGGTGTTTCTAACCAGAGGCTGCTCTTTCACTGGTGACCTCACACACGTCCCATTGAAGCGGGTGGCTTGTTTGCTTCCAGGGTCCACCTTAGATTTTCTTCATCGCTGCAGTTCTCCACTAGCCTCCGTAGACGGGGCACTCGCTGAAATTCAGGAACCTCACCTGGACACAAACAGAACACGACCCACTGCGTTTGGAGGGCCAGTTTGGGCCTCTGGAATGAGGGGCTCCCTGGGCTATTATCAGAAGCTGAAACTTGGAAGGTGACCCACAACTCCTGCCGACAACTCTGGTGGAACCTCTCACGGGGCTTGAACACATTCCTTTTAGAGGGAAAAAATACATTATTAAACTGGGCCATAGCGTCAATTATCAGTAGCCCATGAACATATGCAAAACACCCATATGCTGCATAGCATTCATTTCAGTTTAGATTATCATCCTAAGGGCCGTTCTAGGTTCTTAGAGATGCGCTTGCGTCTCTTCCTTTGCTCTGCAGCCCCACCACTGAGGGAACAGCGAGATGCCAGGGTGCGGTGCGGGGCCTCCCTGGGGCCACCTGCTCAGCGCTCGTGGCCCAGTCCCCCACCGCCTCACAGACTTGCTTTGCCCGCGTGGCCACTTTCTCTCGTGGGCTCGACTCCGCTCGACTTCCACATCGCTTTTCCGAGGAGCTCTCTGATCTCCACTCTCCCCCCAGCAAAGGCCAGTACCTGTCCCTCGTGCCCCAGGGCACACACTGCATGTATCCAGCATCGCCACAAAGGACACTGCTTGTGACATCGGCGACAGACCGGGAGACCCGCGGCAGGCTGGGCGGCGTCTGCCACGCCTGGACTCCCATTAAATAAATGAGAGCAATTCCAGGACATTTACCAAACATTGGTGGTCACACCCCTGGGACCTCTTCCCCACCGCTCTCCGATACAGCCTTTCCCATCCATCTCCCAGACCCGGCTGCACCACCCTCACATTCAGCTCAGAACTTTCCGAATCTCTTCTCCACTCCTCCCTGTCAAGGCCAGCTTCATTCCACGAAGAATATAACACGATAATTATCAGCGCCCTCTTCTCCCTTGGTATTTGTTGTTTTGCACATACAGAAATGCCAGAGGCATTCATGTCATGAAGCTCCCTGACCCCAGCTCTTCCTCTGCTCCCCTTACCTAGCTAAGCCCACATTCCAGCCTATTCCTCCCATCACATTCCCCCTGCAGAAATGATGGTCCTGATTTCCGCTGCCTCTTTTATTTTTTTAAAGAAAGGTGCTGGCCTGGCAGGACTGAAGAGAGAGGGGGAAGCATTTTATTGAGTTTTCGTCTTGATCATTCCTGCTGGTCCCAGGACATGATGCCAACGTGAACCCACGACTTGGGATGCACACGGACGGCACCAAGCACTCTTCCACCAGAGCATGCCGTCCTCCTTCAATACTAGCAAATTCTCTAGGGGAAAATTCTGTCTAGCAGTGTCCACACTGAATCACTGGAAAAGTGTGGAGAGGCTTCCTACCTCTTACCATGTGGCCTTGCGCCATCTCCACAGCATGTTTTATGAGACATTTATCTCTGTTCCCCATTCATGTATGTCTATATGTCTCCAATGCAATTTTCTCCTCCCTGCTAGATTAGTCATTTCGGGTGCCTCACAAACCAAAAAAAGAAAATAACAGAATTGCTACCATGGGGACAGTCAACAAACATGATGAAAGCCCAATTGTCATTGGAAGGGACAATTACTTTACTTACCTTATTCTATGTTCCAAGTGCAGTTACATTCTCTGTTGCCAGAGGTTAGGACTATAACATGAATTTGGAGTGAACACAATTCAGCCTGTAGATTTTTATTTCCATTCACTCAGTCAAGTCATAAATTATTATATGTCAGTGCAGGCACCTTGCTTGGCATTGGATAAGGCCTGGCACAAGCTTCTTACTACTGATCAGACCTAATATCAAGACCTCCCACATCTACAGGGATCAGGAAACTTTTGTGGGAGTCTGCTGTGATAATTCATCCCACATTTATCTCCAATTCTGCATTTCCATTGCATTCACAATGAGATTAAATGGTACGGCCCTTCATTCTTCCCTTGTACCCTTGTGTCTTTAAGAAATGAAACAAAAATGGAGCTAAGTTGATAATATGGTTCATAAAGGAAATCCCCAGTTAAGAAATCAAGTGCTTACAATATGGAATTCTACTAATAAGATGTCATTTGAATACTTTGAAACAAGCAGTCAGAGAAGACTGCCTTAGTCACCTGCCACTTTCTTCATCTTCTCCTACTCTCAGTTCATGTTCCTTCTGCCGCTCCCATCTTCCATGTCCAAGAAGACTGCCCTGCCAGGCCTGTATCCAGAACACCCTCTGTTCAGACATTTCCCTTCCAACTGACACACTGAATTTCAACAAGAGACTCAAATAATATCTCCTGCTTTATAGTCTTCCCTCTGTTTTGGAAAGAATGGTTGTCTTGCCCTTTGGTATTCTTACATAGATGCACTGGTCCGCACCCCCGTCTGTCACCCACACACACTGAAACTCAGAGATGCTGAACTTTTTAAATTTATCCCGTTGCTGGAGCAATGAATGAAGCCCAGATTGCTCTCATTCTCAATTCTGTCTTCTCTGGAGACAACCTAAATGCCGGTCAGCAGATGACTGGACAAAGAAGCTGCAGTGTATACACTCAATGGAATTCTAAGCCATTAGTTAAAAAAAAAATGCCCCCCAAACAAAATTGCGCCCTTTGCAACAATCTGGATGGAACTGGAGAGGGTCAGCTTAAGCGAAATAAGTCAAAAAGAATAAGAGACATACAGGCTGGTTTTACTCAGATGTGGAACATAATGAAAGGACATAGAAAGAAATCCTAGGAAAAACTCATGGACACAAGATGGCAGCTGCTGGGAGGGTAGAAGTGGGGAGGGAAGGAGAGAGGGAACAATGTGGTGACAAAGGACTGAGAGGAAAACTCAGTATCTTGAAGTGAGTACAGCTTTGTCAGTAAAAGGCATAATAATAAAATTATCACATCACCCACCCCTAATCACCCTGCTTCAGGTGCCTGGCATCTTGCTGGAATCGCTGGGATTTTGAAGAAAAAAAGACCTGGCCGTACAAAAGACAGACAAGAATGTTAGTGCTGTCATATCACAGCTTGTCTCTGAATCTTACATCAGGAATTATGCTTTAGACGCATTAGAGGCAAAACAGTTATGTCCATTGGTAGATGGCATTTTGTTTCTTAATGAAAATAATATTAAATGTATCAATGCCATTTGAGAGAAAATTGAGTCATTGAACATGCAAACCTAAGTTTAAGAAGTTAATCCCACATGATCATTTCCCCTGCCACTCATTTTAGAAATCAAGACAACAGAGATGTCATTTACATGCAAATATCAGCTCACAATGACAATTTCTAAGAAGCACATGTCTTTTTAACAAGGCACAAGGAAGGATGGAGAAAATTGTACTGAAATGAAGAAGGCGCAGAAAAGGAAAACACATCTGAAAAGCGTGAGAACGCAGCACTCATGAACGATGTCCAGAATAATCCACGTACCCTCTCCCTCAAGATCTCACAGTAGTTGAGTAACTCGGGCCAAGAATCAGTGACAGCCTGGTTGATCTATGGAGGGGAAAGATTTTCCCGAGAGAGCTGTGATGTGGGAGTTAAGTATTAGGGAGACAGAAGGGCCTCTGCAGACCCAGGGCGATGGACTGGACAGCATCAAAGGGGAGAAAAACGAGACTGTTCCGAGTGTCCACTACCCTGGATGAAGGCAGCAAGCAGTGCTCGGAGACTCATTTCATTTCCTTCAGTAATTTCCATCTGCACATCCTTTGTAACAGGTTATTGTTTTACACCAATGCCTCGAGGACATTGCTTTCACTGCTTGTGATAGAGTGGCTGGTATATGTTACAGAATAAAGTTTCTTTTGAAGACCAGACAAACGTTATCCCCTAGGTTTATTCACACTTACACTTTGGCAGGTAAGATTCAGAAACTCAAGCGCAACTGCTCAGGACTTTGGAATGAGGTCCGAGCTGACTTGGGGGTGTTTGCTTGGCTCTGAATCTTTGTCAGATGATGCAGTGTGTTCTCTGCTTGACCACTTCTCGAAATGTGGGCCAATGGAAAATTCGAAACACGACTCTGCTCTTCACCATTACAAGGCCCACTTTAAAGAGGATGGCACACACTGGCTCCTTACAATCACCCAGAAATACAAAAGCATTTCTCCTTCCCACAGTCCTCTGAATTACGCCCCACGGTCAAAGCTAATCTTTGGGAGAAATGGGAGAGACACACAACCTCGGCGGTTAACCGAAACATTCTCTGTGTCTGCTTCGAAAGCACCAACATTACCTGTTGCCTCTTTGGGTCTCTCAACCCCTCATGGCAGACTTTCACCTCAGGGCAGGAGAGAGATCCGTCCTGCTGTGAAGACTCATCACACTTGAGTCCACACTGACTCAAAGCATGGCCAGTATTCACACACTTCCAGAACGCTCCCTCGAAAGCCCATTGTTTTCTTGGGGTGCACAGCCTATCCCAGCTATGTTGAGCAAATACTGGATTTTCAGTCTTACCGGTGCACTTCAAGCCCTCTCCATTGTGCTTTATGCTTAAATGAAGAAGCAATCTTAAAAATCCATCCTTCCTTTCCACTGCTTCATTCTCTGGCAAAGAGCTTAGTCATAGGGCTTTCCCCTACATATCTGCGCATGGAGTCAGCCTCCAACATCCTGAGACGCTTCAGGCAATTGGATGGACCTGACGTAGCTGAAACATTAGTTTACAGAGGCATTTTTACAAGCTCATTCTGGAAGTTTCAGTTGTAATCCTGGGGCTGTCAGTCCCTCCTGCTTGTTCTGTTCATGCCCTGAGTGTTTACTCACGTCCCAAGTTTCTCCATTCAGAGCAGCCCGCCCAGGCTCTGGCAGGCTTTTCCCTGCTGGCCTTCTCTTAACTTAACCTTATGATCTTTGGAAGGCCTGCTCTTCTGCCAGGAAGCTTGCAGAAACTCTTGTGCTTCATCCCAGCTGAAACCTGAATTTCCCCAATGGCAAAACTTCCCTCGTGATTCTCCAGGTGGGCCTAACTCATCGCTCACACCCTTTCCCTAGCACCTTAGAATCTGGGCAATCATTTGTGGTTCCCATGAGAATCTTCAGCCTTTCTCCCAAAAAGCTCTCTTCCCTCCTCATCAGCTTCACACACAGAAGTCCTGAGACCCACTCATCATAGCTGCCTTCCTCGCTGCCGGAAGCTTGGTTTCCACATTCAATCAGAAATAAAGGCCCTGCTGCTCAGCTGGCAGGCATGACATATAGGTTCACCCCTCTGGCAGCCACTCTCCAGTGAGTCATCTTTCCAGACCTTGCGCTGGACGTGTTTCTGTCTTCTGATTGACCTGTCGCTTTGAAAGCACATTTCCTCTGCTCCGTTTAAAACATCTCCCTGAGTGTCATGGGGTCCCGGGGGCTGACAAACCCCTGGTTTTCTCATGACGCCTCAGTGTTAGCTGTTGAAGACAGCCACTTCTCTCTGAGGCGTTCATCCAACATCGATTTCAAAGTGCTCCACGAATGAATTTTACTGAATCCGGAGCGCTTCACAATCTAGGAACAACTCACAAATAAGTGGGCGCTTGGTCACTTCCAGTTTTTCACAGTAAACATCATTGTAGTGGTCACTTTTGGACAAAACTCTATGTAGCATCTCCAGGAATTTTCTTAGAAGTAAAACCTGGGGTCAAAGTCCTCCATTCTTAATGGTTTTTGACACATATTGACCACTTGCTTTCCAAAGTGGTTCTAACAATTTACAGCACACCAGCCGTATCGGAGAGTCTCACCAGGCTCTTTCTTTCACTACAATCTTTGAAACAAACCTTGGCAGCACCAAGCCCAATTGGAGCAAAGATCTAGGATTCTGGGAGCTTAACATAAGTTCAGGAGAGAAGTCGCCAGCATGTCTGATACACTGGTGTTGAAAAACAAAGCAAAACTTGACAATATGATCAAGGCATTTTGTGTAATAAAAATACAAGAACAGTCAGAAACTCCAGGAGACCACAGGGCAAAAGGCCGCAAAAGACATGTAATCATAAAACGTGACCCGTTTTTTCAGGAAATGATATTTGTGTGGTCATAGAAATGTAATGATTCAACTTTAAAAAGTGATCATTGTATGGGGTAAGATGGGAGAGGAGAAGAAAGTGCCTTGTAATTGCCAGTTAAAATTTCATTTGTCTGTAAAGATCCATAAGGCCTTGTGATTAAAAACAGGGAAAGCAATTTAAACTGATTACTTAGAGCTGTAAGTATAAATAGGGACAGAAACAAAGAGCTAAGTGCTTACCTTCAGAAAGTCGACAAGGAAATCTATTAATTTTCACTATGAGATCTTATAAACCATGAGTATTTTAACTACGATAAAAATATTTTAACAATATTCTAAAACGTTGAGATTATTTGAAATCTCTATCAATTAAAATTAATTGGCATTTATATTTTTGTGTATTTTAAAATTTCATATATCTTTTATAACTTGTCTGTCTATGACCATTATCAAGCGCATTTTCTTAATGATTTGTAATAACTTTTTATATATTTTCCTACCAGGTTTTCTAACCCATCTTGTTGTTTGCTGTCTGTTTTATTTCCGGTAATACACAAGATATAAACACAGAGATCCATTTTTACTAATCTATACTAGACACTCCCAAATTTATCTTTTTTAATTTTGCTTATTGTTTTGTTTGGTTATAATTGTGTTTCTCAGGAGACTGGTCCCAGAACTCTGGTGGTGCCATAGCACACCACACTGAAGTGTGATCACCCATATTTTCTTCATTTAAAATTTTCACTATTGACTTTAAATTCAGAACTTATCTTACTATCTTGTGATGCAGGGATAGTGTACCTTCAAATCTAGAGGGCAGTCTGCACATGTCTGCATGGAATTATTGACTGGCTGGCGAAACCGAGGACTCCCCACTAGCAGCCTGTCCAGAAACAGCCCCTCGTTCCTTGAATGGAGAACTCTAGCCAGCTCCCTTGGGAGCTCCGGGCGACCTGCCCAGCTGTCTCCACCCTCACTAGGACTGCAGCTCTTGGGTAGGCAGAAGGGGAGATCCTTCCCTGGGCAAATAAGACACAGTTTCAACAGTGAGTTCTTCCTCCGCTAACCGCTAAGCTACGTGCCATCATTTTTGTTTAGTTGTTTTGCAATCAACTTGCCACAGGATGCTGAAAGAAACCGTCTTTCCTCAAATGTATTCCTGGACAAACTCCACCTTCACTTGGTCTCGGTCACCTGCATTATCTTGTATGCTTTATTTATTTGATGAACACCTGTGCAGAGCTTCTTCTCTATCCTCGCATGAGGTCACTGCTGTAACGTCATGTAATTTCCTCTCTTCATGACTGAGGACTGAGCACTACGGTGTCCGCCTTCAAAGGCTTGGTCATGAGCCTCTCACCGGGGCCTGTCTCCTGAGTTTGCACATTTTTTTCATTTGGCATTCTTTTTATTTGTAAACCAGTTTCTGTTAATTATTCTCCATATAGCTTTGCCAAACTTGTTTCACAAATTAAATTGAAGATCCTGTCTCTAAATTGGTCTAATAATTAAGCAGAAAGCTGTCATTTTTTCCACATCGAATGGTTGACTGTTTAGGACATGCTTACCCTTTCTTTTTTAAGTGTCTTTGAGAGTGTTAACAGTTATTGTTGAGCTGAAAATACTCACAAGTGATCAGCATCCCAATCTGGACTTGGGGTGGACGTGGGAATCACGAGTGGCACTAAGAATGGAGTCAGAGGGTTATTATAGAATCAAGTCACTTTGTCCAGCAGCACAGAAGACTTATTTGAGACTCAAAAATTCAGTCTTAAATTGTATTAACTCTTATTGATTCAATGAATGGTAAATGAGAGGGAAAGTGCACTGAACTCTCTCCCTTAAGAGCTAATTTTCCTCCTTACCACACCCACCATCTCTTTGCCGCAGATATGAGATCTGTTTCTGAACATCCATCTTGCTCAGACCTACTTTTTCCAGTAAGTCACGCTATTTTACTTAATGTTAAGTTTATGAAAGAGCAATTCTCGTCCCATCACTTTACTTTTTTAAATTCTCACCCAGTTTGCCCACCTATTCCTCTAGTAGTTGATCTTGTGATGTTTTCATTAGGTTCAATATAACTCCATTGCAATTATGACTAGGACTTTATCAAGCCAACAAATTTCATTTTGATTTGTCCTGTTAGTAAACGTTATATATTTCCAATTATTTAAGTCTTAATTTAAAACTCTAAACTGCTACAAGTTTGTGTTTCTAATGAACTCTCCTTAACTGAGTCGATGCTCACAGGTTTTCTAGAATGATATGCAAGTTGTCTCAAATAGGGGGCTTTTTATTGCCTCTCCTTCAGAAATTATATTTCGTGTCTATGTTGCGATTTAATAATCACCCAGTATCTTTAGAATCATATTTTTGAATGTAAAAGTATCCAGGTTATACATTTAGATGAGATACATAAAGCCAGTTTTTAAAAATTAATATTTTTTGAACTGTTATATGTTTTGATATAATATAAATCCATGCATCATCAGTACAAACTATCAGGCTACAAACTCAGTCAAAACATTTTTAGTTATCACTTTAATTTCATCAGTAAAATATTTAGTAGCAATTTTTTAAATTGGATATTATGGTTTAGGACTATTGTCACTAAATTGCTCTTTGGTACACACTGGGGACATTAAATAAATTCTCATCTCCAGCAGCCTGGTCCAAGGGATGTTTTCTGGAGAGTTCTACCAAAGTAGGTACTGTTGACAGGCATCATCAAACCTTCCTGCCTCTCTGACAGCAGCAAAGATGGGAAAGTCACCTTCCCGGGTTCCTGGCTTTGAAGATGGTGATGGTGGTGATGGGGTTTCACTGAAATAATCTCACCAACCTCATATGAATAAAATGGTGTGTAACTCACAGCCCTTGGTCACTCACAGCCTCATCATATTTGTTCATTGTCAAAGCATATCTGACTGATTTTCTATCTTGGAAATTTCCTCAGTCAGATTCATTATCTTGTGAGAATGTGCACCCAAATCTCTCATGCAGCAGGCAGAAGAGAAACTGCTAATCCGGCCTGCCTTCACCATGCCAGCCAACTTTGAAGGACTTCTGGTGAGTTCTGTGTGCACCGACTCCTCATGCACAAAGTGTCAAGCAGCACATTTAATCAAGTCCAGAACCACTTTGCACACAGCAAGATGCTGTGCTGAGGCTTCGAAGGTCATGCAACTCAGAATAGTCCTTCACCTTCAGCCATTGGAAATGTTTGCCAGAGTCAGTGATCGTTGCAACAAACCTTTTTTTTAAATGTCCTATTTAATGAGGTAGCTTTGATTCACAAAAGGATATAGACCCATGCGTATGTTTTCTGTACCTCTCATTTACAACATGACACCCTTCCCACCACGAATTTTCCAAGTCCTTCCCGGGGCCATGGACCACACCACCCCGGCTGCATGCCCACACCCCGCTCCCTGCTGGCCACCTCAGCTCTGCTGCTAATATCTAAGGGTTGGTTTCTGTTTTGTCTGTGCCTTTGCTTTGCTTCTTGATACTCCACATACGAGTGAGATCATCCAGTATTTGTCTTTCTACTGGCTTATTTCACTTTGCGTCATTCCCGTGCTGCTGCGTTTGTCTACACCATATCTTTATCCATTCATCTGATGATGGGCCCGTAGGTAGTTTCCAGTTATTGGCTATATAAACAATGTTGCAATGAACATGGGGGTGCATATATTTCTAAAAATTCATGGTTTTGTGTTGGAGGGGGTAAGCACCCAGACGTGGAATGATGGGATAGTATAGGAATTCCAGTCTCAGTTTTTTGAGGTATCTCCATATGGTCTTCCATAAACTCTGCACCATTTGCAGTCCCACCAACAGTATAAAGGGTGTCTTTTTCTTCACATGTTCACCAACATTGCCACAAGCTCTTTAGCTGTAATTTCACCTTTGAAGGATCAGAGATACAGAACATCATCTTCTTAAAACACTTCTGTTAAATTCCATTTTAAGGGCAGATTGTTGAAATCAATGTGATTTTGAGTCCTCATTTTTCTCTCACAATCTTTTCTTCCTGTTCTTCTTTGCTGCAATAAAAATCATTGAGATTGCTATACATGATTTTAGAGTTCTACTTTTTTATGAAAATGTAAGGTAGCATTCTCTTGTTAGCTCATCTTCAGGAGCTATGAAGAATTCACAAGTCGGCCATTTTCCTG
Source organism: Solenodon paradoxus (assembly GCA_004363575.1). Taxonomy (NCBI): domain Eukaryota; kingdom Metazoa; phylum Chordata; class Mammalia; order Eulipotyphla; family Solenodontidae; genus Solenodon; species Solenodon paradoxus. Next base: position 653,062 of record RJWH01000585.1, read on the forward strand.
AGATTCCTGCAGCTTAAGCAAAGTCAAATAATAGAAAATTAAAAGCAGTTCTTAATAATTATTCAATTTCTACTCTACATACAGTGCTATGACTACTAGTATATCTGATGTTAGCCTCCTTACATTTTTACTTGAATTTTCTACAGACCCAATTGGCCCACAGGGGGTGCTTCTGTGGGTGCCCCAGAGTGCAGGCTGCAGCTCACAGGGAGACACCAGACGCTCTGCCTCCATCTCTCGTCGTCCGGGAGCGGTCATGCTTTCCCTGGGGGCAACTGCATGTCCCCCAAGCCTTGGTGTCTCTTATTATTAGGCTGATGGCTCCTGGAGGAATGGAGGTGAGTGGTTAGAAGAACACTGTGAGCTCAGGTGCTCACTGTGGGGCAGCTTTCTAAGGGAGGACTGGGAAGGGAGCACTGTGTGGTCAGCACTCTGGCAAACGACGAGTGTGTGTACAGATGGCCTCTTACCACATACCTCAAACCATTTCCAGTTCATTTATCAGACATTCTTGTTTACATCCCTAGACACGATGTTCTCTCTAAAGTTATTCAGCAAGCATACTTTGTCTCAATAATTGTGTTAAAGTAAACCATTAAAATGTCTGTGATGTGATCATTTTGACCTACAAATGAAAACCCCATGGGGCTGAGACCGATGTTAGCTGTCAGTCATCACTGATTAGGCAGGATAGCCGTCTACATATCACATGATTTTTTATCTGCCAAGATCTCAGGGACCCCAGAAATCCAGTTAAAGCAAGTATTTGTTTATTCAGTACACAATAAGAATTACAGCAAAATCATACTATCAGATTTGAGTAAATTATAAACCAGAATCGATGTTCAGAGCATTCCTATAAATAGTAACAGTGATATTAAAACTCTTAGTCTTGTTCCAGGTTTTAATATAAGTACTTCTGTTATTTAGCCATCAGATATTCATTAGCATTTGAGTCCTCCGTGTATTAGTTTTCTAAGAATTTTTACCCAGAATTTTGTTGAAATGGTTTTATGAGCTTCGCAATTTTTTCCCCCTCTTTATATCTGTAATACGTATATATATAATACACTCACATTTCTCTCATCCATTCTTGGATTCTGGGAATAGACCCTCGTTGGATGCAGTAGCTGACAAACTAAGGTGCAGCTGTTTAGGGTTCTAATTATTTTTAGGATGCCCGTAACTACGTTCAAGATGAGAGTGCTCTTCAATGCAGAAGTTTTCAGTTATTTATTCAGTTTTTTAAGGCAGACTCATTTCATCTTCATAAAATGGCTGTGAATTTTTTTAATATTCTATTCCACTGAACAATTCGTTTAACAGACATAATCTGTTTCTTGAAAAATGTGAAAGTTGTAAAATTGACTTAGTAGGTGGGGTTATTTTTGATGAAATTATTTAAGCACTTTTTCAGATTCTTTCATAGTTATTAGAATTCCAAACTTCTTAATTATTAAGACAACATTGGCAATTATGTTTACCAGGAAATCTGCCATTTTAACAATGTTTTAAGTCATAAGCATCATCTTAGATATCTTTGATATCTATTGTTCCTTTTCATACTACACTTCAATTTTTACGTGCTTTTCCTCTTGAATATGTTTGCACAGATTTATTCGCTAGATAATTGTTTACATTTCTTTTCAAAGAAATACTGTTTTCTACTTTCTGATTTTTAGAAAATCTTGGTTGAGTCCTGTTGATATACTTTGGCTTATTTAATTTTTCTCTTTCCTAAATTCTTAGGTTAAATTCTTGCTTATTCCTTTTTAATTTTTAATAAGTCCTTCTAGACAGACTTTTGTCTTGAAGTTATAGCTTCCTGGGGCTTGCACACTAGTTTTTCACAGCTGTGTCAGCAGACCTAAAGCAAAGAGGACTTTCAAGTCTGGTGGGGCACTTAGAATGGAAACTCTGCTGGACCTGGTTGAGATGGGAGTCCACAAAGGCTTGCAAGGAGAAATGTGCCTTAGCTCAGAGTAGGAACTGCCCATGCCAGGAAGGCTGAAGGAAAGGAGAGGACCCCAGGGAGAGCGATCTAGCTTGTGCCAGGGTCCTGATTGATTAACAGTCTGACCCAGTAGTTGGAAATTGCAGTTACACGGTTGCTTATTAAAAGCAACGAGTGACATCCGTCTAGAGCGATCATCAAGAATTCAACTGTATGGTTCAGTGGACAGTGGCATTTCATGCAGAAAAATGACAGACTTTTCGGAATGGTTTTTCATTTCAAAAAAATCTGAAAGATGACGTTGATCACCCGGGTGTTTGATGCTCACAAGGAGAAAGACAAGGAAACCAGCTTTGAGGCTGTGGTAGAAAGTCGGTTTGGAAAGGCAGCAACACAATAAGTTTGGAAGGAAGGAGATAGACTGAGAGGCGTTTTAAAGGCAGAAGAACCAGCGTAGAGGAGGCGTGGACTGGGTGTAGGAGTGAGGGTGCACATGTGCAGAAATGATTGAGACTTACCTTTGGGGGTTTGGTGGTCATGTGTTTGATATGCTGATTTTAAAACATCATTATTAATATGAGTTTCTCTTTTATCCTTTCTAGTTCTGTTTAATTTGACTTCTATTTTATCTGACTTCTATTTTACCCTTTCTGTGTGTGCACATGAAAGTACCCTTTTTCATTTTTCCAACATAAGAACTTTATTCCTTTTTCACTCACTTTTTCTATCTTTTCTTTTATTTCATTTTTGTTAACAAAACCTGAGGCATTAGGCCAAAATTATTGTTATTTTATTATCAAATTAGATAATAAATGAACGCATTATATTTATTTTGTCTTGTAAGTTTTCTGATTTCCCCTACTAGGTTATATATTCTATGAGGGCAGAGCTTATAGTCTATTTGATTTCTCTCTGTTTAATTTACTGTTGTTTTATTGTCCAGAAAAGCTTATTGGAGGGATGGGATAAACAATTTTTGAGAAATTTAATATTTTTCTGTGCTCTCTCTTCCTTTTTTGACCATTGTATCTAATTTTCAAATCACTCATTTGATTGTTCATGGATAGTCTAGCTCTAACTAGACTAGTTCAGTCTAATCTCCATGCTTTCTGCTTTCTGCTATCTATAGTATATGTTCAAATATTTTTTCCCCTGGAAGAGTATGCAAAAGTCTATTTTCTGATCTCTACCACAGAGACTAAACTTAGCATATGACTAAGTCACCAGGTTTCCTCATGCAATTCTGTACATTGTTCCATTGTCTCTGACATCTAGAGCAGTGAAGAAATATTCTGAGGCTCTCTGAATTTCATTCCTTTGTTAAGCAACCTCCTTTTTTCCCCCTTCTTGGATGTGAGTTGTTTTTGTTGTTGTTGTTGTTTTATCTTTTAACTTTAAAATGTGTTGTTCCTTGAGAACAGATCTATTCATTTTTGTATTCTTAGTGTTTTGGCGAGCTTAGGACTTGAATATTGGATGAACACATGCATAAATACAGAAAGGCAAAAGTCTAGTTTAAGAAAGTTTGAAACCATACTTGTAACTTGTTTTCCACCTTATTATCAACCCAAGTTTAACTGACATCAATGCAATTTATATTCCTGCCGACGGTAAGACTGGAAAGTCATTAATATGACATAGAAAATTTCACCACATATCCCAGTTAGCCCCTCTTTCCATACCATATTATCTAAAACCTCAGATACAGACTCAAAATACTCATTTTTTTTATATTGGAGAGTTCATATAATCAGGGACAGAAATGCAACTGAGTTTTTTATGTATTTTATGGTTTAAATGAAGCAAAAGTATTATCAGTGGCACAAAGCAAAGTCATGGAAAATTAAAACATCTTTTTTTTCCTTTCTTCATTTGGCTACCTTACAGTTGGACTTTGTGTGAGCAGAATTTCATCAGCAATCACTGATGTTGACGACAGTATAAGAAGTTTTGCATGTTAGCCAGATTTCAGAATAAATTAAATGGAGAACAAAGCAAAGTGAATCTAAGTCCAACAATACATAACAGTTATATCAATTTGGCCAAATGTAAATACAGAAACCTAAAAGAATACTGTTAAATACACACACACACACACACACACACACACACGCACACTATTGTGTGAGTATAAACTTAAGATGCATTTCTGTCAGAGTCACTGAATAGTATTCACATTGTAGACATATATAGACAGAAATTACAAGTATGTCTTCTTGAGACATACCTCCAGTTTGGTTAAATAAAGACTAAAGACATGTGATCCACATTAATTAGCACGATAATTGGCATTCCTTGCTTTATTGTCTTTTCAACAAGGGCTACGTAATTTATTGTGTCCATTGTATAAATAGCAGCAAGTTTCTTACTAGAAAGAAATCTTTCACAGATCTTTGCATTTTATCAAATGGTAAATTAACAAATCAGTTGACTAGATTTTGTTGGCTCAACAAAAGTATGACTAGGTATGCTGAGCCATACCTTTTAGTCGTCTTATGTTTTTATTCCAATGTCCTTTTAATTACATATTTGTGATCTGTCCCTCATCATCATCTATTAATATTTAATTTTAGAGACAGCAGCAAAGGTGGCATTCCATTAATTATGTTATTTTGCTAGTGTGCCATTCATTAGTCCAGTATCCTTTTCAGGCTTGCAGCGATTTTAGAGACTAGCCAAATTCATGCTGATCTTTCCGTCTCAGAAATCATGGTTTCAAAGAAATAGAAATGATTTGATTCATTTCACTTAACATTTGAATGGTATTGTAGTCAAAGAATGTATGGGGACCCTTCAGCTAGCCCACATACAAATATGCCAGAGGTGCTGGAGAAATTCATGCTTAGGACCTGTTGATTGACCCACCAATGTAGGTGACTGACCTCATTCTTTGATTCCATCTCCTAGAGAGATAGCTTTGAAATAAACATTTGTAAAGAGTCAGTTTGGGTTTGTTTTTTTTTTAGGACTACTTTATAGATGAGACCAAAAAGGACTTTTTATGATAAAATTAAATTTTGAATACAGAGAAATAAAATGGGCTGCTTATTGCCAGTTGTGACTTGGAATCTATTTCCCTTTATAAATAGTCATGAACTTTGTTTAAATACAAGCAGAAAAGCACATTTCCAAGGAATGTTTTAAAACTCAGTCTTACCCCATATTTCTCTCGTGAAGCATGAGCTTTCAACAATGCTGCAAACTTCCAGTCATTGATAAAGAAGATTAAAAAAAATAGGATTATTTGGGCAGAACTGACATAAACTGATCCTGAAGATACCTGCGTCAAGTCAACTGTCCTGCAAAATTTTAGCAGTTTTTAACCACTGGCAACAGTCAGTAAAGACCTGCTGACAGTTTCAAGTCCAGGATAGAGTGTAACCTGTGAGAGAAAAGCAACAAGAAAACAGAAGTGCACCGCCTTTCCCTGCCTTCGGCCAGTGATGGCAAACATGGACATGACAATATTTCAACATTCGACACTCTCCTCACTTTCCGAAACTGGTGTTTCTTGTGCACGTCTGAGGGATCAGGATCAGTACCAATGAGCAGGGTAAATCACATTTTTAAGTAAAACATGCTCTTGAATTTCCGTTTTACTTTCTCAATTACAGACTCTTCCACAACACGCATGTGTGTATGAACATTGACACGTATCCCCAAAGCATGCCGGAGACCGTTGGGGAGTTTGGGCCTTCCCGTGACCCCTGGGAGTTTCCTTGTTTCACCCACAGTCAGCCTGGTGCTGGCAGTCCCTGTGTCTGGAGCGGGAGCCGTCCTGAGTAGGAGAGGTATAATCGAACTTTTCTTATCATAAATCACAGTGAGACAAACAATAGCACACCCACATGCTCGCCAGGCCTTGCAAATAAAGACTATGGTTTTACCAGCTCTTGCCAAACTTCTCAGTGTCTTTCCTTCTCTCAGGAGGTATCCAGCATAGACTTAGGAAGCAAAACTTCCTTACTCTTTCCCAGACTAGTCGCTCAACCCAGATGTGTGACCGTCCGCAGTGGTGCTGTGCTGCTGCTGTCTCAGATTTGCCACGCTCCCTCATCAGCGCGAACGACACTGACTCTCTTGCCGTGGACAGACAGTTCTGGATCCCTGAATAGAGCGTACACTTTTATATCACTGGAAGACATTTGCCATGCATCTTTGAACATCTCCTTTTAAGAAGTCAATCGGTATTACGCATATATTTATGCCAAGCACTTGCTGCTCAAATCATTTTACAATCCCTCTAAGATAGCTGTTCAAAGTACAAGATTTTGAACCATTTTTTAGAAGAGAATTCTGATGAATGTGCAAATGAAGCAAGCATCGAACCTCAAGCAGCATTTTCGGGGTGGAGAAAAACCATCCATTTGACTTTCAGTCAAACCACAGTAGACTAGAAGCCTGCTGGATCAACAGCATCAGCATAAGCTGAAACTTATTGGAAATGCAGAGACAGGAATTCTATCGAATCAGAATCTGTATCCTCACCAGCTCTTCATGTGATGTGTAGGAACATCAAAGTTAGAGAAACACTGAGACAAAAACTCTGGATCATTTATGTCTAACCATATTAATATACTGCTCAGTCATGAGAATAGCACTAACCTTCAAAAAATTAGAGGTTAAGGATTAAACTGGAGCTCTTAAAATTCTGCCTTCACACTGGTTTTACGGTGTGTGAAAAAAGTTTTGCATGCATGCAAATAACCCTTTCCCTGCGCACGTATGTTAGCAATGCCCCCTGAGGTGTGACTTCACAGGCCGTGAGCTCACGGACTCATCGCAACTAACCTTGGAAATGCTGGTTGAATAAAACTTGATGTAAATGAAGCCACAGACCTGAAACATGTGGTTTATGAGAAGCCCACAGGCCAGCGACTCCCCTGCAGTTGAACGCAGCACCCCTAAATGATCAGTCCAGGCAGGCGAAACGGCTGCTCTACCATCTGTCGTAACTCAGTGCAGCGTGGCTGCTCCTGTTTCCTCTTCTCCATTCTTGGATCACAAGAATTTTCAGACTTCTACCCCCAGTCCACTCCTGAGCTGCAGTGGACCTTTCCACAATTAAATGAGAACAGAGCGATGGGGAGCAGGGCAGGCACTCAGAAATGAACCACAGAAAGCAGGAGGAGACAGCGTTAGCATTAGTCTGCTCCTCTTATCCTAACAAACTGCCAGGGGCTAGGGGGCCTAAACAACAGAAATTTACTTTCTCAGCTTGGGAGGCTTGAAGTCCCACATCCAGGTGCCAGTTAGATTCTGGGTGAACACTGCCTTCCTGCTTTATAAACAGACACCTTGGTCAGGCCTCATATGACCTTTTTCTCTGTGGTACAAGGAGAGGGAGGGGGAAAGGGGAGAGGATGGAGGGAAAGAGAGAGCTATCCATCCTGTGTTTCCTCTTTTTCTTATGAAAACACTAGCTCCATTGGAGTAAAGCCCTGATCTCATGCCCTCACTTAATCTGCGTTACCTCCCTACAGGCATTCTTTCCAGATACAGTCACACGGGGGTATTCAACATACAAATTTAGAGGAGAGACTACAATCGAGGTCCAAGCTGACAAGTTCCTGTCCCTTCTGTATTCAAGCTGCATTCAGTCCACCCCAAGAGTCTAAAAGTCTTCATTCGGTCCGGCATCAACATGGAAACTCAAATTCTCATCAAAATGTCACCCAAATGAGTGAAATGCTTCCTGAGGCAAAATTGTGCCTCACTCGTGAACCTGGAAAACAGACACACTCTCTATTTTCAAAATACCATCTTGGGACAGGCTAATGCCTGTATTTTCAACAGGAGGACCTGGAAGTAAAGAAGTGCCAGGACCCAAGCAAGCTCAAAACCTAGCGAGATAAATGACATTTTGTCTTAAAGCTAAAAGTAATCCTTTCTGACTTGATTTCTGACTTGATGCTCCTCTTTCAGGACCTGCGGGGACAGCAGTGTTACCCCATCGATGGTGCGAGGTGGTGGACCATGGCCCTGAGGCTGTGGGAAGAGGCCATCTAGTCTGCTAACAAGAGATACCCACCCTCCAAAACCGAGAAGGAACCAGCCCTGGCCGGTGGGCCTCTGTTGGGAGTGGCAGCCTCAGTGAATCACCTTCGGGGTCATTCTTCCCTTTTCTTGAAGGATGAGGCAAGCTTCCAGCTGGATGGCTCCATTGTTCCATCCTGTGGAATCCCAGAAGTCCGCCAGTCTTCCCTCCTTGCTCATTGTTCCCTGCTCCATTCAGACGGAGCTATGTTTTTGACTGCACGATACCATCTCTAATCTGGGGTTTCTTGCTAAAATAGCTCATTAAAGCTGTGGTTCACGCCCATGCGAGTCTTTTTTCTTAAATGGATGAGAACACATTCCTCGTTTCTTGCAAAGGCTGAAAACGTTTCCACATTTTCAAGTCTTGCTCGCTTCCTTTTTGCTTAGTAATTCCTTCCAGGTGTCTCCTTGTGCGTGGCGGTGTGAAGATGGGGTGCCCAGGGGCTCAGGCAGTAAGTCAGAGTCTGCAGCACAGACCACATGAAGCCCAGAGGCCGGTTCATGACCTGGGGCCGGGGCACAACCCGAAAGGAGCACATAAACTAAAAACGGTTTCTTTCGCCTCACTCTCCTTTCTTCCTGCTTTCTTTCCTCTTGAAAAAAAAAAAGAAGAAACTAAGTTACTTCAACACTTTGCTTTGAAATCTCATCAGCTAAATACGAATTTCATTCACAATTTCTGCCTTCCACAAAACAGTAGAAAACGATCCCAAGTTCTCTGACACTTAAAAAAAGCCTTGCCTTTCTCCATTTCCACTAACCTGTTTTTCATCTCAACAAAATGACTTTAATGCCTATATACTCACAAACAGTCCACACAGTGGAGGTCACACTATAGTCCTTTCCTTTCTCAGCCCTCGTGAGAAGTGCCTTCAGTGTCCACTCTTTCTTTGCTAAGTTAGGAGGAATGAACAGATTTAATGACATGCATAGAGACTCTGTATGAATAAAAGTTGCAAAGTAAATGAGATCAAAATGGGAAGTTACCTTGAGCTCAGGAACAAGAAGAGAGTAGGTAGACTCATGACAAAAGAACAGATACTGTGTCATGACATTTTTCCCTCCCATGTAGATAGCTTCCTCTGATAGAAAGTTATTTATCAAGATAACCCTAAATCTGATAACATTCCCCCCACTCCCCCATTTTCATTCTTCCAGCTAGTAGGGGAGTAGAAAAAATGTTCTTCTTGAGTCTGGAAGCTCTTCATTGATTTTCCACATGTCTACCTTTCAAGGCAAAGTGTTTTCAAGTATGTATTCTATAATTCTCCAGGTCTCTACCCATCACCCAACTGCAAAGCCACTTCTATGTTTTTTTGTATTTGATATATCGGGACCTTACTTCTCTGCACTCAGATCGCTGCATTAGTCTGCTCAGGCTGCTCCAAGAATATTCCATTAGACTGGGCAGCCCCCACAGCAGAACTTCAGTTTCTCATAACTCTGAAGACTGAAAGTCACAGGTGTAGATGCCCACTGGCTCAGTGCCTGCTGAGAGCTCTCCTCCTGGTTTTGACTTCTTGCTTTACTCTCACATGACCTTTCTTCCATAGAAGGAAGGGGAAGAGAAGAACTCTGGTATTTCTCTTCCTGTTCTTATAACGCCAGTCCTATTGAGGGATTAGGGCCCTACTCTTATGACCTCATTTAAACCTAATTACCTCCTTATATTTCCAAATATAGTCAGACTGGGGTTTAGGTCCTCAACCGAGACATTTAAGAGAAATAGAATTCAGTCCATTATAAGGGTATAATAGAAGTTCTTCATTAAAAAAAATGCTCGTAAAATTCTTCCTCTGATCATAATTCTGGTGTTTACCATTGTCCCTTATTTGATTTGGAGCTCCCTTGAAATGTCCCGGCCCAGTAAAATTTCCAAAGCCAGGATCTGTGTAATTCCATGTTATATGAAAATATATTATGGATTTATAAGACCAGCCCTCTGAAAACTAATATTTACCCTCCAGAAACTGCATTGAAACTGAAGCTCCTTTGTGCAAACTGCTGGACACTTAGTTGATCAGGTCCACACAAACACAAAGGGACCACAGAAGCCAGGCAGGTGCCCTGATCTGGCAAGAGATCCCACATCTCCAGCCCTGGCAGGAACCAGCTGCTCACACAGCTGTATAACAGAAACAGCGTCATCCCGGAGAAGTATGGCAGACACATATACAGTGTTTTTACGGTTGACAGAACGTTTTCAAATGCAGTAGCTCCTTTCACAGTAGTTTATTGAGCACCTGCCACGCACAGTCCCTGCTCTAGGTACCAGAGTAAAGTAAGTAAGTAATCCATCAGAATGTTATGCTACATAATAGCAATTGATCCTTATAAGCATCCTATAAAGCAGACAGGGTGATGGTGTTACCCCTGGTTTAAGATGGAAAGCTGAGCCAGAGAGAAATTAGATTTCAGCTGCTAAATGACAATGTGAGCTGGAGTCTGGGTCTTCCTGCTCCAATACACTTTCCTCAATTCTGTAACAGGCTACCTGATCCTGTCCAGATTTTAGGTTTTTCATTCCAAAGGGCTCACAGTCTTAAACAGAAATAACAGGATCAAAAAGGTAGGAGAAAGGCAAGAGATTATGTCGAAGGGGTGGTGGGAGGCCAGAAGAGAGATAAGAAAATCAGTGGTAGAAGAAACAATTAGTTCCAATGCTCAACCTTGAGGCGTACACTAGTTCCGAAGAGTAGGCTACAAATTCTGCTTGTCCATGCATGTCTAGGAGCTCACAACTGGCTCACAGGAAAGGGACTTTTGAACTGATTGATATTCTTGGCACAGAAGAACAATGTCATTGCAACTCCTAGGCAAATCACTGTCTGAGAAAAATGGTTTTCCACCTAGGCAAGCTCTTTGCTTTTTTTTCAAATAGTAAGGAATGATTGCATTTAAATACTGTGCATTGTTCTGCTCTCTCTTTGACCCCAAGATGTGGGATGCAGACGCGGCCCTGCCCACCAGGTGGCCTGAGTCAGGCAGGCTCCATCCAGTAACACTTCATGGGCACCCTCTCTGCTGCCCATCTGTGCTAAGATTTAGAGGGGAGGGCAGAACGGAAACAAGAAGAAGAAGAAGACATAGTACTTAATTGCAGAGAAAAGGGAACTCTTCTACACTGTTAGTGGAAATGCAAACTGGTGTAATCATTATCGAAAGCAGTTTGGAGATTGCTCAAAACACTGAGAATGGAAATTTCATATGATGCAGTTATCCTAATCCTAGGTGTTTATCCTAAAAACACAACAGCACGAACTGAAAGAGATATAGACACACCATGTCCATTTCAGTGTTATTTGGTTATTTACTGTATCCCAGAGCTGTCAATGAGCCCGTGGACAGATGAGTGGACAAAGAAGAAATGGTCTGTGTGTATACAATGGAATACCACTCAGCTATCAAAAAGATAAAATCTTGTCTTTTGCAGAAACATGGATGGACATAGAGGGAATGAATGCTTAGTGAGGTAAGTCAGAAGGAGAAGAAAAACACTATTAATTTCACTCATAGGTGGTAGATAAAGCAACCAAGCAAACAAATGAACTAAATCAAAGTAAACTCTATACAATCAGATTAGCGGTTACAGGCGGCTAAAGGGTTGGGGGCAGTCACAGTGGGCAGCGGGGATCAGTCATGTGGTGCAGGGAGACCTCAGCTGTGGGCGGTGAGCTCAGTGTACTATATACGGATGCGGATTGACGATGAGGGACACCTGAAACCAGAGTAATGTGAGAATGCAACGTTCCCTCAATAATTTTTTAAAGAGTACTTTCCAGAGGAAAGGGCCATTGCTTTTCGTACACACACTTGGAGGTCTGTGTATGTCTTCAAGCAGGGGCTCCGCTGCCTTTGGAGTGTACAACGCGGGTCCTCTAAATACTGTGCCATGGCAATTGCTTCCTGGTGACACAGAGAAGCTTCTGTCACCTGTAACAGGGAAGTAACGAGAGCAAGATAGTGTTTACAAGACAGCTCACTGCTCCTGCTTCAGCCGGACAAGAGGCTTGCATTTCTCTTTGGCTTTTCACCAGTCCTCACCCACACCCTCTCCCAACAGCGAGCCGCCCAGGCCCTTCGCTCACAGCAGGTCAGTGTCACAGTTTCCGTAGCCGTGTTGTCCTCTGGTTCTAAAGAGGAAGGAAAAATGTATCTGTACTTTCAGAATGAACACTTCCAGATCATCAGGGGCGGGCCAGTTAGTCACCCAAGGGAGTTTCTCTAATGTGGAACTCCAGATTTAGCAAGCGATGTGGCCCAGGCTGAGAGAATCTCTTCCTCGCTCTGGACACCCACATAGTAGCAACAAAGGAAAATAGAAAAGCTCACAGAGTCACATTTGCCCCGCCAGTCTTTGGTTATTTTGCAAACTCTACCTTAGGAATTTCCAAGGCCTTACTGAATCTTTGGTTTTTTATTCAAATGAAATGCATTTGTAGAGACTGGAGGAACCAAGCAATTCAACCTGGTGAAAAGGCAGAGCTACTGAAATGTTCCTGGGCAGGGTGGGGGTGGGGGTGGGGGGCCCACCCTGGGTGTCAGCACTTTCTCAGATGCCTGGCCAGTGCGATGCAGACGGAATCCAGTCCTGCACAATCATGTCACGTAAAATAGAATCATACTGATAATTCAAGAAAAAAACTGCTGGAAGTTCCTTCAAAGGGGAATTCGCATCCATTCAGCAGCAGTATTACCACCTCTTCAATTCTGAAATGTTTTCTGGGATAGAAATGTTTAAAAGGCATTTGAGGCTTCTTTTATACATTAATAATTATTGGCAAGCTATTTCTGGTATGCTGATTTCAAACCCCGTCATCATAAACTTTTATAAGCTTGCTCTTGGTTGATTTGTTCCTGATGGGGTAGCAAGTGCAGAAAAGATGTTAATGAAAAGCCCATATTGTTGTAAATTCTATCATGTGATGCTAATGCATCTTGTAATTTAACACTCGAACTGCCTAAGACAGCTCTCTCTAAGTGTGGTCTCCAGCTCCCTGGGATTCCCTGAGATCCTTCCATGGGTTCATGAGATCAAAGTTATTTTAATAAGCATATCAAGATGGCATTTGCCTTTTTCACTGTGTTGAAACTCTGCAAAAGCAAAAGTGGGTGGAAGGCTTGCCCCTTGTGTTCCTTTCACCACGAACTCACCAAAAAAAGGGTGACAGGGCCATACGCAGCAGCACAACCTCAATAAAACAGGAAAAAGAGACATGTTTTGCCCTGCGGCTGCGGATCTCAAACCTGGGTCCACGGCTTTCCGTCTGCGCCTTTGCTGCCTGAGCACAAGGCAGGGCTGAAACAGAAAAAAAAAGTTCGGTTAATTTCAACCCTTGACTCAAATGTCTTTTCAAGTTTCTACATGATGAAATAAGAACTATGTATAAAGCATTTCTACCTTCACTCCAGCATATATGTAATTGTTTGACGTGAACTCTGAAGTTGCCTATTTTGCTGGAATTCTGCTCTTCCCTGCCAGACAACCAAGAGCAAACTGTTGCTTTTAGGACTGGACTGTTTGACACATGGTCTTCTTGAGATTTAATCAAAAGAGCACGTCACTACTGGGGAAGAGACAGAGCCATTATTTGCTGCCCAAGATAAAATCTGGGCCTTAAGAGAACTGAGAGTGTGGAAAAGCTCGTACCTGCTCAGGTGAGCTTGGTGGCTTCTGGGCGCTTCATGGCTTTTGTAACTAGCTCAGTAATGTCCACATATGTATGCTATAATATTTTAAATGTCTTCATATTTAGAAACAAGGTTTTTAAAATATGAGATAAGTGAAATTTGGAAGATCAAATACTCAGTCAATAAACCAAGATTTTTCAAATGACTTGATGTAGAGTGTGGCGAGATCATGCTTGGGAAAAAGATGTATCAGGAAAATATCATTAGTTTCATAAAAAGAGTCATGTTTAATATGTGCTGAGTTTATCGTTGTTGTTTTAAACAAGCATTTTAAACACTGTTTCATTTTGTTGTATAATGTGTTAACTATAACTCACATAATAGTTTCTCATGAGCAAGCCTGGTGGAGTAGCGGTTTGGTCAACCTCGTTCCAGGGCTGCAGTTTTTTCTGCACACCCCCAGGACCCGGGTCCATGCTCCAGGGCCAGGCCAACAGCTGAGATGAAGGACTGAAATAAAAGTGAATGAAATGCTTCTTCCTTGTCTCTCTTCCTGCCTGTCTGCCTCTGTGTGCTGTTGGCATCACTCCTGCCTACACCTGCCCTTTAAAAAATGTTTTCTCATGATTCTCGATAATTCTAAGGGTATAAAGGGACTGAGATCAGAAAGGGTCAGATTCACTACCCCATCAGTCTTACTCACATACTTTGCAGTGAGATCACCTTCCTAACAGGAAAGGAGTTTTCTGTCAGAGTAAATATTTTATTAATCAAGAGAGAAAACAGACATTCACCTGGGTAAGGTTATATTGAATAAAATCTCTCTAATGAGGTGGTGAAATTTCCCAACCAGAATATTACATTTTAGTTTAGTTACAAACGGAATTGGACTCTTGACCATACAATTTGCTCATTCATAGAATAAATACAGTGAGGTCCAATTATCGGCCTAATGGTAAACTCTTGAGTCGCAAAGTTAAAAGAAATATAGTCTGTCTCCAACAGTCACTTTTCTGAAAACTAGTGGGAAAGGAAATTCACCTGACGTTTACTGTAATCGTCACATATTCGTTCATGAGGCATTAATTGATCATCTACTCTGAACCAGACACAAGTATAGATGCTGGATTGACCAACCCAGGCTGTTCCCTGCTCAGAACTTAGTCTCTCACCAAAGCTCGTCATGACTAACTACACGAGTGAATATTCCCCACCATTATGTCATCTGCTCTGAAAGGGCGGCACCCAGAGCAGAGGACCCTGAGGGATCCTGCAGGACCTGAACCTGATCTGTGTGGACAGAATTAGCCTTCCCAAGGTGCTCTGCCTTAATCCACACCTGAGGTAGCTTTCGATAATAAGGATTAATAAAAACTGTTCCCATCAGAGGAAAGACTGGCTATGAGCAATGAAGAAAGCTGGAGAGACTGAAAGGTCAGTGCGGTCAAAGTCAGAGGAAGCTCGCTCCAGAGCAGGCTGGGAAGGTGGGCAGAGATCCGAGATTAAGCAATTAGTGAGCAGGCCTGCTGAGCTTTTTCCATCTCCACCTGCCTCATCCACCTGCTGAATGGGCACCTCAGGAGCGCCTCACAACACACACAGTGTGGAACGGACATTTCGGGGATGGTTTTGCAGCAAAAAGGAATATGCCATTGAGGAAAATTTTTCAGAGCCGACTTTTTCCCTTCCTCATTCCAGATAAAGTATGGCAATGCCGCTGTGGTCACTTTGCTTCCCTAAAGCCTTTGATGGAAAAGAAGTACAGATGGGGTCACCATGCACACGGCATCTACTTGACCATTTGGGGAGAAACACCTACCAACGTATCCTTGCTCTCTCTGGTTTTACCAAGTTTAAATTTGCATCCAGCCTGTTTGTTGATGCAATTTGCCAGTTGCTTCAGATAAAGCACCCCCTCAGGTATGCACGAGACTGGAAACAATGACTGAGTCTTCAAAAAATGTTACTCATTTGGTTTTCCATGAATGAGGAAGAAGAGAAAAAACTGGTTTCGGTTCTAAACCATATTTAGTTTCTGAAAACAGAACACAGGTGAGTAATTGCATTGATGTTCCACCATCACAGAGGCAGGTGCGGAGGGTAAAGCACGGTGCCACTGCCTCCCTTCCTTCTGGAGTCACCTGTCTTTCATGAGCTGGAAAGCTGGCTGCTCACACAGGCACAGCGTCCATTTCCATCGTGAAATTGTCTTCCTCGAGCGTTTTAGATCAGGTTCGGCAGTGAGTGACTGAGAACTCCAACAAGCGGCTCCAACACATGGGATCTGAAAGTTAGTATGAAACACTAAACTGACATCATGCGTTTCTCTGCTGTTTGAAACAATGTGAGAAATCTCAAGAATATCTGGATAGCTCTGCTTTAAAACAAAAAGTGAAAGAGTATCTCTTTCCCGGCCAGCAGAATGAGAATCTACTGGAAGACTGGACGTTTTTCTCCCAGGGAGTTCTGCGGTTTTTAGGGAGAAGTGAGCATTGTGGGATTTTTTTCCTGAAGGAGAGAAACGTTTATTGTCGTCCCACGCACGTTCGGGTGTGTTGTATTACTCAGATGTTTACTAGACCTCGCAGATCAACTACCCACACCCGAGGAAGAGCACTCGTTTTTTTTGGAAAACTGGACTCAGATGCGTGAGTCTGATGGAGGTCTGAGAGTCCTCTTCTGGGGGAGAGGGAGGTTCCCCTTCATCCTCTAGCTTCCCTTCCCCACTGAAGGAGTGAAAGGTGCTAAATAGCCAGCTAACGTGGCCGCATGTGTCTCTTTTTGGTGTGTCCTGAGGCCTGTGATGTCCCGTGTCCTGGAATGTAGAGGTGGCAGCCAGTGCCGGGCTCCTTGTGTGCTGAGAATAACATGGAGCCTGGCCTGTCTCTTGGGAATTGTGCTCTTGTCCGTGATACTCGAGTGCACTGCACAGTCTTCTCGAAGGTGCTGGCCACGGGTGCTGAAGCCACTTTGGACCCGCGGTCGTCTCTGTCCACACATAGCTGAGTGGGCACTGGCAGGTTGGCGTTCAATCACGTCTGCTTGTACGCCACCACAAATTGCCTATCACAACGTCGTTTTAAGCCTGATTTTTGGTTCAGACTTTTTAACCTCGGTGCCACCAAACACGCTCTCAACTTGGGCTCTTTCGAACATGTTGTTCTACCCATTTTTAGGAGGAATTTTCTCCCTTGTGGTGCAAGATGTCTTAAGTAGCTTCAGTCACTGTGTTCGGCTCCTCACCAGCAGGATGGAGGAAAGAGGAGGAGAAGGGCTAGCCCACCTCCGTGAGACAGCCCCTGGAAGCTTCACCCCTCCTGCGCAGACCCGCTGACCACACACTGCTGCAAGAAGAGCCAAAGGATATTTAGTTTTCCTTCCAGGTGACCACGACCTCGCTGGCCTCAGAGGCTTTCCTGTTGAGGAAGAAGGAAACATGAACACTGAAAAATAACTGGCAATCCCACCACAGCTCTAGGTATAGTGTAAATGAATTTAGGGAAGTGGACACTCACGACGGAGTGAGAACCACCATGCAGGGGCACCAGGAATGAGGATAATATGCAACAACGCAGGTCTTGTCACACAGCTGTTTCATTTATACTGAAGGAATTTCTGTCAGGTGGCGTTTTATACAAGCTACTAAAAGAGCAATGGAAAATGGCCAGACTCATCTGAGTAATACATGCAGTTTTTCAAGTGTTTGGCCTCAGCGCTCTCATTTCTAATTGCATGTAGATATATAGTCGGAAATGGCACAATGTTCTCATGCAGTTTCTAAGTCATCTTCACTGGGGAGTTGGGAAGCCTCTGTTGGGTGTGACAAAAGGAAATTCCTCATCGCACTCTTGCTTGGCTCTCATTTTTCATTCTCCTTTTGATTTCGCTTCTGTGGTTGGCATGATCGTTTCCTCATAGGAAGGCTTGCAGACTGATGGCGGCGGGAGCTTCTCAGTCTCTCCTCCAGCAAGGACACTCGGCAATCAGAGGGTTATATTGGTTAATCCTGGAAAAAGTTTTCTCTCTGGTGACTTTCTAAGAAATGCTCTGGATCAGCTTCCTCATGGCTCCCAGGCTCACTGAGCTGGGGACATTTCCTGTCCCCTGGTGTGGAATATTCCCTCTGCTGCCGCCCTGAGGGCGAGGAGAGTGGGCGGGGAGGGGCCCCTGCTTGCTCTGCCTGCCTCCTGCGACACAGGACTCTTGAGGGCTGAGCCCCTGAGACATGGAAGAGTTTAATCAGGCCTCCCACACGCCCAGTCCAACATCTATGACATCTCAAGTACAAACTTCCCTAAAACAAAATTACAGAGAAATAGAAACACCGGTGAATTTGTTTTTCTGCAGTACTGTGGTTATTTTTAGGGTCAGAGATTGAAATCCGCGGATTTGCCTTTGAGTACGTGAGAAAAATTTCTTCTCAGAAAACGTAGTTTTCAGATTTCTGGAGTAGATTTCCTGCACCAGGGGTTAAAGTGTCTGAAGAATTCTTCAAAAAGAGCTCTGATCCCTCAGGTAACAGTGTCTCAGTGTCTCACCATAAAGCAAGGTCCAAGCAGCCAGCCGCCCTGTGGCCCCAAGTTGAAATCAGCCACGAAGAAGCCGCCGGGGAGGACGGTGGGGCTGCCAGTTCTTCAATCCAAATGGAAGTCCCAGTGTCCTGTTGACCAACAGTCACTACCGATTCGGAAACGCATCAGTATGCTTTCTCTTGCAAGCGTTTTATGCATTTATCAAAATCATACACTGCACTTTTTAGTCTTCTTTTCTAGTTTACATATCACTTTCTTGGGACGGTCACCTGCTGAAAACCTCCTGATGTTCTCTGAAAAGAAAAGGCTTTATTAGAGGTAAGTAAAGATAACATTACTCACTCTTTGTTCTAGAAGTACTAGAAATACTGGGCTAATTAATTAGAAACACAGTTGGAATGCTGCTTGAGTTCATTCAAGACAGGAGTTATGCAATAAAACATGTAGAGTCTTAACCAGTTGCTTGTTTTCTAAACCCGTTGTTTAATTTTTCATCCTCCACTTCAAGTATTTTAGGAAAAATAAACCTATATATGAAGTCTTACATTTAAGGACAGAATCTATTTTCTTTCTTAAATGGTGGACATCAAAAATACTTGTTAACTGGAATACATTCCAAGATTAAATTCAAATGTATTCTATTACTGACTGGAAAAATCATCAGAGTCAGAAAATTCTTTCCTCTCTACTTTAAGTGAATACTAAGCTGCCTTCCCATCGAATAAGGATTCTTTATCACCATGCAAAATCAACATGGAGTGCAGCTGCTTCAGAGACAGAAGATATCTCACAAAGAAGTCATCACTTTTATGCAATCTTGTTTTTCAGAAAAACAATATAGAAAAACAATTTTTCACAAGTCTATGGGTCAAGCCAGAATTAAAGACACTCTGTTATAACAATGCTCGGTGCCTAGAGAAACCAGTGTCTTCAACAAGAGTCTGTTTTTGAGTAGAATTACAGAGCTGTTCTGTCTAATGTGGTAACCACTAACCACACGTGATGATTTCAAATAAAATTAATGAAAATTAAGCACAGAGTCTATCAGTCTTCCTATATAATTACCTAGGGCCACCACCTCCTACCGCACTGCAGAGCACAAATCACACTTTCCACATTGCAGAAAGCTGTTGGACAGCTCACTCTCACGATCTGTTCTAATACTGATGACCCGTTAAAAGAGCAGCTCAACCAACAGAGATCCCGAGTAAGACAGTGAGAGTCAGAACACAAGAGGGACACAGAGTGGAAGGACTTTGAAGCAACTGGGCACGGTCCTAGTGTCACATCTGAGCCAAAAAGAGGCAAGAAAATCCACGGCTAAGCTTACACCTTTTTTTTTTAATCGTCCTTTAAGTCACATTTTATATTTCTTTGTGGTGGGTGGAAAGAGTTAGGAAGTCATGAACTGTATGAATTTATCTCCTTTGGAAAAAGAGATGCAAATGATGCCCCCAAGTCATTCTCTTTTAAATGACTTGTGTTGGCAAATGTAACGTAGTATATACATGCTGGTTTATTTGGGTTAATATTGGGAACCTATATGATGTTATACAGCATAGTTATTTCCATTAAAAAATGCTTCCTGTTATGGGACATCGCTGTGTCAGTCTTCCATCATGTGGGACATCGCTGTGTCACTCTTCGTTGTGTTACCAAAATTAGCAGCACTTTCTGTTGAAATAGGAAGGAAACATATGCAGATAGACTCTCTAAGGAAACAGAGAAAGCTCAGGTTCCCAGCTCATATTTTCCACGTCATCATATAGGAAATTATTTTAGAACCATCTAACTTGTACTTTAGTCCAACCCCTTCTTCTATAAATAAGAAAACTGAAACCCAGAAGCATTTCCCTGGAACAAGACTGGGATGAGACATCCCTTTAATAATGTTTTAGTCATTTCACTACTACCTACTCACCATATACACTATCCAAACTGATACTCCTTCCCTTTAAAACCACCTCTGTAATAAAAGCATCACTTTTTAAAGAAAACAAAATATTATGGTTCAGGAAAGAGGTGTCAGTAATGGCACAAGTGAATATCTGTCAAATATCTCTTCCTGGATGTTGTGTCTTCATGAAGCAACATAGGGTCTAGTTAACTTGTTCAGCTGCTCTCTGGCCCATCCTCAAAAGACAAGATGACTCCCTCACCTCTGGTCATCCTGGAAGGTGGATGAGGAGCAGTGAAGTCCCTGTATCTAATCACAGGCCATCTGGACCAGGGAAATGTCAGAGAATGGTTGTTCCCAGAACCTTGAATGAATTCCAGGTTTGTGCCATAGTCACTTTTGATTTGACTGGAACCCAGAGTCACAGTCCCTAGGAGGAAGTGAAGTGGACACAGGTCTTGATCTTGAACTTGAACTTGTGCATCAACAAAGCAGTGGTTAAGAGCAAAGACTTGTGTTAGAAGGACTTGCCTCCCAATCCCAGCTCTCAGACCACTTGGTGACCTCTAACTCTGTTTCCTCACTGTGAACTTGAAACAACAACATTTTTCTTATGTTTTTTTTAAGAACTAAAATGATGACTACACATGTGGATACTGTGGATACATATTATCCAAAGCATGAGACTCTCTTCGTGAAAAGTGACGTTATTAACTGACCCGAGAATCCCCCAGAAGTAGCAGAAAGATAACTTAGGGGTTTGTGATTCCAATCAACCTCTCTGAAGTCTCTTTCCAGATCCAGCCTTCACTGCTGCCAGCTGAGGGAGCTTTTCCAATTTTAGCTCTCAATTTTTGCCATTTTAATAAATGCATCAGACCACAAGGTGGTGCTTTATTCCAAAGTTTGATATTAGGAGCTATTTCCAACCATAACATTTGAAGAGCAAAGTGCATTTGACCTGATTATCAGTCAACTTCCTAACCCCTATGCAAACATCTTGTTGTATTAGGATATTTGTGACTGATGAGAAGGCAGTATGTATGACCTAGGTAGGGGACATTTGGTCTTCCTTGCTCTTCCAGGCTGACTGGAAGGGAGGGGAGGCAAAGGTGAAGTCTTTCTTTGGTTCCTTTTCCTGCAGCATTGAGTCAACTCCTGTCAAACCTATACCTGTGCTATGTACTGTGTGTTTTCCCTAGCTTTTGTGTTACTCTGTCTTCTCTAGGTCATTAATGATCGCTAATGGTTCACAGAATGAATAGAAGGGGGTGTTGCTGTGACCTATGTCCTGAGGTGGGGAAAAGTCTGCTTCCTCCTTGCAGGGCAGTGATGGAAGCCTCCGGCCACGGATGCGGATTGTGGCCCACACCCCTTCGTCTTCAGGCTGCTCTCGAGCGTGGTTCTTGGTCTCTCAGCTGGCAATACAGCATCAACAGCAGCACCCACTGGATTAGCACCCTCATATTAGCAGAGGAGCTTGTAAAGCAAAACCTGGGCTCTGATAGGGAGGCAATGAAGATTACCAGCCGCGAGTCCCAGCCCTTTCTCAGCCACTAACTGCCTGTGTGAATTTGGGCAATCTCAGGAATTTTGTTCAACTACAAAATGTAGGGAAATGAAGGCAGGTAGACCAGATGATGTCCAAGGTCCCCTTTCCTATGAGCACCCTGTAAATCAGTTTAATTTCTCCCTAGAAAAGAAGCTGGGCTTCGGCAAAGGTTTGCTGATTTCTGGTTAGGGGGGCTTGAAGGGAATCCCAGACAAAACCAGGTACAGGTTGGTTAGAGAAAGGCAGGAAGAGGACAGAGCTAGGAAGGGGTCGAGACCTAGGAGAGGAGCGAGATGGTACTGAGAAAAAGACAGAGAACAGAGCCTGTAAACTTGGGCAAAGGCGGGAAAGCAGAGTGGAAGAACTTTTTGTGGGAAAGAGTGTTTGTAAAGGGAAGAAAGTGGGAAAGGTGAGGGGAAAAAAGTAAAGATTTTCCTTTGAGTCTTGCCGAAGGATTAGCTCTCAGATGGCTTTCCCTGATAACAGCTTTCTAAAGGCTTATGCAGACTTCCTTCAGCATGTTCTTTGACCTTTTAATCCTTCCACAAGCTGCCAGCCCCCTTTCTCTACTAATGAGAACAGAGAGAAATAAAAGAAAGTCTGCCAGCAGCCATTCCAAGAAAATTCTGCTAGTTTTCTCTTTGCTCGTAAGGCCGCACCCCACCGCCTTTCATTGGAAAATGCCTGAAAGACCCACACCGGCCACCACACCACCGACCCACTGCTGCCCCCACTTGCCATTACTGTCCTATTCTGAGTCCGTCCTTAGCCGAGACTTCACTCCAGCAGACTTGATTTCATGTTAACTGTGAAATCCTCAATTTTTCCTTCTAATAAAGAAAATTCAAATACTTGGCGGAAGGCAGAGGAGATGAGAGACGAGCCTCACGGCACGAAGCTTTTTGACTGAGAGAAAACAGAAGACAACACAGCTGCTCTGAAAGTCACTGGCTCCGGGGGACACAGCCCTTGTCCTTTGAAATGACCTGACTCGCCTTCGAATCTTCTGCACACTCTGGTCATGTTACTTATGAATCATCTGATGCTCATTTATTTGATACTGAACTCTTTTCTGGTGAAAAAAATAAACTCAATTACTAAAGACATGAACAGATTTCACATGCAATCATTTAGCCAGATATATGTACTGGTGGAGACTGATGATGCTACTAGAAGTTATTTATATATCAATTATTATATTTATGCTTTCATATAGGCTTCATATATATACTAGATGTTATCTGTGAAACTATGGAGAAGATGCTATCTCTTGGGGAAAATGTCAGCATTTTCTTGTTATTTAATCAGTTCCCTATATTGTTAAGTCTACACATTTTTTTAAAGTTTGTTTTAATCTAAACTCAGCCTTAAATGCATCAGACACATACCAGAGCTTAGAGATAAACACTTAGGGTTAACACTAGTGTGTAGTTGAGTGGTATCTCTTGCGTGGAAGATAAAGAAATAAATCAAGACAAGAGTATTGTTTCAGCAAAACAAGTTTAGGGTTCCAGTTTCTTTAAATGCCATCTGTCCCCCTTCTGCTTAACAAAATGAACTTATTGCTTGGACCTATAGCTCTGCAGACAACCAGGTGTTTTCTTTTGCAGTCGAATAAGTCGATGAAAGACTTCATTTTGTGTCTGTTCATAGCACAGCCCTGGAACACTCTAGTATTCAAATTATAGTTTAGTTATACTAGGAGGAAAGATCGTTTTCACAGGGCAAACTCGAGCTGAAAAGGCATAGGGAACAACTAATATATGTTTTGAATGTATTTCACTTCCCAGCTTTCCTCTTTGATCAGTCTTCAGGTTTGCTTCATGCCTTTAAGTCAAGGATTCTCTCTTTTCCTGTTAAGTATGGGCTTGACTTTTTTTTTTTTTTTTTTTTTAAGGAAAGGTACAGGCAAGCAGGCAGGAAGAAGGGGAGGAAGAAGTGGCTTATTTTTCACTCAGCTGTCCACATGAAGGGCTTCCCCTGGCCTGGGAAGCGAACCCAGGACAGCGTGTGTC
This sequence comes from Solenodon paradoxus, assembly GCA_004363575.1. Classification (NCBI taxonomy): domain Eukaryota; kingdom Metazoa; phylum Chordata; class Mammalia; order Eulipotyphla; family Solenodontidae; genus Solenodon; species Solenodon paradoxus. The sequence continues at coordinate 676,682 of RJWH01000585.1, forward strand.
CTTGGGAGGCCTTGGCGTAACTACTGCTCCGCCAGGTGTGCCAGGTCTGCCTTTTGATTCATGGAACTGGGATTTGAGGGATCACTGATCTTTAAAACTAACCTGCCACACCCAGAATGTGGCCCCGCTGTGTGTCGGCCTGTGTCCCACCCCACCCTGTGCTGTGCAGCTGGGGACCAGGCTCTCCTGGCTGAAGACTCGCAGCAGCTTGGGCTCTGCGATCTCTGGGTTCATTTTCTGGACATAAACTGTGTTCTCTTAGAACATAACTGCACAAACATGGTAACAAAGCTCTCACAGTGTGGCGAGCTGTCTTCCACACTCGGAGAGCTGCAGACAGGTGACTGGAGATGCCCGGGACTCCGTTTCCCCGCCCTGGGCCAGTTAGCCACTGCTCTGGCTTCCCGCATGTCACAAACCATTTTTGGAAATCTCCTGTGTCTCTAACCACACGCCCAGCCCACTCTGATTCATTCCACGACCCTCGGCAGCAGGCCCCCATGGCTTAGTAGAAAGGAACAAGTACAGCTGACTTCACGCACTTGCTAATCTCTATTTATAATCTCAAAACCAGTGCCCACAGCTCTTTCCAGGCCATTCACCAACAGATGCTGAGCAGGACAAAGTACCAAGTGGCTGATCTCGTGCTCCCACCTGAACAAGGCAGCGTCCCACCTTTTTGTGTCAGCTCTCATAATGTACCTGAAATGTCCTTTTTGTATCACAGTCTTCACATATCTGTGTTTGGGGAGTGATTTGTGGTTTAAAACGACCCCAAGCAAGGAGATACAGGCCTGTCCAGTGACCCCGGTGCAAGTGTCCCAGAGACAGCGAGCCTGTTCCGTACATTCACATGGTGTGTGTTATCGGTGCTGCCGGCTGCAAGCTCAGTGCAAATCAATCTGTTTGATGTGTTCAGTAAAGTGTCTTTCAACATATGAAACAAAGTTGAGTGTTTCCCGACTGATGAAACAGAAACTAGAGGCTCACAGGACCCCAACCTATCTTTTCCCGAATGGTTCAGCATCTGTTCATTCTATATTCACAGGGGCCTTGTAGAACAGAACTACCCCTAATGACAAGCATCAGTTGTGTTCCTAATGCCTTTCTGTTTCCCCAAATGCATATCCCTGACTTTTTTAAATAAATATGTGAAAGAAACTGGAAAGGAGATGGTTCGGAGACAGAAATGAATATGTTGTAAAGACAGAAAAGAATTCTAAGATGAAATGCAATCTAAGGAAAAGAGGAATTTGTTGAGTTTGCAAAAGAGATGTTTCAGAGTCTTCCTGACCTCAGTCTCAGTAGAGGACCAGGAATGAGGAGCTGCCGCTATGCTAGGCAGGAAAGTGCTTGGACTCAGCCGACATTTCACCAGGCATGTTATCTGGTGATGAAGCTGCAGAGCATGGACTTTCACTACCAGGCAGCTTCAAGAACAAAAGAAGTGACAGTGAGTCACAAAACTGCGAATGCCAAGCAGGCCAGCGGCAGGTTTTTAAAGCTCTGGGACCCATGAATGGTGTCCATTGACAAGGGGCCCCATGAAGCCGAGGGACAAGGCCAGTGATTAGGGCACTGCTCTGCCCACAACAGAACGCACTGGTCTGGATGAGCCCCCCACGGACCGCAGCCAGATCCCACCCCCACCAACATGTCCAGATTGTGCTTGGTTGAAAGCGAGGGTTTATTTGCGTTTATTTATGTGCGTGTGTGCGCGTGGTGATTCATCTTTTATATTTTATGTTTGAGGAAACTGCATCATCGCATTACGCAGGTTGAAGGGCACAGCACTGGAAGCCATCACCCGTGTAGAACAGGTTGTACACAGAGAGCACCCACAGTCCACTTTTGTATTCACCTTTCAGTCTTAAGTAAGGGCGTGCTCGCCCTTTGCTGTCTCTGCATGTGAGTACAGAGGAGAAACTGGGAAAGTCACTCAGCTTCCTCGCTTTAAACTTCTCTGTAACGAAAGCCTCCCTTCGATAAAAACGTCCATTCTTTTACTTGCTCACATGTTTAGCACGGACTTACTAAGAACCTTCCAAAACGAGGCAGCCATGCATCCGGCAGTCAAGCAGGAGGCCACAGCCCTGTCTCTGGGAGCTGACGGCGCAGAGTTTAGCTTTTGGTCTGAAGAGACTGTCAGACGCCTGGACAGGGTGCATCCACCTGGGATGAAGGATCTCATCTGCGGGCTCCGCGGGAATTGCCTGGCTGCCGGTCACCTGCTCCTGGACCGAAGGGTGCAGCCGCTCTCTGTTTGCCCCGGAGCTGGGCTTCCAGAGGTGAGGACAGCGCTCTGGATTGAGCACACTCCTAAATCATAAACTCCGCCATCACAGAGACAGCTCCACACGCTCTGCACTGCTCACTGGTGACAATGTGTCTGGGGCAGCGCAGGCCACAATCATGGGCCTCAGTAGACAGAAATAAACGGCACAGGAGTGAAAATGATCCTGGGGGATCCTGGGGGGGGCGGGGCACTTGCTTTGAGAAGATCTCACCTCCTTTCTGTTTTCCCCGGCCCTGAGGTCTTTTTCTTCCTAATCCTCCTCCTTCTACTGGTAGGTGTCGCCAGGATGCTCTGCCTGAAGCTCATTCCCACCAACAAGTCAGCTCTCCTGGAAGCTGCCTGTCAGCCGGGCTTTCCCGTCTGACAGGAGGCCTTGCACGTTCCACTGACGGGCTTTCAGGCCACTGTACACCGCTCGGGAGCTGAGACACAAGCTCACCAGGTCCATGAGAGCTTTCCGCCCCCAATATTTAGGCTGCAATGTGGTAAAGTTATGCCCGGCACGTACTCTTCTGTATGCCTTGACTATTACAGATGAAACTCTCACATGAAGACCCCTAGAATCCTGAAGGCAAAGCAGTTACCGCAATTTTAAGGTGAAAATGGTCTATACACCCTAGGGTCCTCGTGGAAGGGATAGCAGGCCCCTGAGGAATGTCATTGTACTAGAACCAGGGTCACCAGGTTTGACCAAACTGTCCCAGCATCCCACCTGGTTTGAAATCCTGTCCTGGTTTTGATCGGTTTGCGAAGTAAATCTGGGTGATCACACACTCAGCCAACTAGCTCCAGTTGCTGGATGCATGTCAGCCGGGCAGAGCACCCACTGATTCTGATTTCAGGGTGAGTCTAATGATAACGCTGGTGAGAAAAAGCCACCCTAGCCAGCGTTGAACAAAGTGATGTTATTCCACGACCCGCTTTTGTTATAACTCACCTATGATGTCAGGGAGAACTTTCTATGTGGCAGAGCAAAGGGGTAAGTCTACCCTTTATCACGCCTGTGTCTCCTCTCCCCCTGCTCTCAAGCACCCACAGCACACGGGCTCAGGGCCTCTGTGCCATCTGCCCACTTCTGGGCCCCTAAATCTGCAACTGCATGTTTCCTTAACTCCTGCAGTTGGGCGTGTGGCAGGATGCCCTCGAGAAGGTTGCTAACGGAAACGCCACGAGTCCCAGATGACTGGGAGCATGGACTCAGGGATGCGTGTGTGTGTGTGTGTGTGTGTGTGTGTGTGTGTGTGTGTGTGTGTGTGTGTTGGGAAAACATGTGCAAGAAGATGGGTGCAGGGAAAGGCAGGAGCAGACAGCAGGTTCCTCAGCTGTGTCACCAGGAAGAACATTTCAGAACACAGGTTTCTCAACAATTGGTGGCAGAACATCTGGACGTGATCATGTGCATGTTATTGGGCATTCCTTGAATCAATAAAGACTTTGGACATTGGTTCCACGAAAGACATTAAAGGAGTGATAAAAAGAGAAGAGAAAATATTATTTATTTGCAGAAAAAGTTCTGCTTGTCATGTGAGTGCTGTGTATCAGATGAAATGTGCTGCAAACTGTATTGAACAGTAGAATCTGCACATAGGCATGTGAGCACAAAAGAATTAAAGCTGAGTAGACATGAAGACCTGCTCGTTCCAGCCAACACTGGTCCAGAGAAGCGCCAACCGCCGTTTTCTCTTTTCCTGGAAAGATGGTCTTTCCGGAGGCCTTTCCTGAGGGTGATGGCTTCGTGCTTCTCCCTCTGTCCCCTCAGTCCCCACTCTCTCTCTGATATTTATAACAGTGAGAATGAGTCAGTCAAGAACCAATCCAGACAATGGACAATTCTGATACCGTGAGACTTTAGACAAGATCAGCTGAAGGCAGGACTCAGAGAGCAAGACCAGGGCAGGGAGAAAAGCCAAGAGCACAAGAGACACACTTATTTCCTCTCCAGTACTCGGGAAGAGGCCACACGGCACAGAGAGCCTCACGCAGTGAAAGAAGGCTGTAGGCGGTCAAGCTGTCTGTCTGTCTGTCTACCTGTCTGTCTGTCTACCTGTCTATCTACATACGAAAGCATCTCAGACTGACCTGTCACCTTGGAAATGACATTCCTGAGAACATGACGTCTCTTGAGGACAAGACATGGTGATAACCTAGTGACTCAGGTGTTAAGTCTGCAACTGCAGAACAGTCCACAGGAAGACGAAAGGCCCGGGTTTGCAGCCCAGGGCAGGAGCAACCATTAAAATGAACAGCAAATAAAGATGGCTTTTTCCACCGTTCTTTTCCTTCCTGCTACCTTCTGGCCTTCATTCCTGCCTGCTTCCTTCCTCGAAACAAAACAAAACAAAAAACATGATAGTGAGGACTGTTGGTCCATAACAAGGTTCGTGCTCCCTGGCCCTCAGTTTTTCTAATTCGGGGATTTTGGCCATGAGTTTACCAGGGGAAAAAAGCAAGTTAGAAATTCGTGGTCAATAAGCACTTCTGGCATCTTGGACGTCACGAGAATTCTAAATGCCAACGATGTGACTTCAGTACTTACATTTTTCTTATAACTTCCCATGCAGCATATTTTAATCATCTATTCACTTACCCAGTCAGTAAATATTCGAGCTCTAGACAGTGTCAAACCTACGCTCGGTGCTCGAGCGGAGAGATCAGCTGGAGTTAACAGGTAACAAGGAGGTGTGCGAATAAATATATAATTCCACATCGCAGTATTTCTCTATGGGTAGAGATTCTTAATTACAGGCAACAGGATTCTCTCTGAACTGTGTAAGCAGAGAGGGATCTATTAAGAGATCATTAGCTCTATATTTTAAAAGTCTCAAGAAACAGACTCTACACAAAAATTCCATTGTCAGTGCTCCCGGTCATAGTGCAGAAACAGGCCACCAACGGAGCTGATGCCTTTGTCAAGCAAACATCACAGCTGCTCAGCCAGGACCCAGCCAGCCTGAGGAGCTGCTCTGCCGGTCTCTCTCTGTTCATGCAGCAGCCTGTCAAGACCACCTCCCATCGTCTTGTCTGGCAGGCAGAGGTGAAACTGCTTTGTAGAACTTGGTTTCAAAGGAAAGACAATTCTAGTCCTGGCCCCTGTCTTCCAGAGTGAGTTAGGAATACACATTGACAGAATATACCCATGTGGCCATCATTACCAAGGGAAAGAGCAGGGAACTACCAGAAGGAGTAGAGATCTGTTTCGAATGAAACAAAGCAAGGCTATTCTGAGGAAGGTGTCTTTCAAGTGAGTGTAGAGGATGGGAAAGCATTTAGTCAGATTGTGCAAAGGCCCTGAGGTAGGAATTTAGTGGTAAGAGCAAACAAGATAGCAAAAGAGAATTCAGACCAGGAACACAGAGCAAAGTTGAGAGAACTCAGAGAGAGAGAAGAGTTGCTTGTGCAAGGTCTGGTGAGTCAAGACAAGGACTGCGAACTTTATTCCAGCTGTGTGGGAATCCCCGAGGAGCCTAGCAAAGGGAGCTGTGATTGTGCATTGCATTTACACATGGCACCATAAAGACTTCACAGTTTGCAGAGAGCAGTGCTCTCTACTGCAGGAACCAAAATATGTGGCTGTAAGGGACATGGAAGAGTCTATCTGGTTTCCCTAACAAGAAGCCTGGAGAGAAGCAATCCCAAGAGGGGTTCGGTTGCTCAACCAACATTCAGGACCTGGCTCAGCTTCTCCATGATCTGTGGGGCTCTTCCCAGTGGTCACAAGACGGTGGCCACAGGGCTAAGGCCACATGCGGCCCTCGTGGGGGCGGGGGGGGGGGTGTCAGAGGAGGAGCAGGGAGAAGCTTCTCCTTGGGAATTAGGAAAAGAAAGATATTTCCTAAAACCTTCAAGTTCCTCTGACCAGGATTGGATACCATTGCTCAGCTCAGCTGCATAGTCCACCAGGAAAATGACCGTCTGACATTTTCAGATTCTACACTAAATAGCAACCTCTGCCAGGAAAGGAGGGAGGAGTGGCATTTGATGGCAAGTCGCAGAGGCTGCCGAGGCTGTGCTTTATCACACGGTGCAACCACAGTCCCCTGCCTTCCACAGCGACCGAAAGCAAGACTGCTGCTAATCTAGATGTGTCCGCTAGAGAATGTTAAAATCTCTGTGTAGCACAGAACGGAAGGGTGGAAATAAACCCACAGTTGTATAAACCATTTTCTTCCCATGTCAGTGTGCTACTTAGAAACTTGGCAAATGTTTCCATAAGAATCTTCCAGGGCGATGCACACCGAGGATGACATGGTGCTGGTAACGCTCTCTGCTTGGGTAGTGGACGCCGGCCGGCAGGCTGGGCTCACCTGCACCGCTTGCTCCAGGCTTACAGGTGACTGCCCTTAGTCCTCCAGGATGCTGTCTGGACACTGGCACAGAGATGAACATGCCAAGTGCCCTTTGCCTTCTCTCAGCCAGGTGCCAATGGGAGAGCACTGTCTAGGAGATTCACCTTCCAGCAGGTGGTGTAATTAAAGGGGAATCTTTTCTCTCTTTCAGACTAATAGTGA